>OY986438.1:22009420-22609420 GCA_963920525.1 Dichetophora obliterata | reverse complement strand
GACAGCTTTCTTGCTCTCTCTGTGGGAATGTGCCGCAGGTCGATTCACTGACATGTAAAATTTTCAGCAACTTTTCTGTTTTTCTTTGTCATATTCAATATTGCCAGACTCAATGCTTCTTTATTTTGAAGCTTCAGTAATAGTATATGACAATTTTAACTCAAGAAACTTCATTCTGGCAACACTACTCAAAAAGATTCCGGAAGAAAGTTGAAATTAAGTTAATCAAGTCAAAGAGAGTGCAGTAAGATTTTGTTACTCTCTCATTGAGTGCGGAGAGAGACAGAGAACAAAAATTTTCAAAACTTCATATAAAAAAAACTTGCAAAACTTGCTGAAGGTGGTCAGTGAATCCGGCTTAAAGGAAAAATCGAGGACCATGCACATTTTGAATTTGTAAAAAAGAGTTTCTTTCATACAGCTAAGAGCCACTCTAATGTACAGACATGCATTTATTTAACCAGACACCAAGTTACATATATGCACAATATTTACAACACTTTTGAAGACAAATAAACCTTAAGCAAAAAAATGTAATAGCAAATACAAAAACAGGTACAAGAAAAACACATTTGTTACCGTTTCTTCTAAAAAAACAACAACAACAACAGCCAAAACAAAATAGTCGACACAACAAGCAAACTGGAAAAAATGAGTATGCTTAGTAAATACAATGTTTTTAGAAAAGCAACAATACGTTCTTAGCAGAGTTGTTTCACATAAAATAGTTTTTTTTTTTGAGTTCGCGCAAATATGCGCAAAATTTCAATTCTGATTCTGAAAGTTGATATTCCTTTTTTTTAAATATATAAGCACTTTTAATAAATTATAGTCAATACACATTTAAAACTCAGCATGTACATTAGGGCGGGTTGATTTGTATGGATAATAAAAAAAAAATGAAAAATCGTATAGCAAAAACGTAATCTACATAAAATTCTAAGACAATTCTCCGAAAAAACCATAGGTCTAAAATCAAACCCTAATCCGCGCCTCTCGACTTGAAATTTTTTTCCTCTTCTTTCGCTAAAAAATTTTATTTTTTAAAAATAGCTAGTATGTTTTATTATATTATAGTTTATGTAATACAGGTTTTGTTTTGAGACTAATCAAAACATTCAATTATCAAAAAAGCAGTTGAACCCATGTTTCCATCTCCTCTCATTTGCGTTCTATATGAAAAATAGTTAGAACACGTTTTACCTAAACTGCGTTTTGCAAAAAAACAAAGAATAATTAAAAAAAATTTTTTTTGAATAAAATACGCAAAACATACTTCTTAAAACAAGAAAAAAACATGACCTCTAATCCAGTTTATTTGATCTATAGAAATATAGATCAAATAGTAGTAACTTTAGAAAGTCGTGCCAAAGTACCTAGAATGTAGAGTAAAAAAGACTTAACAAAATTAACATATAACCAATAAGTAAAGTTTTCTATGTATTCTATAATTGCTTCTTTGTATGTATTAAAGACCTTATTTCTTTTAATGACACAAAATTTGTTTATGGTAAAAAAATTACTGAAAAATTACTGAAATATTGTTTGAGTGAAAACACTTCCGTTGTTTGTTTTTATTTGCATTATAAAATAAGACTTGTTTATTTATGTTCCTTATAAAAATATTAAATATAAAATTATATACAAACTTTCTTACTTGGGTGAATATTTTTTTAATGTAAAAAAATTTTGAGTGTAGAAAAGGGGGCACATAAATTTGAAGTCGAGAGGCGCGGATTAGGATTTTATTTTAGATACATGGTTTCTACAGAGAATTTTCTTAGAATTTTATGTAGTTTATGTTTTTGCTATACGATTTACAAATAAAAAAATCAACCCGCCCTAATGTTCTGTAGCATGAGAATTTTTTAAAAAAATAAATACAAAATATTTTTCAATACTTTTTCACACCACTTTTTTTTAATTTATAGATATATAAATAGAACCTGACGTTGAAGGCTATATTTGAAAAAATGTAGTATTTTTTGTTATTTTACGTAAAAAAATTGATTAAAAATGTTAAAAATTTAGTTTTCACCACCTTGCACAAAAATAGTGACAATAAGTGAACTTTGACAGCTTGCAGTTGCATCAATAAACAAATAAAAAAATTTACTTAGCGATGCGGACATATATCTACTTGAACTCGGTACCAAACATTATTGTCAAAACTTTGTTTGATTTTTTTAATTAATCGTCGGTTGCGGTAGTTTCTAATCCAATGTGCGTTAGTAAGTTAGCATCAAAAAGCAAAAAATAAAGTAAAATATTTACATTGTATTATATTTAACTTAATATCTAACCAAACTACTCATTTACAATTTTCAATTTGTCTTCATGTTTTGGCAAAATTAAATAATTTGGAATATGTGTTTTTTTATTCAATATAAAAAAGTACTCTGGATTGCTTAGAGAGGGGGGTTTGATTCCAAAAAACCCCCTTATCTACGGCGCTTCCCGAAACCGCAATAGAAACAATGAGAAACACTAAAGCAACGATTTTTTGACTACTTTATAAATTTAAATTTTAATAACTTTTAAGAGTGGGTTTAAAAAATAAAGGATGCATGATTTTAAGTTAAATATATTGCTTTATATTAGTGAAAGAATTACTAAAATCGGTTCAGTAGTTTTTAAGCTTAGCGTCGTCGCAGGTACGTGTTAAGCCTTTTATATAATAGTATAGATATACGTACATATTGGAGTGGTGTTCTTACTATGATACCTTGTTTGTCACACGACTCCGCAGATGTCAGGATACAAAAATTGTTGCTAACTAACTATTTTATTATGCTAGCATTATTTTACAATTTATTAAAGCTTTTTAATTTGTAAACAATACTTGATATACTTTTGAATTATGAAAACTATAAAACCTGCTAAGGTTTAGCAACCAAATAAATAAATAAAAAAATCATTAATATTAGTTTTTTTTTAGTTCGCGCAAATATGCGCAAAATTTCAATTCTGATTCTGAAAGTTGATATGCCTTTTTTTTAAATATATAAGCAGTTTTAAAAAATTATGGTCAATTCACATTTAAAACTTAGAATGTACATACATGAAAAATTCTGTAGCATGAGAATTTTTTAAAGAATAAACCCAAAATATTTTTCAATACTTTTTCACACCACTTTTTTTTTAATTTATAGATAAATACCTGACTTTGAAGGCTCTATTTAAAAAATGTAGTATTTTTTGTTATTTTACGTTAACAAATTGATTAAAAATGTTAAAAATTAGTTTTCACCACTTTGCGGAAGAATAGAGACAATAAGTGAACTTTGACAGCTTGCAGTTGCATCAATAAACAAATAAAAAAAAATAAAAAAATGTCCTTAGTGATGCAGATTTTAACTCGGTACCAAACATTATTGTCAAAACTTTGTTTGATTTTTTTAATTAATCCTCGGTTTCGGTACTTTCTAATCCAGTGTGCGTTAGTACGTTAGCATCAAAAGGCAAAAAATAAAGTAAAATATTTATATTGTATTATATTTAACTTAATATCTAACCAAACCACTCATTTGCAATTTGTCTTCATGTTTTGGCAAAATTATATAATTTGTATGTGTGTATTTATTCAATATATAAAAATACTCTGGATTGCTAATGGAGGGGGGTTTGAACCCAATGAACCCCCCTTATCTACGAGAACACTATAGCAGGGGAAAAGAGATAAAGCTTTATGCTGCTTGTGTGTCTAATAATTTAATGAAGCAATGATTTTTATGTTTGGTTTTATGGTTACTTTATAAATTTAAATTTTAATAACTTTTAAGAGTGGTTTTAAAGAAATAAAGGATGCATGATTTTAAGTTAAATATATTGCTTTATATTAGTAAAAGTATTACTAAAATCGGTTCAGCAGTTTTTAAGTTTAGCGTCGTCGTAGATACGTGAGAAGCCTTTTATATAATAGTATAGATATATGTACTTATTGGAGTGGTGTTCTTACCTATGATACCTTGTTTGTCACACGACTCCGCCGGTGTCAGGATACAAAAATTGTTGCTAACTTGACCTTGTTTGTCTTGATAACGCAATATTTTTGAATATTGCTAACTTGACCTTGTTTGTCTTGAAAACGCATAGATAATATCTGCTATGCTGTCTGATATTATCGTTTTGACTTAACTTTTTTATTATGCTAGCATTATTTTCCAATTTATTAAAGCTTTTTAATTTGTTAACAATACTTGATGCATTTTTGAATTGTAGTCAATATCTTATTTTATATTTTTATTTTGCTATAAAACGTGCGTGCTAAGGTTTAGAAACCAAATAAATAAATAAAAAATCATTAATATTAATTTAGAGTTTGTTTTTTATAAAAATACCTTTTTATATATATTAAAATTATTTTTGGTTTTCTCTTTATTTGAAGTTGGGCTCTTTGGAAAGTTTTGAAAATTATAATTTGGCTTTTAATAGCCTCACTCGTTCCCACCCCTGGTATAAAAAGTATGTTTGTAAATACATTACTTTTTTTAATTTCATGAGAATTTATGCATATAAACTAACTACTTTTTAAATTGAACTATTGTACCTTAAAAAGTTAATAATTTACAAAAGTTACCAGGCCCGAAAACAAACGGGTTAACTCTTGTAAGTCTCTACTGTAATACAATTTAGAAATTAGCAACGAAATAGTACTAATTAGTAATAAAATAATTAAAAATTCAGAAAATTCAGTAGAATGAATGTTACTTGTGTTTTTCTTAATTAACTTTATGTCGTGATATATTTCAATTATATTATCAAGTTTATGAAACAGCTTCGAGTGTCCAAATTGATGCACCTCTTCTATTTTATTGAAACTATTTTTTATTAATTTATTTACCTTGAAATTAGTACAGTATGATGTATAAAAGTCTTTTAGCGTACTACAATTTAAAAACATTTGAATTAACAAAAAAACCTAAAAAATATAGAATTGGATTATGACAATTCAGCAAAATTTGATAACCTTAAACTTTTTCTATATTGAAAGAAAACTTTTTCTATATTGTAGTGAAATTTTTGCGCGAGGTTACACCATATTTTCGCAAGGCAAGCATCATATCTGAAGTTGGCTGGGAGCTTCAACGCGCCTTTCTCTGCCCGCTTGGACCCGGAGTGCCAACATCACCACCTGCGCCAAAAAGTCCGCCACGCGCCGATACACGCTATATTCCACTGCAATTGACACATTTGGCCAGAAATCTGAAATATATCGATCCAGGTGTGTATATTAAATATTTTTCATTATAAAAATGAATAGGTATTTTAATATATTAACTATAGTAAAAAATTCATTAAAAAATCCTGACATTTAAACACATTTAAACACTGGCAAATATTTTACTCTTAACAAATTAATAAAAAAAAAGTTATGTGTCAACTCGATTGTATGCAATAAAACAAAAAAGTAAAGGATGTTTTTTATAGAGTGATACAAGTTTAAATCATAATAAAACATAGTAATATATTTTTAATATCAATGAAGCGTGGTTTATTAGACAGAAAATTGAATGACATTAATGTTTAAATATGATTTCGGCCATGTGGCCGCCACGGCTTGTGCCTACCAGGCGCAATCTGGAACACCAATTTTCACAAACTTTTCGCAGCATTTGCGGCCGTAACTCGCCTATAACTCTTCGAATGTAGATTTCCAGGTGTTCAATTATTTGTGGTTTATCAACGTAGGCAAGTGACTTTACATAACCTCAAAGAAAATAATCCAATGGGGTTAAATCACACGATTTTGGGGGCCAATGAATTGGGCCATTTCGTGAAATTATTTTTTCGTCAAAAGTTTCCTTGAGTAAATCAATTGTAGCGCCCGCTGTGCTGTGTGGCACGTGGCTCCGTCCTGTTGGAACCACATATCAGCAAGATAAATGCCAGCTAATTGAGGTACGAAAAAACTGTTGAAATGTAATTAATACTTGCATAAAAAAATACTTGTTAAATATTTTTTTATACAAATCAAAACTAAACAAATTAGGTTTTGTATTTTGTGTTTAAAAATGTTCACTCGAATAAAATTTACTTTTTCTAAAAACACGTTTTTTCATTGTGCTAATTTGAAAATTTAAGTAACCGTCTCGAAAGCAAAAAGGGATATATTTCAATAGGTTATGGGCCATCATGTTTTCGAGACAGGATATTCAGTCAACCGTTAACAAACTGAATGGCGCTAATTATTCAGTTTGGAAGATGAAGATGGAACTAATTCTCATCAAGGAAGATCTGTGGGATGTGGTTAATTCAGCGAAGCCCACAGAACCTGACTCAGGATGGATAAAGCGCGATGGACAGGCACGGGCGTGCATCGGTCTCATGGTTTCTGATGACCAGTTTATTCACCTAAAGGATGCTGTAACAGCAAGAGATTATTGGAATAATCTGAAGACATACTACGAGAAGCCATCTCTCAGCACACGCGTTTTTATAATGAAAACTATTTGTAAGATGCAGCTTACGGACGATGAGAGAATGGAGGCGCATATCAACGAAATGATGGGATACATCGAGCAACTTGCAGTAATGGGGGATCCACTAAGCGAGTCATGGACTGTCGCAATGCTGTTAAGGAGTCTGCCGGACTCATACGATCCATTGATAGTAGCATTGGAAGCTCGAGATGAAGTTCAAAATAACCTCAGTTTTGTAAAAAGTAAACTCGTTGAGGAAGCAAAACGCAAATGCCACAAGAGAGAATCGATGGACACTGCAGTTATGAAAGTACAAGGCAGCAAGTACAAAACCGAAGAGCGAACGCCAAAATCTGGTATCAAATGTTATTTCTGTGAGAAGATTGGTCATATGAAAAAGGACTGCAGGCAATTTAAGGAATTTCTATTAAAGAAGAAGAGCAACAAAATCCATCTCACTGGTGCTGATGAGGAAAATGACAAGTTTTCAGATCAGTGCAACTGGCTCGGTAAGTTATCGAAATCTGATTGGTACATAGACTCTGGTGCTACTTGCCATATTTCAAATGAAATGAGTTTCTTTACCACGATCAATGAGAAATATACTGATCCAGTCAATGTTGCAAATGGTTATCGAATTAACGCTAGTGGAAAAGGTTCGGGTTACATAAAAATTCTCAACGAATGTGGTCAAGTTGAAAAGATTCCAGTAAAGGACGTGCTTTACGTTCCTTCGATAGAGAGCAATTTGCTGTCGGTGAAGAAGTTAACCGAGATAGGATACTCTGTTCTATTTGAGAAAGATGTATGCAAAATTCAGAAGAGTAACAACGTGGCTATTGTAGCAGATTTGGTAAATGATCTCTACAAGCTTAGGATTAAAACCGAGGAGGTTAACGTTGTTAAGGACACCGGTCATAGCGGCTGTATTCATGAATGGCATCGTCGTATGGGTCATCGTGATATACACATTGTTAGCAAGATTCTGAAGAACTCTGATGTAAATGTCAAGAATTGTGGGTTGGATTCGCTATGTGAAGTTTGTTTGGCAGGCAAGATGACGAGAAAGCCCTTTCCGAAAACATCAGGTGAGCAGTCGTCAAATATCTTAGATTTAGTTCACACTGATGTAGCACAAATGAACATAGCAACACCAAGTGGCTATCGCTATTTCGTTACATTCATTGACGATTTTAGTCGATATTGCGTCATATATCTGCTCAAGAATAAATCTGATGTATTTGATCGAATAAAAGAATATTTTAATTATGTTAAAGCTAAATTTAATAAATCACCAAAAATTTTGAGGTCAGATCGCGGAGGGGAGTATCTTGGTACAAAGGTCAAATTGTTTCTTGCGAAAATGGGCACTCAGCAGCAGTTTACAGCTCCTTACACGCCGCAACAAAATGGGGTGGCCGAGAGAAGAAATCGCTATTTGATTGAAATGCTAAGATGTATGCTAGCAGATGCAGATATGTCAAATGAATTCTGGGGAGAGGCTGTTCTCACAGCAAACTACATTCAAAATCGGTTGCTAACAAGATCTAATAACAAAATTCCTTTTGAAGTATGGGAAGGGAAGAAGGTTGACATTATGGAATTTCAAGTTTTCGGAGCAGAAGCTCATGTTTTGGTGCCTGGTCAGCATAGGAAGAAATTGGATAAGAAAACGCAAGTGCTAACATTTATTGGTTACTCAGAGCAGTCCAAAGCTCTAAGATTCTTAAACAGGAAGAAAATGACAGTTGTCATAAGTCGCGATTATAAAATTTTGAAGAAATCAAGGCAAATTTTTCAGTCAGAATTATCATCAGATGCAGTGGTTGTCACTTTAGGCGAAAGCCAAGACGATGGAAATTGTAGCAAAATGCTTGAGCAATCAGCTCCAGATGATGAAGAATATTATTCTGCTGGTGAAGAAGAAGCTTTAAGTGAAGTTGGAAATGATGATACTCTCATTCCAGAAGAAATGCCAGTTAGAAGATCATCGCGTGCAAATAAGGGCATACCACCAGTTCGATATGCCAGTATAATAGTCGAACCCAAGGAACCGACAACTTTCATGCAAGCTTTAACCTGCAGTGAAAAGGCCAAGTGGAGGAAGGCTATGGATGATGAGATGGATTCCATACAACGAAGCAACACATGGCAGATTGTTGAGCTGCCTGAGGGAAGAAAAGCTATTGGTTGCAAGTGGATTTATAAGATGAAGCGATGTGCAGATGGTAATGTATCAAAATATAAAGCGAGACTTGTAGCGCAAGGCTATAACCAGAAGTTTGGTGTTGATTACGACGAAGTTTTCGCACCAGTAGTCAGACAGACGACACTCCGCATGTTTTTGGCATTAGCAGGAACTAATAAGTACAATGTCAAACATTATGATGTTAGGACAGCGTTCCTGAACGGAGACCTGGAAGAGGAGATCTATATGCGTCAACCACCTGGCTACGAAGTACTACCAAACAATAAGAAGGTTTTTGTGTGTAAGCTGCAAAAGAGCTTATACGGGCTTAAACAAGCTGCAAGATGCTGGAACTCGAAACTGTTTGACGTATTAAAACAATCAGGTTTCATCCAGGGAAAGGCCGATCCGTGTCTTTTTACGCTTAAGGTAGAAAACGAATATATTTATATTCTTGTATATGTTGACGATATTTTAGTTGCTACCAACTTGGAAAAGCATTTTCTACATGTTGAGAACATCCTTGAAAGCAATTTTGAAATATCAAAACTTGGTGATGTAAGTTTTTATCTTGGTATCAAAATTGAGAGGGGAAGTGACGGATGTTTCTCAATACATCAAGAGAGTTATATTGATAAAATTATTTCTCAAGCAGCTTTAACTGATAGCAAAGTTTCAAAGATACCAATGGATATTGGATACATAAATCTAAATCGCAGTGAATGTATTCCACTCAAAGACAATATAAAATATCGTGAATTGATCGGATCATTATTATATTTAACTGTCAATACTCGGCCAGACATAGCAGCAGTGGTTTCGATTCTGAGTCAGCAAGCAAGCAAACCAACTGAAGAAGATTGGGTTGAACTGAAACGTTTAGTCAAGTACCTTAAAGGGACAAGAAGTTTAAAGCTGAAACTTGGGAATGAACAACGAAGTGGATTAATAGGATTTGCGGATGCAGATTGGGCGCAAAATCGACTAGACAGGAAGTCTAATAGTGGATATGTCTTCAAGTTCAATGGTGCTTGTATTAGTTGGTGTTGTCACAAACAGCAGTGTGTTTCCTTATCTTCGACTGAAGCTGAATATATTGCTTTGGCAGAAGCTGCTCAAGAAGCCTTATGGTTGAGGTTGCTGATGTCAGATTTTGATGTTCCTACTGAAGAAGCAACGTTGATCTATGAAGATAATCAGAGTTGTGTCAAGCTGGTTAATAATGAAAAATTTAGCAGAAGAACAAAACATATTGACACAAAATACCATTTTATACGTGATCTTAAAACTAAGAATATTTTAAAGCTAATGTATTGTCCAACAGAGAAAATGGAAGCTGATTTGTTTACAAAACCATTAGCTTCTATCAAAATTAAAAAAATTAGAGATATGTTGAATATGTATTAATTAAGGAAGGGTGTTGAAATGTAATTAATACTTGCATAAAAAAATACTTGTTAAATATTTTTTTATACAAATCAAAACTAAACAAATTAGGTTTTGTATTTTGTGTTTAAAAATGTTCACTCGAATAAAATTTACTTTTTCTAAAAACACGTTTTTTCATTGTGCTAATTTGAAAATTTAAGCAACCGTCTCGAAAGCAAAAAGGGATATATTTCAATAAAAACTTCGATTCATGTTCCTGTACCGTTCACCATTGACAGTAACATTCTGACCAACATCGTTTTTGAAGACATATGGGCCAAGGACTCCGCTAGCCCATAAAGCGCACCAAACAGTAATTTTCTGTGGATGTTATGGTGTTTCGACAAAAGCTTGTGGATTCTCCTCACTCCAAATACGACAGTTCTGTTTATTTACGTACCCATTCAACCAAAAATGGGCTTCATCGGTATAAAGTTTTCCATGGAAATTCAAAATCAATATCAATTTGTGCTTCAACCCATTCGCCGAATTGGCTGCGCATACGATGGTCGTTTGGCTTTAATTCCTGCACAAGTTGAATCTTGAAAGATTTTAAGCCAAGATCTTTTCGTAAAATCTTTCATAAACTGGAAGACACAACTCCAGTTGCTGAGAACGTCGACGAATTGATCGATTAGGATCATCTTCAATGCTTTCCTGTACAGCGGCTACAGATTCTTCAGTGCGCACTGTTCGGCGTCTCACGGGATGCACATTATCAGTAACAGTGAATGTGGTGCGAAAACGATCTATTGTTCTTCGAATTAGTAGCTCTGAAGGACGATTATGTACGCCATAAAATGGACGAAATGCATGATAAGTTTGACGAACAGAACCATTATTTTGATTAAAAATTTTCACAATCTGCACGCGTTGCTCTGGTGTAAGTCGATCCATAATGAAATGTCAAAGAAACTAAACAAAAAGCAACTATCAGCTGTTAAATGGGTGGTCAAATAAAGCAGTGATGTCAAATCAAAGTTGTTTTACACTATAAAAAAACACCCTTTATAAAGATATTTTAAAAAAGGCAAAATTTTCAGTTGAAATTTAATTGAAACCAGATATAGATCATATATCACCTGAACACGATATTTAAATAGCATATAAATGTACAACATTTTTGGCATTTTTAAGCATTTTGGAGAAAAATTATACAATAAAAATTAGGTCCATATGCTTAATAACTTCGGCAGCACGGGCTTAAATCCTATCAGAGACAGAATGTTATTCCAATTGAATTAATATATCCGTTCGGTGTCGGCATAAAACTTATAGGTCCAGTTCTCAATCATTCATGCTTCAACATTTAATAACACGCATTAACAGTTGGGTAAAATTCTTTTAATGGCTTAAATTACCATTGGTTTTTTTTCTATTACACAGTACGACAGTGGTTGGTACACATGAGAAATGTTAACAGAATATGAAAATAGGCTTAAAATAAAGAAATACGTGTCTCGGCGTTTTGTTGTAGCACGTCAGAATTTTGAGAAAATCTAATTTTAAGCTTCGAAGGACCGTGCAGGTTAACTTGTAATGTAATACTATTATAAAAATTTCTATAACAACGGAATGGGTGAACCGATTTTAATGCTTGAGCCAGTTTTGAAAAGGGAATTAAATTTGGATTTTTTTTTATTAAAAAAACAATTATTTTTTCTGCTAGATGGCGCTTTAATTTTCATGTAAAGTTAAAAAATAACGAAAAATGTAATGTAATGTAAATGTAATGTAAAAATACAAAAATTAATATGAAATCTTAACTATTAGTTATTGGATTTCAAATTAACAATATTGTATTTTTAATGAATTTCATACATTTTTGGTTATTTTTTAACTTTATATGAAAATTAAAGCGCCATCTAGCGGAGAAAAAAATGTTTTTTAATAAAAAAAATTAAAATCTTATTCTATTTCCAAAACTGGCTCAAGCATTAAAATCGATTTACCCATTCTATTTTTATAGAAATATTTATAATAGTATTACATTACAAGTGAACGTTCACGGTCCTTCGAAGCTTAAAAATCGAGTTTCTTAAAATTCTGACGTGCTACAGCAAAACGCCGAGACATATATTTCTTTATTTTAAGCCTATTTTCATATTCTTTTAACATTTTTCATGTGCACTCAAAAAAATTTGATTTTGTTGTACTGTGTTATAGGTGGACTTTTCACCATTATAAAATTATAAGATCGATAGCTTTCTTTAGAAAAGCTCGTCTAAAACAGCTTAGTTCCTTTGTAGGGGAAAAAAGCAGTTTATAATTAAGGTTACTTTAAGATAGCGGCTGGTCTCTAGACTGGCCAACGGCCAGACATAGAGGGATTATTGGTCCGTTATGATATCACAGAAGGAAAGATTGAAGTAATCAATTGAAACTTTTTGTATGTTTTCAGTGAGACCGAAAGCTGTAGAAACATATGATACGAGTGTTAAGGGAATGTAGCACATTAAAATTAAACATAACAAAAGAAATAATAATAATAACTAATAGTACTAAAATAAGACATATCTTAACCCTTTGACTGTCCCAGTACAAAATTTTTTTTTTATAGTGTACGTCCACAGTAATTATTTGGTAAAAATGACGTGCATCACATGTGATACACGGAGCAATATTTAAACTATTTATTATTCAAACGTTCTGTGCATCACATATGATTCATGTCATTTTTATTCGTTACTATTTATTTATTTTGCCGTATAGTGTTAGCAACATTGAAATAAATACGTTAGCAACACTGAAATAAACATGTGTGTAGAGTGAAATAAGGGGGATCCCATTTTTTGCAATTGTCGGTGGATTGTTGTACAACCATGGTAGGAGCTTCTAGCAGTCAGTATCAATTTATTAGTGAGTATGAATCCATTATCCATTATCATTTTATCATTCCATTATCATTTTACGGTCGGATAAGAAAAAATAGTAATTCAGATTTTGATAATAGAACTGGTATAAGTGATGACAGTTCAGATGAAGAGGACTTTTCTTCAGGCAGTGATGACAACTACATTTGCGAAGATGTTAATGATTCATCCGATAGTGAATCTGATAACGAAAACAACTTGTTTGACGAATGGCCGCAGATCGCCTCTACATCAACATCGTCCGTTCGGCAAGAGTGGAGCAATGATATTGCAGAAGCACAAAAGATTCCTTTTATTGGCAAACATGGTCTAAATAAGCGTATTGTAATTGAAGATGGAGTACCTTTGCCAATCAATATATTTGAGCAATTTTTTGACAGCGAAATTGTTGACCTGATGGTCTTAGAAACAAACCAATATGCGGAACAGTTCTTAGAATCCAACCAGGTTCGTCATAATTCTCGCATGAAAAGGTGGTCAAATACTACACATGCCGAAATGAAAAAGTTTATTGGTGTGATAATTACTACTGGCATTATCAAATATCCTAATATTGAAGACTATTGGAGAATGGAACCGTTATTTTATCATCCGTTGTTTCACAATATTGGTATGAGCTACAATCGATTTTGTCTGATTTTAAAGAATTGGCATGTTGCTGATAACAAAACGGCTAATCCAGGAGATAGATTACATAAAATTTCCAATTTTTTAAATACTTTTATATCAAATATTCAGGAAATATATACCCCAGGTGAAGAAATATCTGTGGATGAAACTATGATTTCGCACAGTGGAAGGCTTTTATTCAAGCAATATAATCCAGGAAAAAGCCACAAATATGGAATAAAATTATTCAAGTTGTGTGATATGACTGGCTATGTTTGGAATTTCTCCGTATACTGCGGGAAAGGCACCTCTGAAAAATTACCTGGATTAGACCATGCTGGGTCAATCGTTGCCTCATTAGCTGAAGATCTCTTGAATGAAGGAAGATTATTGGTTGCAGATAACTGGTATAGTAGCATTCCTTTAGCTATGTTCTTGAAAAATAAAAATACCGAATTCTGTGGAACATTACGATCAAACAGGGTTGGTTTGCCGAATCTGAAATCTTTCAAATTGACGAGAAACGAAATAGCAGGTGCAATAAACTCAACAGAAATTAGAGTGATGAAATACCAGGACAAGAAAGAAATAAGACTTATTTCAACTTTTCATGGTCTCAATATGCAAGAAACCGGGGAAAAAAACCGTGAAGGAAAAATAGTCAAAAAACCTGTCATAATACTAGACTATAACCGAGTCAAAGGTGGAATTGACCTCTCTGACCAAATGATATCTTACTACAGCCCAGCAAGGAAAAGTGTAAAATGGTATCGAAAAGTACTGTTTGAATGTATTAGTATTGCAATTTTAAATAGTTGGGTTTTGTATAATAAATTTTATTCTAGCAAACAAATGAAATTAGAGCAGTTTACAAAGTCAATTGCAAATTCTTTGCTTGGCATTACCGAAGAGCGAACAACTATGAAAAAAACAAAAAACACACCTCACGAACTCAGCGAAATACCTAGAAAAGATGATGGAAAACTTGTGCGTAAAAGATGTCTTGGCTGTTACAAAAAATTAGCCGAAAGCCACAATAGAAATACTGCTTCCACAAAGTCTAAACAAGTTAATACACAGTGTATTGAGTGCCAAAAACCATATTGTTTACCTTGCTTTAATGAAATTCATAACAATTATACTTCCTAAGTTATTTTATAACTAAATAATAAAAAGTATAATGAAATTATCTTTATTTTTATTAATATTTTTATTGTTTTCTTTTGTATTTTTCATTTCTTCAACATGAATAAAGTTTACCTTTCTGTTAAAAAAAGTCATTTTTATCGTTTTATATCTTGGAAATTTTAACTTTTTTCTTATACGTATGTTCAGGTCTTATTTAAAAAAAAACATTCTCTACACGCTCAGAGCATTAGATTACTTTATTTTCCATCAGTTCATACAAAAAGCAATAAAAGCAATAAGACAAATTGTGTATCACATATGATGCGCAAGCGTATTAATCATAACGTCTGTGCATCATATATGATACATGGGACAGTCAAAGGGTTAATGAAACTTCAAACATATGATTTATTGATCTCATAGTATACAAAAATTTATTTTTAACCCCACCTCGTCAGAAATTTAAAAAAAAAACCAAAAAAAATAACGGCGTGCAGGATTACTATCCTTAGAAACGTCTGAAAAAACGGAGTTTTAATTAGCATCAAAGCGGATATGGATGCATAATATTAAAATGGCGACGTTTTTTCAAAAATTGACCAGCTCCTACACGGTTAGAAATCTTGTACTAAAATTGAAACTTTTCTGTGCTACATATAAGTCTACACCAGCTTTGGTTTCAAATCTAGTATTTACAAAATACTAAAAAATGGTTTTAAAACAGCTTTGGTTTAAAATTTAGTATAAGCTTGGATTCAAATATTTAAAAAAAAATAACAAACAACGCGAGATTCGATCACACGACATTGAGTTTGTAAACTCACTACTCTAACCAGAGAGCTATTGGCTTATACATAAAAAGCGCGATAAACAAATATATGAACCGAGTCGCCTAATATTGAGTCGCAGCATGGCCAGGCCAACTTTTTACTGGTCTTAATCCAAATATAGTATCCACATGTATTAGAATTTAGTATTATTTGTATTAAAAACAAAAAGTAATACAGAGTTGTACTTAAATTAAAACCAAAAAGACTAAAATTGAAACCAAAAAGCTAAAATTTAAACTAAAAAGCTAAAATTGATGCTGTAATATTTCTTTTGGTTTCAATTCTAGTACAGAAAATTTTTAAATATGAGCTAGTATTTGAAAAGTTTCAATTTGAAACCGCAAGGTTTAAAAACATGCAGTAATATTTTAGTGCGACTAAAATTTAGTCCAAGATTTCTAACCGTGTAGCAACATCGAATACACTTTTGCCACTCCTTCATTCAAGAACGGCTTTCACACAGTAATCCCAACCAGAGTAGAATGGGAGAATGGTTATTGCCGCTAAACCACATATTTTTACTGACGGATCAAGACTTGACAGCAAAGTCGGGGGAGGCGTCTTTTCAACGGATCTGGACATCAGAAAGCAACAAACAAAAAATTAAATACTTAGCTGTAACCAATCCTAAGATATGATCAAGTCTGCAGAAGTATTTCCATGGGTAAAAAATACCCAACCACGGTTAATGGGTTAACTAGAGATGTCTACATTTTAAGGACAAGATGTCTACATTCAAAATGTCTCTCGTCTCTAAATGAGATGGCCAATAAGTTCGATTGAATAAGATGCTGAGATGAAATTCTTGACATATATTTGTGTTTTAAACTTTTGATCGGAAAAAGATATTGCAATAATTATTTCAAAGAAATTATTTTTGAAGGCATTTTTCTTAAAAATTATACAAAGAGTATATTAAAAAAATAAACTCGTCAAAAAATCAAAATAGTACCATTGCATTTTTCTTAAAAAAAATAGAAAAACAAATTTTGTGTCAAACTGTATTTTCATAAAAATGATATGTCATATGAAAGAGTTTAAAAAAATAAAATGTTCAGTTTTTACTATTTTTAAATCAAAAACAACTCTTGCCCCTTTTATTGGAAGAAAAGGAAATTTGTTGGACCTTTTTTTTTAAAAAAAAAGATTAAAAACGTAAATCCTAAGCTGACGGAACTGTTGCAATGCTTTTTCAAGTACGTTTATTGAACTTTTAGACAACAGCAGATTGAATGAAATGTATTAAAAAAACAACAAAACATTCCGAACATTAATTTTGAAATAGTTTTTTTTTGGCTTTTGGGAAAGATGTTGTATTAAAAAATTCTAAGTACTAAGATTTTCTACAAATTTCAAGATATGATAATGTTACTGGTGTCAAACAAACAGAACATATTTTAACTTAATTATCCTTAAGAATAATGAAAAAGTTAGTGTAAATCAGAGATCTTCAACTAATCACATTTCTGAATCAATGAGCCACTTACTCAAAACTGAGTATGAATAAGTATAAGTAGTTTCCAAAATAGTACTCTTATGTTATTGATTAAAAAAAAAGTGAATCACATATTTGAATCATGAGCCACTTACACAAAAATGAGTATGAATAAGTATAAATAGTTTCCAAACCCAGTGGGCAAAAGCAGCGCTTTGAAGCGCTTCTAGCAGGCCGTCATATGGATTTCTTAGCCCTTCCGTACTCATTTGCAAGCCCATTAACTTTTTTATATGAAACGAGAAAATCTTCTAGGTCTTCCTTTCTCGCGACTCTAAAGAAGCCTGCTAGAAGCCCTTTTTGAGAATATACATTAGAAAGAAAAGCAATATAAATATCAACTTAAAATACAAAAAAAATTTGACAATTTCCAGATTTGAAGCAACGTCCTCTCATGTGGCGGTCCGGTATCTTATCCATTCGTCTACCGCAGTTGTTAACGAACTTCAGCTTATTTTGTATCATTACAAATGAATATGTAAGCTTTCGAAATCCAGCTCGGACCAAAAAAATTTTTTTTTGTATTTTTTTTAAATCTACATTTCTTTAAAAAATTTTTTGGAATTATTTTGAAAATTTCTTCATACAAAAATAATAGAAAAGACCAAGAATTTTTCCATATAAAAGTTTTCATATATTGTGATATGTAATGTGTTAGATTTCGGAAACCTTGGTTCGCGACCCAACTCGGACAAAAAATTTTTTTGTTTTTTCTTTAAGTTTTGATTTTTTTTTAATTGACCTGATCATTTATAATTTTTCAAAATTTTTTTAATATTTTTTTTCGTATAAAATAACATGAAAAGACTACAAAACCTTCAAAAGGTAGGTCTCACAGGGGCACTCATCAATACAACGAGCATGGAAGGTATATTGACGCCAATAAGAGCAATACTAGCATGCTTTCTTTTGCGTATCGCTAGCTAAAATGCCTACTGGGTATATCCAAGGTTGCATGGGATTTCAGGAATTTTCTTTTAAAAAATTTATTTTTCACTTTTATTAAACAAAAATTCAATAATGTTATTCAATGAACAACGTGTAACTATATACAGAAGCGTAAAAAAAATAAGTGTCCGCTGTACATTTTCTCGAACTAACCCTTAATAAAAATGATTAAATTACATATTTGTTTAAAAAACAAGTTTTCATCATGAAAACTTAGTAGACATTTTTTGAGATATGTCAATACCATCCTGATTTTTTATTTTTGATTTTTTCGCAATGGTAAAGTAAAAAAAAAAATTATTTTTTTCGTATAAAATAACATGAAAAGACTACAAAACCTTCAAAAGGTAGGTCTCACAGGGGCACTCATCAATACAACGAGCATGGAAGGTATATTGACGCCAATAAGAGCAATACTAGCATGCTTTCTTTTGCGTATCGCTAGCTAAAATGCCTACTGGGTATATCCAAGGTTGCATGGGATTTCAGGAATTTTCTTTTAAAAAATTTATTTTTCACTTTTATTAAACAAAAATTCAATAATGTTATTCAATGAACAACGTGTAACTATATACAGAAGCGTAAAAAAAATAATGAATGCCAAAAATAAGATAAATATATTTATAATTACTACCAAAACAATAATAAAAAATATTTGCAAGTTTTCTTATCGAATCCATTGGTTTTCAATTATCTTTTAAAATTAAAATGCAATCACAGTGCCATTATATGCTCTACTTGCACCGCATTGTCGTAAGCTTCGTATGTAAAATCCCTTACATCTTTTTGGTTGCAAAATACGTTTCAAGCTGTTACGCTATTAACATCAGAAATTCGCCGTTCATTGAATACCGCTATTATTTCTTTGACGTATTTATAATTTTTTTTAATTTTTTATGCATATGGGATTTGTTGTGGTATTTTTAAATGCGTATGGGTTTTTTCTGGTATTTTTTAATGCGTATGGGATTTTTTGTAGGATTTTTTAATGCATATGAAATTTTTAGTGGTATTTTTTAAACGAGTGGTATTTTCGTTGTAATTTTTAATGATCGTGGGATTTTTTGAATTGCGGTGGGAATTTTTTTGTTCTCCTTTACCATGGGATTTTTTGTGGTATTTAATTGTGTTGCTGTGGGAAAAAGGTAATTTTCATGGGAATTGTTTCGAATTTTAACTGGCAACATTGTGCGTATCGCTAGCTAAAATACCCACTGGGAAGTAGTACTCATATGTGATTGATTCGAAAAAAAGCGAATAACTTTTTTGAATCAAAAATGAGTATGAATAAGTATAAAAAGTTTCCAAAGTAGTACTCATATGTGATTGATTCAAAAGAAAGTGAATCAAATAAGTATAGAATGAATTAAATATTAAGGGTTGCCAACTAATAAAATTTATTTTTAAGATATTTAACCATAATTTAGCGGTCGCTGATTTTGAATCTGAATTCAGAATAGTATAATTTTATATGTTTAATAGGGTTGGCACCTTAATCTATTTATTTTTACGAATTCGGTGGTGGCGCGAACACTACGTGAAAATGGGTTCGTTGTCAGAATTTCCGAATCCGAATCCGTTGTCAGAATTTCAAAATTATGTAATTTTTTCTAATAGGGTTGCCACCTAATAATATGGATTTTTAAGAATTTTAACCATCATTTAACAATGTTAGGTTGTCGCTGATTTCGAATCTGAAGTCAGAATTTTAAAATTCAATATGGTTAATAGGTGGCTACCCTATTATAAAAAAATTATATAAATTTTGACAACGGATTCGGATTCAGCGACCCATTTTTGCATAGTGTTCGCGCCAGCACCGAATTCTTAAAAAAATCAGAGTGGCAACCCTATTAACCATATTAAATTTTAAAAGCCTGACTACATATTCGAAATCAGCGTACCCTAACACTGTTAAATGATGGTTAAAATTTTTAAAAATACATTTTATTAGGTGGCAGCCCTTAATATTTCATTCATTCTATACTTATTTGATTCACTTTGTTTTGAATCAATCACATATGAGTACTGTTAAGTTATGGTTAAAATTCTTAAAAAAACATATTATTAGGTGGCAATCCTTAATATTTAATTAATTCTGTACTTATTTGATTCACTTTTTTTTAAACAATCACATATGATTACAACTTTGGAAACTACTTAAACTCATTCATACTCATTTTTGTGTAATTGGCTCATGATTCAAAAATGTGATTCCTTTAATATCTCTGATTTGAATCACTGAGTTGTGAACGAATAGTACTCGAGTACTACTAATTTTTAAGTATTCGTTGCAGATCTCTGGTGTACATTATCATATAATGGATTAAAAATGCATATTGTAGGGTATTCATGAGAGATAAGCAAAAACAGTCCGGGTGACGTTTGTAGTCCTTTTAACAGCCAAGAATTCTGTCAGAGGAAATTCAAACGTATTTACAATTTTTAATGAACTTTTCATTGTTTTAAATTTCCTTTTTTTTAAAAGATCCTTTTTTCTGAAGAAAATAATTTTTCTCGTAAAAACAGTAGCCTATTCCCCAACCAGAAACGTAAGAAACCTACATGTCAAATTTTAAGAAAATCAATATAAATCATTTTCACTGGATAACATCGATGACATAAGTAAAGTGTACCATCATGGAAGCTTAACCCTGAACTTGCACCTTCCTCACCTCCTTTAACATCGGTGCCAACTGGAATCAAGGGGTTTCATATTTTTCTTGGAATTAAAAGTCTTTACTTTTGTTGCGAGTATCTTAACAAGCAACACATATTAACCAGTAGAAGAATCAAAATTTATACGCCTCACAGTGCGTTGTCCCCATACAAAAGTTTGACAAAAATAGGAGTGGTCTTATGATAATGCGATTTTGTATGCTTAAATAGTTTAAGCCAATTAAGAACAAATTTCAAAAATGGTCGAAATCGGTTAGACGAAATCTAGGGGTACCTCACTTGGACCTATATTAATTTTTTACTTGATTTTGTATGCAAATTTTTCTTGGTTGTACAGAATCTATGCCAGTAGATTAAAAAAATGGCACTTAATTTTATAGGATTTGCTTTTTTCCATCGAAATTTTTCAATTTTTAAAATTTTTAATTTAATAATATCATATATTAAAATCACTGAAATATACATATATCAAATTTTATATTTACCAAATTTTTTTATTTTTTTTTATTTACTCAAATAGTTTTTGTAATAAAAAACTTTGCTTGGCTCAGTTTAATCAAAAACCAATTTTTGAGAGCTATTTGTTTGGGAGCACCGAAAACAAATTGAACATTACATAATTTTGGTTTTAAATATCTCAACCTTTGAGTGTTACAGCTTATCTTGTTTTTGTCTTATCTATGCCAATTACCTGTCGATTGATACCAATATTGTTAGGTTTCGGTTTTTATTTTTTTCAATGAGACACACTCATTCATTCTTTGTTTACAATCTATTTGAAGTTCACGTGTTAGTGTTTTTCTTTGCAATGAAAAAAACTGAAGAGAATCTTTGCTTTGGAGGATTTGCCAGTAACAGAAATTCATACAAAAATGGTGCAAGTGTGAAACGAAGTTCCAACGTTGCATCGATAGGTTTTAATGTGTGCTTGACAATAGTTTCCACTTTAATTCTTAGTTTTTTCGATCCACTGTGTTTTTTGTTTTTTTTGCAAAAAAAGTGCTATTTTCCTGGACTAATTCAAAAATCATCAAAGACTAAATATTTTTTTTAAATACATAGTTATGAAATTTCTTGTAATTTAATGATTTTGTTTTGCCAATTTTTGTTCATACTTTTCGCAATAACATTGATATGATTATAATCTGCTTCGATGCAGCTGCATGCTTTCGAAATTTGTATAAAAACAAGAACACTTACAAACATGTATTTACTCCCCCAACCACATGCAGAGGCTTGTAATAATGAGGAATAGAATTGCAAAAATAACTTCAACCATTACAAAACAAACAATAGTGTTGACAATGTTGCTATTTCACACATTTCAGTAACATAACAAATTTTTCGGTGCTTATCTCGATGACTTGTAAAACAGTTATTGTTCTTGTTGGAATGCTGTTTCAATGTTTGCATAGAACGAGACAATCATTTGGAATAACAAATTTTGAAATTTTGTTCAAAAGTCAATAAAAATCACAATTAATTGATTTGAATCGGCAGATGAATATGGATAAATATATCGAGCTCATATTGAGAAAAAAATTATATTAAATTCTTAATAATTGATTGAACAGATGTTTTGAAATTAAAATATGTTTTGATATCATATCAATCAAAGTTGTTAAAATCAATTTTCTATTGACATTCTAGTAAAGTGATTCTTTTTTTTTTGATTCAATCAACTATTTACATTTATTGTTATACAGTTACTGTAAGTACATAATTTAATCGTAGGTTATAAAACTAATTCAGCATGATATCGTTTTTAAATGCTACCCTATTTTGGGTGATTTCAATCGAGCTGCAGATTATGTTGAACGTTTTGGTCATATTGTAAACCGGGTCACATTTGCCATAATTAGTTCTTCTGTAGGGTATACAGAACAATTGCCCTTGCCTAAAATTTTTTTCAGGTGCATAAAATTTGAAAAGAAATAGAAGTGGTGCACAATCAATTTGATTCATCACTACATCCCGAGCAAATAAGGCGAGAAAATACTTTCGCCGGAACTCCAAAGACTTTAGTCCAAGAAGAGCACATCGAGCTTCATAGGAAGGCATAAAATCCCAGTGGAGCTTGTGAATTGCTAACCTAGTGAAACGCCTTTGAATATTTTCAATTCTTTTAATATGTATAGAATATTGAGGGTCCCAGATAACATAATTATACTCTAAAACCGACCTTACAATTGAAAAGAAAATGGTTCTCACGGTAAAGGGATCGGAGAACTTTTTCGTATTGCGCGATAAAAATCCCATCATCGCATTCGCTTTTGATATAATAGCATCAAAATGTTTGACAAAGCTTAACTTTCGCTCAAATAAAGCCCCTAAGTCTTTCTTCAAGTCGACTCTCTCGATCAATACCGTATTAATACTGTAAGAAACTTCGAAAAGTTGATTCTTCATAGAAAAAGACATTACATTACATTTAGACACATTAAAATGCAATTTATTGGTCTTTCACCAAAATTGGAGACTATCCATGTCACGTTGAAGCAATAGGGAGTCTTCGTGAGAGTCCACACATCTAAAGATCTTTACATCATCAGCATACATCAGGCACTCAGAAAAGCGAACATAATTCGGAAGATCATTGATAAACAGAACAAACAACAGAGGACCTAGGTGGCTACCTTGGGGTACCCCAGAATAATTGTCAATGTATTTAGATAAATTTTTACCAATTTTAACATATTGTTGACGACCAACAAGGTAGCTCTCTAACCATAGAAGTAGCGAGGAATGGAATCCGAGGCTACTTAGTTTATTAATCAAAACAGAGTGTTGAACTCTATCGAAAGCCTTTGCGAAATCCGTGAATATGACGTCTACTTGATGACCTTTTTCCATATTATTGGACAGAAAGTGTGTAAAAAGAGTTAGATTAGTAGAGGTAGATTTACCTGACACAAATCCAGGCTGCATCTCAGATAATCTAGTTTTAATGGAGTTATAAATTTTATTTTTTACCAAAGATTCAAAAATTTTAGGAATAAGTGGTAATTTAGCTATCGGTCAATAATTTGCAATATTTTGCCTTGATCCTTATTTAAAAATTGGAGTAATTGCCGATATCTTCCAGATGTCTAAAAGTTTCCCTTCTCGGAGTGACGTATTGAAAATATGAGTCAACGGCTTACACAAGGCAAAAGCACAGTTTTTAAGAAATATGGGCGGAATATTATCTGGCCCAAAACCCTTTTTAACATCAAGACTTACTAAAGCTTCAAAGACATCATACTCCGAAAAGGAGATGCAGCTAAGGTCTGTAATTGGTACATCGACGGGCGTAACACGATCATGATTGTTAGAAGCATTATCACAAGCATAATTTGATTGAAAAAAGAAAAGATAATATCTTGGAGGTTATCCGAACATTTATCAAGATAAAACATATTTTAAGGAAGGCCCAAGGTATTTTTTTATTGTTCAAAAAAGTCCAAAATGATTTAGGATTACTTTTTTTATTTGATTCTAAAGCAAGTAAATAACTTCTATATAAAAACTTTTTAAGACTCTCATAATTTGTGCGTGCCTGATTCTTAAGGGAGTATTCCTGGTTGGAAGGTTGTTTCTGGATTCTTTTTAAAAAACTTTTTACTTGAAAAAGCAAGGAGTTATTTAAATTCTGTTTTTTATTGTATTAAGAACATATTAAATTAAATAAAAAATTTTTTTCCTTTGTACGAGGGCTGTTCAAAAAGTTGTCGGCCTTCAAATTTAAGCATCGAAAAAAAGGTATGCTGCTTGCTGCCCGGATAACTCGACTTCGGATCATCTGAAATGGAAAAAGTAAACGGCATTAGATTCAGTACAGATGTTGCGATTATTTTTTACAAAATGGCGGTCATTGAAAAATGAAAAATATAAAAATATATTTTTTTTTAAAAAAGACCCAAATTATTTTTGAAAAAATAGTAAAAAATAGTGTAAAATTGTGATTGAGATAGAATGGTGGCAATTCTGCGTCGATTGCACTTGGTTTCATCAAAATCGGTTCAATAGAACCAGAGAAAAGTGACTTCGAAGTTAAAAAATGTGATTTTGATAGAACTCAAAGAAAATTTTAGGCAATAAAACATTTTTTTTTTTTGTGAAATACTTGCATATAGCAATATGCAATGCCAGCAGATTCCTCTTCTTCTTCAAAAAATGAGGACTCAGCGGCTCTTTGTGCTCTTTGGGCAGTTTTACCTTCTTTTGATGCGGCCAGAGCTCTGGCTTCGGACCTTTTTAAACGTTCTTCGTTCCGAGACGAAATCATATGTGACGTTGCCAATCGGGGTGCCCATTAGGTTCATTATTTTAAGTATTGGCAAAAAAGCTTCGCTAAATATGACAGTTGCAATAATAAAGTACTTGTGAATTCGGTGTCCTCATATCTTTCGTGTTGGTTACCACAAAACTGGCGTTTCAAGGGACGAGTTTTTCGATTGCTACCGGTGTTTCTTTTATTTTTATTTCTATTACTTTTTCTAGCCATTGCCTTTAGCACAAACAAAAAATTTTATCAAAACTGTACTTTTCAAAACTGTATGCGCGCGCTCTTCCGGTTTATAACTCAATTAAAAGTATAACAAAATGCTGCCAAAATTCGAATACCTAAGCTCTAAAATGTGTATTCATTTATTTTTAAAATGCGTATACAAAAAAGTTAATACCTACTAAAGAACGCGTTGAACGAAATTCGGCGGTTGCTTCAAACCGTTACATTCAAAAACTAACCAAATTAAGCAAATCGCATTTTCGCAAAAACATTGCTGGACAAAAAAACCATATCTTCTAAAATATTTCGAATTTCAAAAAACCCTTTTAGGACGATAAATATCCAAGCTATAAAAATATGAAAAAAAATCGAAAAATTTTTGCCAACCAGGAATACTCCCTTAACAAAATAAAATAAAACCAGAGATAAGATATGTTAGCAACGTTGGTGAAATGTCAAAATGCAAGTAGAAAATAAACAGGGTCGCTCAAATACAATAAAAAAAGTGGTTTAAAGTCATTTTATATTGCAGATTTATACATTTCTTGACTATTCGAGCCAAAAAACCGGTTTTAGAATTATTCGAAATTTGCAATTTAAAAAAAAACGGGTCGGTATAAAAAAAAACCAAAAAGCCAAATAATTCGAACTGGTTTTGCATACCCTACACGCAACGCAAACGCATGAAAAAAAATTGGTTAAGCAACGCGTGGCAGCTGGAATAATTTCTTAAAAAACTTTACGCTTTAGTTAAATATACTTATTATTATAAATTCGAAAGCAAAATAACCTTATAAAGTGTACAATCGCAAATAAGATATTTTGAAACTCTTTTCGGCCCAGTACTTTGTAAAGTAAAATGGTAACAGTAAACTTGAACTTAAAATTTATATAATAGTATAGATTGATTTATATTTTTCCTATAAATAATTTTTTTTTATTGTTTTAAAAACTTGGAAACTTTAAGTAAAAAAGAGGAAACATTTTTTTCTATGCAAAACTGGGAAATTTTTCGCTGACACGTGGCAGCACTGCTTGTGACACACTATTTTCTGTTTCCGTACTTTTTGTGCTTAACATGGGAAAGAAGAACAAGCATAAAATTGCTCTCTGAAGAACAGAACGTGCACAGAGTCATGATTCAATAATTATTAGGTAACTATGACAGCTACCTAATTGCTCACGAGCTGCGACCATCGAATGTCAAAATAAAAAATAGTGTTAAAATTTGAGTGAGAAACCTCTGCAATTCAATTAATTGTATAATTACATAATAACATTAACAACTTTTCTTACATTCAAAGCCGTGATTAATTACATTCAAATACATTCAAAGCAGTCATCATGCCATTCTCTCTGCGTTGTTGTTTTAGCTAGATTTAACTTTTGTAGAGGTTTTTTGTGTTGCTACAGTCAGCATATTATGTCAAAAAAAGTTTTTAAAACAGTTTATACATATGAATTAAAATTTATATAAAATATTGGTCCAAATATTTATATATATATATATATGTATTTCCGATACGGTATATGTATTTCCGAAACTGTTTTAAAAACTTTTTTTGACATAATATGCATTGACATAATATATATATATATATATATATATATATATATATATATTATGTCAATATACATGCACAATACATGCACATGCATGCACAATGTATCTATATTGTGCTGTGTATAAAAAAAGGACATTCTAAAATTAAGAAATCGCTATAATATATTAATTATATATAATTTAATATAATAAATTCAAGTTAATTAGTTTAAAAAATTAGAGTGCTTAGGTAAGCAGATACTATATCAAATTACTACTGAAAATATTAATTTATTTTGCAGGTTTATTGTGTAAGTTTATTAACTTGAATTTATTATATTAAATTATATATAATTAATATACTATAGCGATTTCTTAATTTTAGAATATCCTTTTTTTAATACACAGCACAATATAGGTATATTGTGCTTGCATATTGTGTTAGTGTTATAACATAAATAGATATAAATAAGCTTTAAATTTCTAAATTAATTCAATAAAGAAATAATTTCAATAAAGTAATTTAAATATATGTATTTTCGATATGGTAATACTTTAACTTAAAAATAATAGTTTTAGTAATTTCTAAAACATTTAATAAATTGCTAAAAGCTCTTAACATAAATAATTCGAAATTCACATGCCGACTGTAGCTACACAATTAAAATTCACCACGTCTACAAACACTTTTTACAGCTAACTGAGACAAGAATAACTATAGAAATCTACAACAATAACGCAGAGAGAATGACATGAATCGGCGGCAGAAAATAAGCTGCACTTTGCTTGCTATGTTTTCTGTTTGCCTAGTAGCAAGGTCTTAAATGAAGGCATTAAAAGAGCTGTGATCTTTTCTCCAGTAATGCCTCCATTTTAAATTTTTCTACCAGGCAAACAGAACACATAGCAAGCAACGAAGTGCGGTTTATTTTCTGCCGCCGATTCGGTTTATCCCCTCTAACGCTGTGAAACCGCAGTGATCATGTTATTCTCTCTGCTTTGTTGTTGTAGCTAGATTTAACTTTTTGTGTAGCTACAGTTAGCATATTATGTCAAAAAAGTTTTGAAAACAGTTTATACATATGAATTAAAATTTATATATAATATTGGTAAAAATATTTGTTCTTAGTAACAGTGTACCCGTATCGGAAATACATATATATATATTCTTAAATTTATTATATCTAATATATAAAATTCTTCTGTCACGGGGTACGTAATCGAACTCCTTCGAAACGGCTCGACCGATTTTCATGAAATTTTGTATGTATATTTTGTAGGTATGAGAATAGGTCGTAAAGTATATTTCAACCTCCTACTAACAGTGGGCGTGGCACCTCCCATACAACCCAAATTTGCGATATCGAATATCTTTGGAGTTATAAGCCGCTTAGCCTCGGAATTCGGTATTCGACAATTTACACGTGCCGCTTCGCAGATAAAATTTTGTGAGAGTTGGACAAGGGGGCGTGGCACCTCCCATACAACCCAAATTTGCGATATCGAATAGCTTTAGAGTTATAGGCCGCACATCATTGGAATTCGAAATTCGACCACAATTTACAAGTGGCGTTTTACTGATAAAATTTTATGGGAGTTGGACAAAGGGGCGTGGCACCTCTTATACAACCCAAATTAGCAATATCGAATAGCTTTTGAGTCAATCAAACAAAGCAAACAAAGCCTCGGAATTCAGCATTCGAACTCAATTTACACATGCAGTTTTACTGATAACTTTGTATGGCGTTGGACAAGGGGGCGTGTCACCTCCCATGAAACCAAAATTTGAGAAATTCTACAGCTTTTGAGTTATAGTTCGCACAGCCATGGAATTGAGTATTCGACCACAATTTACATATACAGTTTCACTGATAACATTTTATTCGCTTTTGGCAACGGGGCCGCGGCAGCAACGCGCCGGGTTTAAGCTATCTATATATATAAAATGGAATGTGTGTTTGTTTATTTGTTTGTTTGTACCTTATAGGAGACCAAACCTCTGGACCGATCTTCCTAAAAATTTCACAGCATTTAACTGGGACTCTGGCATTATTAATAGGGTACTTTTTCGACCGCTCCCACTTTTACGCCCACTTTTTTAATTCAGATACTTACTTATACCACTAACAATGTTTGCTATACAAAATACTTTTTTTGTAATATGTATTTACCTAAAGTTTTATATAGTTTTTATCTACAGGTAAGGTAGCCATAGATTTTTTATTACCAAATCCCCCTTTTTCGCCCCATTTTACTTTAATTATAATAAATCTGCTTTCAATCTATATATATAAAAATGAATGTCTGTCTGTTTGTTTGTTTGTTTGTGCTTTATAGGAGGCCAAACCCTTGGACCGATCTTCCTGAAACTTTCACAGCATTTTACTATGAATCTGGAAAGAATAAAAGGCTATATGAAGTTTTTATTTGACAAAGGGGCGTGGCACTGCCCATATAACCTAAAAATTTAAATCGCCATATTTTGGGCATTTTTTGACCTACGTTGATGCTATTTGGTGCATATGGTATTGGCATAGTTAGGAATACGTACCAGGAGAAAAGTGGGTGGGACCACGCCCCTTTTTAGGAAAATTAAAAATCGCAATATAGTCTTAACTACTGGACCGATCATCATTAAATTTTCAAAATAGGATATTCTTACGAAATAATAAATTCTTGACTATATAAAATTGTGAGTGGACGAAGGGGCGTGGCCTCGCCCATATAACCCAAATTTTAAAATCGTCATATCTTGGGCATTTTCGGACCAACGGCGGCAGTATTTGCTATATATGGTATCAGCATGAATAGAAATACGTACCAAAAGAAAAGTGGGCGGAGCACGTCCCTTTGTTTGCGATATATTGGAGGCTGGACCTGATAACCGATCTTAAATTTTCACAGCGTTCAGCTTTGACTCAGGAATACTTATTACATGATAATATTTTTCGACCATGCACACTTCTGCACCTACTTTTTTACTACGTTTATTAACGGCTATACCACAAATCATGTCATTAAAATCATTAAAATACATATTAATTAAAATAGTGGGGTAGCTCAATTCTTTTTCTTCTACCACTGTCTTCAAAACAGCTGATTTTATAATACGTGTTAATTAAAAAAGAGAGTGGGGTAACCCCATTCTCATTCTCCCACAACAGACTGCGAAACAGCTGATTGTGTAATTGCTGCTTTTTGATTGGTCTAAAAATAAAAAGGGGGAGCATGAAGCAAATTACATGCGATTCAGCGCTGAATTCTAATTGGTTTACAACAAAAAAAGAGGCGAAGCATTGCAATAATTAAATTAAATAAATAAATTTTTGTAAATATATAAATACTTTTAATTTTATTTTAAACGAGGGGGTAGCGAAGCACACCGGGTTCAGCTAGTTAAATTATATATAATTAATATACTATAGCGATTTCTTAACTTTAGAATATCATTTTTTTAATACACAGAACAATATAGGTATATTGTGCTTGTATATTGTGTTAGTGTTATTACATAAATAGATATAAATAAGCTTTAAATTTCTAACTTAATTGAATAAAGAAATAATTTCAATAAAGTAATTTAAATATATGTATTTTCGATATGGTAATACTTTAACTTAAAATTAATAGTTTTAGTAATTTCTAAAACATTTAATAAATTGCTATAAGCTCTTAACAAAAATAATTCGAAATTCATATGCCGACTGTAGCTACACAATTAAAATTCACCACCTCTACAAACACTTTTTACAGCTAACTGAGACAAGAATAACTATAGAAATCTACAACAATAACGCAAAGAGAATGACATGAACCGGCGGCAGAAAATAAGCAGCACTTTGCTTGCTATGTTTTCTGTTTACCTGGTAGCAAAAGAGCTGTGCTCTTTTCTCCTGTAATGCCTCCATTTGAAATTTTTCTACCAGGCAAACAGAAAACGAAGCAAGCAACAAAGTGCGGTTCATTTTCTGCCGATCTAACTGAGACAAGAACAACTATAGAAATCTACAACAATAACGCAGAGAGAATGACATTAATCGGCGGCAGAAAATAAGCAGCACTTTGCTTGCTATGTTTTCTGTTTGCCTGGTAGCAAGGTCTTAAATGAAGACATTAAAGAGCCGTGCTCTTTTCTCTTTTAATGCCTCCATTTGAAATTTTTCTACCAGGCAAACAGAAAACAAAGAAAGCAACAAAGTGCGGTTTATTTTCTGCAGCCGATTCGGTTTATCCCCTCTAACGCTGCGCAACCGCAGTGATCACGTTATTCTCTCTGCGTTGTTGTTGTAGCTAGATTTAACTTTTTGTAGAGGTTTTTTGTGAAGCTACAGTCAGCATATTATGTCAAAAAAGTTTTGAAAACAGTTTATACATATGAATTAAAATTTATATATAATATTGGTACAAATATTTGTTCTTAGAAAAAGTGTACCCGTATCGGAAAAACATATATATATATAGCTGCAATACGGAAATAAATATATATATATAATAAATATATATATATAAATAAATATATATATATATATAATTCATATATATGAACACTTAGCTCATTGAAGAAATTTAAAGCTTATTTATGTGTATTTATATAATAAAACTTACGCAATAAACCTGCAAAATAAATTAATATTTTCAGTAGTAATTTGATATATTATCTGCTTACCTAAGCACTCTAATTTTTTAAACTGTTTAACTTAAATTTATTATATTAAATTATATCTAATTAATATACTATAGCGATTTCTTAATTTTAGAATATCCTTTTTTTAATACACAGCACAATATAGGTATATTGTGCTTGCATATTGTGTTAGTGTTATAACATAAATAGATATAAATAAGCTTTAAATTTCTAAATTAATTCAATAAAGAAATAATTTCAATACAGTTATTTAAATATATGTATTTTCGATATGGTAATACTTTAACTTAAAATTAATAGTTTTAGTAATTTCTAAAACATTTAATAAATTGCTATAAGCTCTTAACAAAAATAATTCGAAACTCATATGCCGACTGAAGCTACACAATTAAAATTCACCACGTCTACAAACACTTCTTACAGCTAACTGAGACGAGAATAACTATAGAAATCTACAACAATAATTTAGAGAGAATGACATGAATCGGCGGCAGAAAATAAGCAGCACTTTGCTTGCTATGTTTTCTGTTTGCCTGGTAGCAAGGTCTTAATTGAAGGCATTAAAAGAGCTGTGCTCTTTTCTCCTGTAATGCCTCCATTTGAAATTTTTCTACCAGGCAAACAGAAAGCGAAGCAAGCAATAAAGTGCGGTTTATTTTCTGCCGAGCTAATTGAGACAACAATTACTAAAGAAATCTAACACAATAACTCAGAGAGAATGACATGATATCAGTGGTTGCACACCGTTAGAGAGAATGACATAAATCGGCAGCAGAAAATAAGCAGCACTTTTCTTGCTATGTTTTCTGTTTGCCTGGTAGCAAGGTCTTAAATGAAGGCATTAAAAGAGCTGTGCTCTTTTCTCCTGTAATGCCTCCATTTGATATTTTTCTACCAGGCAAACAGAAAACATAGCAAGCAACAAAGAGCGGTTTATTTTCTGCCGAGCTAATTGAGACAACAATTACTAAAGAAATGTAACACAATAACTCAGAGAGAATGACATGATATCAGTGGTTGCACACCGTTAGAGAGAATGACATAAATCGGCGGCAGAAAATAAGCAGCATTTTGCTTGCTATGTTTTCTGTTTGCCTGGTAGCAAGGTCTTAAATGAAGGCATTAAAAGAGCTATGTTCTTTTCTCCTGTAATGCCTCCATTTGAAATTTTTCTACCAGGCAAACAGAAAACAAAGCAAGCAACAAAGTGCGGTTTATTTTCTGCCGATGTAACTGAGAAAAGAATAACTAAGAAATCTACAACAATAACGCAGAGAGAATGACATGATCTCAGTGGTTGCACACCGTTAGAGAGAATGACATGAATCGGCGGCAGGAAATAAGCAGCATTTTGCTTGCTATGTTTTCTGTTTGCCTGGTAGCAAGGTCTTAAATGAAGGCATTAAAAGAGCTGTGCTTTTTTCTCCTGTAATGCCTCCATATGAAATTTTTATACCAGGCAACCAGAAAACAAAGCAAGCAACAAAGTGCGGTTCATTTTCTGCCGATCTAACTGAGACAAGAATAACTATAGAAATCTACAACAATAACTCAGAGAGAATGACATGAATCGGCGGCAGAAAATAAGCAGCACTTTGCTTGCTATGTTTTCTGTTTGCCTGGTAGCAAGGTCTTAATTGAAGGCATTAAAAGAGCTGTGCTCTTTTCTCCTGTAATGCCTCCATTTGAAATTTTTCTACCAGGCAAACAGAAAGCGAAGCAAGCAACAAAGTGCGGTTCATTTTCTGCCGATCTAACTGAGACAAGAATAACTATAGAAATCTACAACAATAACGCAGAGAGAATGACATGAATCGGCGGCAGAAAATAAGCAGCACTTTGCTTGCTATGTTTTCTGTTTACCTGGTAGCAAGGTCTTAATTGAAGGCATTAAAAGAGCTGTGCTCTTTTCTCCTGTAATGCCTCCATTTGAAATTTTTCTACCAGGCAAACAGAAAACAAAGCAAGCAACAAAGTGCGGTTTATTTTCTGCCGATCTAACTGAGACAAGAATAACTATAGAAATCTACAACAATAACGCAGAGAGAATGACATGATCTCAGTGGTTGCACACCGTTAGAGAGAATGACATGAATCGGCGGCAGAAAATAAGCAGCATTTTGCTTGCTATGTTTTCTGTTTGCCTGGTAGCAAGATCTTAAATGAAGGCATTAAAAGAGCTGTGCTCTTTTCTCCTGTAATGCCTCCATTTGAAATTTTTCTACCAGGCAAACAGAAAACGAAGCAAGCAACAATGTGTGGTTCATTTTCTGCCGATCTAACTGAGACAAGAATAACTAAGAAATCTACAACAATAACGCAGAGAGAATGACATGATCTCAGTGGTTGCACACCGTTAGAGAGAATGACATGAATCGGCGGCAGAAAATAAGCAGCATTTTGCTTGCTATGTTTTCTGTTTGCCTGGTAGCAAGGTCTTAAATGAAGGCATTAAAAGAGCTGTGATCTTTTCTCCAGTAATGCCTCCATTTTAAATTTTTCTACCAGGCAAACAGAACACATAGCAAGCAACGAAGTGCGGTTTATTTTCTGCCGATCTAACTGAGACAAGAATAACTATAGAAATCTACAACAATAACGCAGAGAGAATGACATGATCTCAGTGGTTGCACACCGTTAGAGAGAATGACATGAATCGGCGGCAGGAAATAAGCAGCATTTTGCTTGCTATGTTTTCTGTTTGCCTGGTAGCAAGGCCTTAAATGAAGGCATTAAAAGAGCTGTGCTCTTTTCTCCTGTAATGCCTCCATTTGAAATTTTTCTACCAGGCAAACAGAAAACAAAGTAAGCAACAAAGTGGGGTTTATTTTCTGCCGATGTAACTGAGAAAAGAATAACTAAGAAATCTACAACAATAACGCAGAGAGAATGACATGATCTCAGTGGTTGCACACCGTTAGAGAGAATGACATGAATCGGCGGCAGGAAATAAGCAGCATTTTGCTTGCTATGTTTTCTGTTTGCCTGGTAGCAAGGTCTTAAATGAAGCCATTAAAAGAGCTGTGCTCTTTTCTCCTGTAATGCCTCCATATGAAATTTTTATACCAGGCAACCAGAAAACAAAGCAAGCAACAAAGTGCGGTTCATTTTCTGCCGATCTAACTGAGACAAGAATAACTATAGAAATCTACATTAATAACGCAGAGAGAATGACATGAATCGGCGGCAGAAAATAAGCAGCACTTTGCTTGCTATGTTTTCTGTTTACCTGGTAGCAAGGTCTTAATTGAAGGCATTAAAAGAGCTGTGCTCATTTCTCCTGTAATGCCTCCATTTGAAATTTTTCTACCAGGCAAACAGAAAACAAAGCAAGCAACAAAGTGCGGTTTATTTTCTGCCGATCTAACTGAGACAAGAATAACTATAGAAATCTTCAACAATAACTCAGAGAGAATGACATGATCTCAGTGATTGCACACCGTTAGAGAGAATGACATGAATCGGCGGCAGAAAATAAGCAGCATTTTGCTTGCTATGTTTTCTGTTTGCCTGGTAGCAAGATCTTAAATGAAGGCATTAAAAGAGCTGTGCTCTTTTCTCCTGTAATGCCTCCATATGAAATTTTTATACCAGGCAACCAGAAAACAAAGCAAGCAACAAAGTGCGGTTCATTTTCTGCCGATCTAACTGAGACAAGAATAAGTATAGAAATCTACAACAATAACGCAGAGAGAATGACATGAATCGGCGGCAGAAAATAAGCAGCACTTTGCTTGCTTTGTTTTCTGTTTGCCTGGTAGCAAGGTCTTAAATGAAGGCATTAAGGAGCTGTGCTCTTTTCTCCTGTAATGCCTCCATTTGAAATTTTTCTATTAGGCAAACGCAAAGCATAGCAAGCAACAAAGTGCGGTTTATTTTCTGCCGCCGATTCAGTTTATCACTTCTAACGCTGCGCAACCACAGTGATCATGTCATTCTCTCTGCGTTGTTGTTGTACCTAGTTTTAATTTTTTGTAGAGGTTTTTTGTGTAGCTACAGTCAGCATATTATGTCAAAAAAATTTTGAAAACAGTTTATACATGTGAATTAAAATTTATATATAATATTGGTACAAATATTTGTTCTTAGTAAAAGTGTACCCGTATCGGAAATACATATATATATATATAATTCATATATATGAACACTTAGCTCATTGAAGAAATTTAAAGCTTATTTATGTGTATTTATATAATTAAACTTACACAATAAACCTGCAAAATAAATTAATATTTTCAGTAGTAATGTGATATATTATCTGCTTACCTAAGCACTCTAATTTTTTTAAACTGTTTTACTTCACTTTATTATATTAAATTTTATATAATTTATATACTATAGCGATTTCTTAATTTTAGCATATCCTTTTTTTAATACACAGCACAATATAGATATATATATTGTAGTGTTATTACATAAATAGATATAAATAAGCTTTAAATTTCTTAATTAATTCCATAAAGAAATAATTTCAATTAAGTAATTTAAATATATGTATTTTCGATATGGTAATACTTTAACTTAAAATTAATAGTTTTAGTAATTTCTTAAACATTTAATAAATTGCTATAAGCTCTTAACAAAAATAATTCGAAATTCATATGCCGACTGTAGCAACACAATTAAAATTCACCACGTCTACAAACACTTTTTACAGCTAACTCAGACAACAATTACTAAAGAAATCTACAAAAATAACACAAAGAGAATGGCATGATCTCAGTGGTTGCGCACCGTTAGAAGAAATGAACCGAATCGGCGGCAGAAAATAAGCAGCACTTTGCTTGCTATGTCTTAAATGAAGGCATTAAAAGAGATGTGCTCTGTTTTTCTGTAATGGCTCCTGTAAAACACAAAACATAGCAAGCAACAAAGTGCGGTTTATTTTCTGCCGCCGATTTGGTTTATCCCTCCCCTCTAAAGCTGCGCAACCGTAGTGATCTTTTCATTCTCTCTGCGTTGTTTGTAGCTAGCTTTAATTTTTTTAGAGGTTTTTTGTGTAGCTACAGTCAGCATATTATATCAAACAATTTTTGGAAACTGTTTATACATATGAATTAAAATTTATATATAATATTGGTACAAATATTTGTTCTTACTAAAAGTGTAACCGTATCGGAAATACGTATGTTTATATATATAATTCATATATATGAGCAGTTAGCTCATTGAAGAAATTTAAGCTGCATTAAAACAAAAAAATATCAAGTATAAAAAAATTAAATTTTTTTTTCAGCTACAGCTCTACATATCCATTGTACAAAAACAGTACATATCCCTTATGAGGATTATTTTTCATTCAATAGTGCTCCTTGTATGTGATACTTACAGCAACACCATCCAATTAAAATGTAATAATATAGTTTAGTGTAATTATTTTAAATAAAAATGCTATCTGAATAAAAAATATTTTGAAAGAAATAATCAAAGGCTGAGGGGATGAAAATATACACATTTTTTGCGATTAACATGAAAATTCGTATATAGAAATAAGGCGGTCCGTGGCAGGACAAAGTCTTTACGAGAATACTAATATTTAATATGTTTTCACTTCGGTCGGCAGTTCTCTCACTGCTATACTTCTCTTTTTTATATTTCAATCCAAGCTTGTACTAAATTTTAAGCCAATGCTGTATTAAAAGGATTTTTTAGTATTTGGTAAATACTAGATTTGAAACGAAAATTGGTGTGGTCAGATATACAGTACAGAAAAGTTTAAATTTTATTCCAAGATTTTTAACCATATGCATGAAACATTCTAGAAGCCTCTTCCGTACACAAAATATGCACATTGTACGACATATATACAGTACGGAAACACACCCATAGATTGTCTTTAGGAGATTGATAAAAAAAAAATTTGGCCTGTTAGTTTTTTATCTTTTTAAGGCTTCTTTTAATCTATTGATTTAGCAAAACGACCCGAACTTTTTGGCCGAACTCTTTTTGTTCATTTTTGTTGTGCGCTTGTTAAAAGGTTCAATATATTTTTTAATATAAATCTTTGCTTAGATGTTAAAATGTTAGTCTCTCAAGGACGCACTGAGTCCCACCATAATTTTTATATTATTGAAAAGGTAATTTTGCTAGCTTTAAGATTAAGTAAATATAAAAATTATTTTTAATTTTTTTAATATTTTTTTCGTACCTCTTCTTTGAATTCAATTAGCTCAGCGCAAGAAATGGAACCACCAACAAAAATTTTCCAAAACTTTTTTGGATTAAAGTTCGGTCAATTACCTTTCTAACGGTAGCTTACAAATAAAATTCAACATGGTTTTCATTATTCCAGAATTTAAGAAACATTTAATCGAGAAGTGTATGTTAAAATATTTATATAAATTACTCTGGGGTAACACCGGGTATATCAGCTAGTAGATCATAAAATTAATTTACTTTATCAAAGAACTTCATATGAATTCATTTTATTAAAGTTTTCTATATGACCTTGAAATTTATTATGTTGATTTGCTATGATTTAAATACAAATTCTAAATGTTTGATAATTAAAAGTCGTTAGAGCAATTAATTGTTCCAACCTGACCGACCTTAAGTTCAATAAACGCTTTTAAACTATCAAACAACTAGAATTTGTATTTAAAATCAAGAATGATTTAAACTATCAAACATTTAGAATTTGTATTTAAATCATAGAAAATCAATTAATTTTGTTAATTTTGTTAATTTATAAAAAGTTTTTTTTAACAATTTCCTAATTTTTTACCTCTGAGAAGTAGGAACATTTTTGAACGCTCATTCTTTCTCTCTTTTACTATTTTCTAAAAATATTGCGAGTAAGAAAATACCTTTTGCATAAAAACTGACGAAACAGAATTATGAGTAAAGTATTCCATTACTCCGCAAATATTTGATACTAAAAAATGTGCTCCGCCACCCCGAAAAGGTTAAGAACCACTACTCGAGGTAATGCCGATATAAATTCTGCTAAAATTTAAATTATTTGCGAAAAAAAAGTTGAAATAAAAATAGCAAACAATGTTGCCAGAATTTCATGAATATCAAATAAGTATGCAGTGCGAACTATTGTTGAACACTTCATTCAATGGAGTTTGCAATTTTTGTTTTAATTCGAAATATTTTTATCTAAAAATTTAGTGTGTTAATGAAAAATGTTTAGAAATGCTTGTGGGTGTGGCTGTATTTGTGTGTGTATGATAGTTTATTTAACAATCTCTAATGTGGTTCGCTATATTGGCGCGCACTCAACATGTTGGATGCCGCCACTTCCTGTAAATAAAGTGCAGCATTTTGCATTTTATTTTGAAGCGTAAACATTTGCTGCAAGCACTAACACAAACAATGTTTCTTGGTGTGTGTGTGTGTGTGTGTATGTGGGTTGGTAAATTTTATTTTAAATAAAACAGCACTGCATTGTGCGAATTCTAATTCGCACTGTATCGAAGGCAAATATTTCAAATATTTTGAATTATTTTGAAATCTTATTAAAATTTTAAAGTATTTTTAGCGCATCTGTGAATAACACTAAAGCGATTGTCCATAATGGCTCTCCTTTTTCATTTCCAAAATTAAGCGTAATTAATTGAGTTGTTTTCATTTGAATTTATATTTGCAGAGAATCGCTGCATTGAGTTGCATTCACCGGATGGCATCCATTCGTGTATTTTACGCGCCACCGATTCGTCGGAGGCTTTGGTCTGGTTCAATGCGCTTCACTCGGCTATGCAGTGCAGCACGCAGCGCGCCCTCAACGATGCCAATCGAGCGCTCATGAATGTCATCGGCGAATTGAAGCACATCGGCTGGCTAAGTCGACGCTTGAGTAGCGGTGGAGGTGCAAGTGGTGGAGGCAGTGCCGGTGGTGGTGGCGGTATGGGTGGCAGCGCCGAGGCGGTGAGTGAAGTAAGTAGATTTTTTAATAATTTTAGGTATAATTATGTTGCACTAAGTTTCATATGAATGCCATTCACAATGATTCAGTTGTATTTAGTTTTGTGACTTACTCCTGTTTTAGCATATTTATTTAGAACTAGCCGATATACCCGGTGTTACTCGAGAATTTATATATATGTATATATATATATATTAGGGCGGGTCAAATTCTGGCTCAGCGAAATTCGTAAAATACATGTAATTTCAAGACTTTTTCTCCACTACAGCATATACAAATTCTGACAAAAAGCTGTGCGGACTTTCGTAAATAGATTCATACACATACATTCATACATTCATATTTTATAATTGAGAACAAAATCTATTTACGAAAGTCCGCACAGCTTTTTTTCAGAATTTGTTAATGCTGTAGTGGAGAAAAAGTCTTGAAATTACATGTATTTTACGAATTTCGCTGAGCCAGACCTCCAAAAAATTCGTCCATACAAATTGACCCGCCCTAATATATATATATATCTAATATATAAAATTCTTCTGTCACGGGGTACGTAATCGAACTCCTCCGAAACGGCTCGACCGATTTTCATGAAATTTTGTATGTATATTTTGTAGGTATGAGAATAGGTCGTAAAGTATATTTCAACCTCCTACTAACAGTGGGCGTGGCACCTCCCATACAACCCAAATTTGCGATATCGAATATCTTTGGAGTTATAAGCCGCTTAGCCTCGGAATTCGGTATTCGACAATTTACACGTGCCGCTTCGCAGATAAAATTTTGTGAGAGTTGGACAAGGGGGCGTGGCACCTCCCATACAACCCAAATTTGCGATATCGAATAGCTTTGGAGTTATAGGCCGCACATCCTTGGAATTCGAAATTCGACCACAATTTACACGTGGCGTTTTACTGATAAAATTTTATATGAGTTGGACAAAGGGGCGTGGCACCTCTTATACAACCCAAATTTGCGATATCGAATAGCTTTTGAGTCAATCAAACAAAGCAAACAAAGCCTCGGAATTCAGCATTCGAACTCAATTTACACATGCAGTTTTACTGATAACTTTGTATGGCGTTGGACAAGGGGGCGTGTCACCTCCCATGCAACCAAAATTTGAGAAATTCTACAGCTTTTGAGTTATAGGTCGCACAGCCATGGAATTGAGTATTCGACCACAATTTACACATACAATTTCACTGATAACATTTTATTCGCGTTTGACAACGGGGCCGCGGCAGCAACGCGCCGGGTTTAAGCTATCTATATATATAAAATGGAATGTGTGTTTCTTTATTTGTTTGTTTGTACCTTATAGGAGACCAAACCTCTGGACCGATCTTCCTGAAAATTTCACAGCATTTAACTGGGACTCTGGCATGATTAATAGGGTACTTTTTCGACCACGCCCACTTTTACGCCCACTTTTTTAAAATTATGTAATGGCTCCCATATAGTTTTTAACAGATTTACTTCAAATTGTATACACATTATACTCCAGGCGAGGTAGAAATAAACATTTCTTACGCCACGCCCCCTTTTACGCCCCTTTTCACGCCAAATTTAAGTCTTAAACTTTTTGTTCTCTGTACAAATTTGTTCCTTCCAACGGATTATTTTTTATTTGGTAGTATATTGCTCTTAATACTGTTAACGTCGCCATATTACTATGAACCACGCCCACTTCACCGCCCCCTTTTTTAATTCAGATACTTACTTATACCACTAACAATGTTTGCTATACAAAATACTTTTTTTGTAATATATATTTACCTAAAGTTTTATATAGTTTTTATCTACAGGTAAGGTAGCCATAGATTTTTTATTACCAAATCCCCCTTTTTCGCCCCATTTTACTTTAATTATAATAAATCTGCTTTCAATCTATATATATAAAAATGAATGTCTGTCTGTTTGTTTGTTTGTTTGTGCTTTATAGGAGGCCAAACCCTTGGACCGATCTTCCTGAAACTTTCACAGCATTTTACTATGGAAAGAATAAAAGGCTATATGAAGTTTTTATTTGACAAAGGGGCGTGGCACTGCCCATATAACCTAAAAATTTAAATCGCCATATTTTGGGCATTTTTTGACCTACGTTGATGCTATTTGGTACATATGGTATTGGCATAGTTAGGAATACGTACCAGGAGAAAAGTGGGTGGGACCACGCCCCTTTTTAGGAAAATTAAAAATCGCAATATAGTCTTAACTACTGGACCGATCATCATTAAATTTTCACAATAGGATATTCTTAAGAAATAATAAATTCTTGACTATATAAAGTTGTGAGTGGACGAAGGGGCGTGGCCTCGCCCATATAACCCAAATTTTAAAATCGTCATATCTTGGGCATTTTTTGACCAACGGCGGCAGTATTTGCTATATATGGTATTAGCATGAATAGAAATACGTACCAAAAGAAAAGTGGGCGGAGCACGCCCCTTTGTTTGCGATATATTGGAGGCTGGACCTGATAACCGATCTTAAATTTTCACAGCGTTCAGCTTTGACTCAGGAATACTTATTACATGATAATATTTTTCGACCATGCACACTTCTGCACCTACTTTTTTACTACGTTTATTAACGGCTATACCACAAATCATGTCATTAAAATCATTAAAATACATATTAATTAAAATAGTGGGGTAGCTCAATTCTCTTTCTTCTACCACTGTCTTCAAAACAGCTGATTTTTTAATACGTGTTAATTAAAATAGAGAGTGGGGTAACCCCATTCTCATTCTCCCACAACAGACTGCGAAACAGCTGATTGTGTAATTGCTGCTTTTTGATTGGTCTAAAAATAAAAAGGGGGAGCATGAAGCAAATTACATGCGATTCAGCGCTGAATTCTAATTGGTTTACAACAAAAAAAGAGGCGAAGCATTGCAATAATTAAATTAAATAAATAAATTTTTGTAAATATATAAATACTTTTAATTTTATTTTAAACGAGGGGGTAGCGAAGCACACCGGGTTCAGCTAGTATATATATATATATATTGGAGCGGGTCAAATTGTATGGAACAAAGTCGATGTTGGCCCCACCCTAGCAGTGTTCTATGGGTTGTTTTAAGCAACTTTTACGAAGAGAGTATTGATCTATCTTGAAATCGGAGCCTCCCACTTTTTCAAAATACAAGGTATTTCTTCAATATATTCAAGAATTGGTTTAAAAATTGCATTAAAAAGACAAACAAATAGATTTTTATGTGTTTATATGGGGGTTTTTTGGGATAAAGGAATTAATTTTTGACGTTTATTTTTATTTGTGAGACCCAACAGAGGGCGCTTTGCTACTATTTTTGCGTTTTTTTTGCTTCTTTTTGGGGAAAATTGCCGAATTTGTTGGGAAAATTGACGAATATTTGACTTTCCCATATTGCAATTCCAAATTTCAAATACCAAAAATTTTCAGCGTTTAAAATAAGGGCAGGTACTCATACATAATCTATGCCGATTTTAAAGTAATATGAAATCAATAAATTAGCCACAAAGAAATAAAGTGGACTTTCAGAATAACTTTTTTTCTTAAAAGTGTCTACAACATTGTGATTATTGTCAAAAGTTTGACATATTGAGAGCTAACTTTTCGTAGAACTCCACAGAGTAACCACGGAGTCTAAGTGAGTGTACATAACCTAAACGTATTTTAGAAGAAAATCGAAAAGGTGTTATGATGGCGGCATTAGAGAGCCGTAAGAAATTACCCCGAGTTGAAAGACTTTTCCTTCTAAGCAAAATCACTCCTTCTGGCACTGTGCAATTCTTCTTATAATAAATTTCAGTTTTATACAGCATTGCTGCCAGATTATTTTGAATTTACGTAGCGCACAATATATACAAAAGGGGCACAAACTCAAAAATTAAAAATTTTCAGGAACGGCAAAAACTGTTTTTTTTCCAGCAGCACCATATAAGAGCCGAAAAAACTATGTTTTTAACGCGAAAGGCAAGACTTACGAGTATAAAATTTTTTCCAAACGATAGAGTTCTACACAGCGAATTAAGTTTAAGTAAAACGTGAAAAGTTAAAAATTTAAAGTTGTGACTCTTTTGTGTGCGAAATGTTTTCTCTACTGAAAAATCAAGTTGAGATTCTGAAAAAAACACATTTTGCCTTTTTTGTCTAAAATTTGATAAAATCGACATGGGTCGTGTATGGCGGCCACGATATTCTAGTGGTAGCGCGCTTGACTGTCACTTAGGAGTCCTGGGTTCGAATCCTGCCGGGCCATGGTCCTTCGCTATAAACTTTCTTTCCTTATTTCTAATCAAAGGAACTTTAAAACTTGATTTGACGGAAGTAAAGGCATAGCACTTGTTTCAGATTTGATATCACATGTTTCTACAGCTTCTGCCACATTAAGAACATCCTATACAAAAGTTTCACTTCATTACTTCATTCTTCCATTTTGTGGTATAAAAACGGACCAATAATTTGGTTTTTTGAAATTTGGAATTGCAATATGGGAAAGTCAAAGATTGGTACATTTTCCCAACGAATTCGGCAATTTTTCCCAAAAATAAGCAATAAAACGCAAAAATAGAAGCAAAACGTCCTCGGGTGGATCTCACAAATAAAAATAAACGTCAAAAATTAATTCATTTAACCCAAAAACCCCCATATAAACACATAAAAATCTATTTGTTTGTCTTTTTAATGCAATTTCTAAACCAAATCTTGAATATATTGAAGAAATACCTTGTAATTTGAAAAAGTGGGAGGCTCCGATTTCAAGATAGATCTATTATACTCTCTTCGCAAAAGCTTCTTAAAATAACCCATAGAACACCTCTAGAGTGGGGCCAACATTGCAAATAAATTTGACCCGCCCCACATATATTTTACAAAAATTCGCGCAAAAAAAAATAATTTCTGTATTTTATTTTTTCTGTGACATAACTTCTGACTGCTCCCGAGGATTTATATATTTCATTGCCAGACATATTTTTTTTATTTTTTTTTTCTGAAATCCAAAAAAATTAGAAGCTCAGTTTTTTTATGCAAACCTATTCATTAATGCATAAATAATTAACGTTAATTAACACATAATAATTAACGCATAATAATAATAAATAAAGAAGTCGAGACTGCCTTATTTCTGTTATGTTGTTCGCACGAAAAAACCGACCGAAATTCGATACAAAAAAACGATTTCGATAAAAATTTATAAATTTATTTCCAAAAAAATCTTGTTTCTGCATCTAATTATCTTTGAACAGAGGTTAATTGATGTTTTTAGTTATTATATAACTTCAATTATTAATTATTTGGTAAGCAAATATCATTTTCATTGTTAATAAACAATGCTAAAAAGGGCGTATCAATTTTTTCGTCCTGGAATCATTGCTTTTCGTATTCTACGTTAAATTAAAAAAAAAACTCTTCTGGTGCACATGGATACAGTGAAATAATTTTCGCCGTAATTTCGTTTTAAAATCATTATTTGACATGAAAATGCACTGTGGCATATGAATGACATTTTATATAAGAACTAGCTGATATACCCGGTGTTACTTCAGAGTCATTTATATAAACATTTTAATATACACTTATCGATTAAATGTTTTTTAAATTCTGTAATAATGAAAAACATGTTGAATTTTATTTTTAAGCTACCGTTAGAAAGGTAACTGAACGACCTTTAATCCAAAAAAGTTTTGGAAATTTTTATTGATGGTTCCATCTCTTGCAGTGAGCTAATTGAATTCAAAGAAGGGATACGAAAAACATATTTAAAAACTAAAAATAATTTAAATATCTACTTAATCTTAAAGCTAGCGAAATTAACCTTTTCGACAAAATAAAAATTATTGTGGGACTCAGTGCGTCCTTGAGATATGGACATTTTAACATATAAACAAAAATTTATATTAAAAAATATATTGAATTTTTAATAAAAAAAAATTTTAATGAAGTATATTAAAAACAGCGTAGATATTGGCATTAAATGTAAAAACTTTGATTTTCATATAATTTTTTTCTCATTATAAGCTATTAATATTTTATGAAAAATTCGTTGTACTAAAACTGATTGTACTAAAACTGATTGTACTAAAATATATATTAGCTGCGTTTTTTTCATGGGAGATCAAGATCATATCATCGCATTTGTAAGCAAAGCAAAAACAACAAATGATCCAGCAAGTGAGCTTTACATTTAAATTGATCCAATTCTATGTTTTTAGGTGTTGAAGGCGCTACTGTAAAAGTAGACAACACTTAGCCGTTATTGACGGCTAGATGACGCTGCGACTGAAAAAACTGACAGTACTGCATTATTTGACATTGTAAAAGTTTGGTAGCAATAACATTTTCGCAAAAAATTTCGCAAAACTTATCTGCAGATAAGCAGAAAATAGCGCCATCTGTCTGTAGCCCCAAACATGTGGGGTTAAATTTGAAGAAACTTTAAGTAGACATCATTTGGCTATTCACCGCAAGGTGTATAGTGTGTACCCACAGTACTTATAAATGCGGCGCCATCTATCTGTGCATTTAAAGCACAGATCAAAACCAATCAAATAATTGTGTTTAACAGATGCGCATATTTTATTATATCGCCATGTAGCTAAAACTGATTACATGAAAATATTAACTTTTACAGCATTCTATTCACGGTTATCTTTTCGATGAAATGATGATATAAATACGACATTTAAAGTATCATCACAACAAAACAATTTTAACAGGCGTGGGGCGCACAGTGTGTAATTTCAATGACCAAGCTGAACTTAATTCAAAATGTTAAGATAATGAATTGAAATTTATTTTGGTAAATTTATAAGCAGCAATATGACTCTGATAAAAAAAAGGGCGTGTTCGGAGAACTATCACGACCACCTACCATATAAACAAAGACTCAAATAAACCTCATGTTATATTTTCAGGTGAATGAATGCAAATTAATTAGTAAAAGGCTAAATTATTTGTGGAAAAATCCATTAAAGTTGTCTTTACATCTATTTTACCTGCACTGCCGACCTACAAAAATTTAAATTATTTTGGAATGAAATAGAAAATATTAAATTTCATATTATATTTTTTGTTTTTATTTCAAAAATTTCATAATAAGTTATCGTCGTCATAGTCTTCGTAATCATCGTCATCGTCGGATTGGGGCAGTTCAGGAGCCTTCAGTAATAATAAAGCCTCGTTCGTAAGTGGACATTGTTTTCGATTTATTGGCTTGGATATATTGCGACTAGATAGAAGTGGATCTGATGATAATAAAAACCGGTTGAGAATATCTCTTGCATTCTTTTCGACAGGTTTTTCTTGTGAAATTTTCACGAATTCGCCTCTATTCTTTGTTGCTTGCTTCCTGAGCTTCATCTGATAACTTTCCCAGAGGCAAAATGCAAGCATTTATTATCGCCTCAGAATAGCATAGTATTTTGTCAATGCTTGCAGGCATATAGTGCCAAGAGTAATGTTGCAGACATATTTCTTTTGTTTCGCGTGCATAGGTGGAAAACTTTATTGCATCTATCTCTGACTCACTGGAAAGGGCTTCGAGTAATATTCGTAAACGATGTATAAGATCTTCGTTGAGTCCAGTAATGTTTGCAGACAATGCAGTGTTTTTCAAAAACTGCGCTCGGTATCTCCGTCGTTTGTGTTACCGCTTATCTACTTTGGCATATCGACAAGGAGTCCCATTTTATTTCGAAACCGTTCCTGGATTTCCTTCTTTCTGTCAGAATATTCAGAGGGACTAGCTTTCCATTTCTTTATATCTAATTTGTACGAAATGTGCAAAAGGCACTCAAAAGCTCTTATCCAGGAGTGCTAAGGTAAAATTCCGAAATTGTACATTTCCGTTAGAGGTGTTCCTGTTTTCAGAGCATTACAATCATTCATTTGCTTTGGTGTTGCGTCACAAATATAGCTGTTTTGAGACGAGTCATGTTGCGATAATGCGCTGCAAACCTTACCATCGACCATAGTGAAAATCAGTTCATGCTTGCATTGAACGTCAGTACTCATAATAGTTATAGTTGTTGGCAGGAGATTTATTATTTTTTCTTCCATTCCGAATTTTTTCCGTTGTAATTAACTGTTTGGTTTCTTTTTTTTTAATAAATCCTACAAGCCTGCAGTATTGGTATGTACTCAGCTTTATATCGACCATTAGTCCAAGTGCTTCTTCAGGCGTGAGTTTTTTTTTCTGCTGTTTTATAATTTTGCCTTGCCTTCTTAATAGAGGTCGCCCTTTTTGGTGATGCAAATGCAAGTTCTTTAGCTAAATTAGCTGCATCTTTTTTTCCAGCAGATCGTAATGTCATTTATGCTGCCAAAGTATTTTCATTGGGTTTTTTATTTAGAATAATATCTTTAATTTTGACTTTTTTTAAACTTTTAATCAGCAGTCATCAAAGTATTTGACATGGCGCCCAGCAGCAGTAGGCTTTGTAGAGCTGTCAATCAATAAATTTTCTTTAAGCTATCTCTTATTAGTTTCTAAGAACCTCGCCAAAATATAATGACTTTTTTCCATTTTGTGTTAACTTTAACACAATACCTGCTTACAAATTGTTGTAACTCTCTGGGTACGTACTCAACGTCAACCATATTAAAACTTGCTAATATGTGTACACATATTTTTTTATACGGTATCAATATAATATCCTTCTTGTATCAATAGCACACATCAAAAAATTCTTGCTATTTTTTTTTTGCTTAAAAAAAATTATAACCCTTTGCTCTTTCGAAAAAGTTGTTTGCGCGCTGGAAAAACGTATAGCTAAATTTAACTGATTATATAAGTTAAAAAGCTAAAGAAGAGATTAATCCAAATTTTAAAAGGGGTACAAGAGGGTACTTCTTAGAGAAGTTAATTTAAACTTAGAATATTAACAAACAAAAATTTACTTTTTTACATATTTTTAAATGGATTTTTTTTTTATTATTAATCAAACTTACATTAGCTTTTTTCTTACCTTCAGGTATTCAATATTTGATTAATATTAATAGCAAATTTTTTTTTAATTTAAAAGTGATAAATATGTTGTTTATCACTGATAAAAATAGCGTATTAGCAAAATGAAATACTTTCAACGCTAATTTCTCGCGACTAATGATGTAACGAAAAAAATTTTTAATGAGGCTAAAACGCGTAGAGTATTGACATTGTTTTCATAGCAAAAAATTTCATTTTTGGAGGTTTTGATTTTTTAATTAAGTTCCACTAGAATATTCAAATTACACACTGTGAGGCGGTAGGTGGGGAGGCAAAAAACTAAGTAAATTACTATTTATAAGGAAGATTTTATGTAAACCAAAATGTTTGTAATTACTCTAGACACACAATTGCATTCTTGAAGATAAATTGGGACGTTCAAACTATATAGATAATTTTAAAACAAAACTCAGTTTTATTAATAGTCTGGTAAGAAAAAATAGATTTTAAGCCATAACTTTTAATTGGAAAGAGATATTGGGGTAATTTTTTCACATAAATTGTTACTGAGACTTGACTTTTTTGTAAAAAATATAAAAACAACATTTTGGAAAAAATAAATTTCGCGAAAAAAATCAAGGGGGTACCCTTGTTGTTTTGATGACAAAAACAGTAACATAATTTTTACGCTTAGCTGGAAGAATTTTTGCAAATAAATGCTATGTCATATGAAAGGTAGCCAGATGTGCAATTTTTAATTGATTTAGTTTTTACAACAAAAACAATTTTAGAGTAATTTTTTGAGTAAAATGTCAATATTTTGGACCTTTTTTGACATAATCATTAAACATATATACTCTGACTTAACGGTACAGTTCAACCTATTTACGTGAAGTGATTTTATTGAACTTTTGAACAAAAAAAATTTGAATGAAATATATTAATGAACAGCGGAGATATTTGCATCGACAGACCAAACTTTGAGTATCATACCGTTTTTTTTTTCTCATTCTTACACAGAGAAAACAACATTTTCAAAAGTGGCAGAAACGAGCTACTTTTAAAAACGTTTAACCCAGATTTTGCACTTCTAACGTTTATTTTAAAAACGAACATTTTAAAATGAAATAGTAAAACGTTTATTTTTATTTTAAAAACTTACATTTTCAAATGAGATTCTAAAATGTTCGTTTGATTTTTAACAATGGATATTTTAAAATGCTGTAGTAAAACGTTTATTTTCATTTTAAAAACGAAAATTTTAAATCGAGATTCTAAAATGTTCGTTTGATTTTTAATAATAAATATTCTCAAATGTAAAATGTTTATTTTCATTTTAAAAACGAAAATTTTAAAATTAGATTCTAAAATGTTCGTTCGATTTGTAACAATAAACATTTTTAAATGCAATAGTGCAACAATTATTTATATTGTAAGAACGAAAATGTTAATTATTTCCCATAAATTCATATATTAACAGAAATTCGCATTTCCTCTATTAATTAAAAAAAGCTTTATTGTTTTCAAAATTACAGTTTTACAGTTTTTAGGCCAACTGCAGATTGATGAAATCGAGAATGAAAAATATTTAATTTTCTGAACAAATATCAAATACATAAGTCAAGGAAACATACATAACAAACAATTCGTTATTAACAAGTGTTTTGAAACAAAGTATGTGAATTTTACTATGTCATGGTCATGTCATTTACAACAACTACGAACGTTTAGTTGTTTTAAAAACGTTTCGTTTCACTTTTCTATTTAAAAATGTGCGTTTTCATTTTTGTATGGCGTAAAATATTTTTAAAAATATTAATTTTACTAAACGATTTTAAAATGTGCGTTTTTGATTTTTTGTTTTCTCAGTGTAGGTAAGGATGTTTCATGAAAAATCGTTTTACTGATAATTTCTACAATTTTGAATATATGTGACTTTTTGATGTCGAAATAACAGAAACTTTTTAGAATTAAATACGCAAAACACTCCGATACTTAAAAGTATTATAATAACAAAATTACCGTTAATTATAAAACTTCGGAGGGGGCGCGGCAAAAACTAAGTATGTAACATTTTTAGTTAGAATGCACTTAATATGTATATCTAGTTTGAGCGAAGTCCGTTGAGCCGTTTAGATTTGTATAAAGGCCAAGCAAACAAACAAACAAACAAACAGAAAATGAGTTTTATTGCTATAGATAATAGTCGCGTAGCGTGAAAATTGTTTGTTTTACATTAAAACTGTTAAGGGTATTTTTGTAGAGAATTATCTGATCTACAATTTTGTCCTGAGGATATTTTCTGTCCTACATAAAGGAGCGAAGATATAAGCGAATGACCGATTTCGGTGATCTTTGAACCTAAATATCTTCTAGCGCATACATGGTATCATAAAGAACTTTTGACAAGTTGTTTTTCTATGCGTTTATGAAAAGGTTTGCATCAAAAACTTAGCTCCGTATTTTTTTGGAATTCAGAAAAAAAAATAAAAAAAAATATATGTCTGGCAATGAAATATATTATAAACCCTCGGGCGCAGTTAAAAGTTATGTCGCAGAAAAAAAAAATAAAGATGCAGAAATTATTTTTTGCGCGTAGTTTTCAAAAATATATGGCATCATGGCCGGCAAGATTCTATCTGACCCTTGAGATTTGTAGGGCTTGAAAGACCTAATCGATTATTCTACAGTTTACCTTGTAATAATGTTAGGAGTTCCTGTAAGTATTTTGGTATTGTCATTTCCAAGTTGCCGTTTGCTCCGTATTGATCCGGTTATTCACAAGCTACGGTAGCAAAAGCGTTTCTTGGCTGGATTCTGTCCACGATCCGTCGGACCTCTTTATGTATCCCGGGACCGATGGGTCTCTGGATAGCGTCTTACGAGTCTGGCGGCTTCACTGGTATCCTCAATGGACTCGCTATTCTCTTAGCTATTCTTACGTGGATCTGTATATTTTTCAGTCTTGCTCCAATTTGCTTAAAATGGCTTTCCGGTGAAGTTTTCTGCCCTCTGATCGCCTATTTTTGAGGTCGCTAGTTCACCAACTCGCATTTGTAGGCTTGCGATTTCGAGACTTTAGGCAGAACTTCTTGAAGGCCTGGTTAATTTTTCCTGACTTCGTCAATTAATGCGTCGTTTGGGAGATATTCTGTGTCTAGGTGTGCAATATTTCTGCTTTTAAAGACTGAATACCTTTCCCAGTTGGTTTATAATGGGTCCCTAAATCATTTCTCTATGTAAGGGTCGTAGTCAATAGTAAAGAAAATCCTAAAGTGGTTGGAAAACGACTTCTTTTGTGACATCTCCCGGTTATCGACTATAACCTGTTCTGAATTACTCACTAATGTTAGATCAATTGTCTCTTCCCTGACTGAACGTAACAGTAACTAAATAACAAATTTTTAACACGCATTAATCGATTATTCCATAAAATTAATATCCTATACTCTCAATCTTTTCAATCTTCTGGAAAACGTTTGCTTTAATTATTGCACATAAAAATGATAGTAACAGTATTCCATTTAAAAAATGTATTACCTTAGCTTAGTGTTGCTGGTTCATTAAAATATATTTTAAGTTTCTGTTTTCAGCACACATTTAAGAAATGACTAAATTTATACATAAATATTTTATTATATATATAATATATATAAATCTTTTTATTCTTTCAACACTTTTTCTCACACATTTTATTTTTTCACCCCCCCCCCCCCCCACCCTCAACTACCATCATCGCATCGTAAAGCAGCAAAGTGGTCGTTCTAGTTCTGAGAGTTCCGATGAAAACGATAAATGGCAGCCGGTGTTTGTCGCCGTTACTGAACGTGAATTTCGGTAAGTGTTTCATACAATATTTGCAATAAATTCGTATATCTCAACAGTATTGAAAGTTTTTCACCAACTGCAACACATCCTTCCGCACCCATTTTACACCTACTTAAATACTAAAACTTCACTTAACTCCCCCAAACATGGCTTGGCTAAGTATCACGCAGCTCTAAAAGCTTAGCCGTGTGGCAAGCAGCAGTGAACAGGGTTGCCAACCAAAGAAAACCACAAATGGTAAAGGAGTGTTGAAAAAAAAGAAAACTAAAGTATAAAGAATTTATGCTTGTATGAGATAGAGAAAACTTAGCAAAAGGGTGTTGAGTTGTTTTTAGCTATCAAAATAGATAACTTTTTCATCTTTGCTCTTGTTTAAGTGTTTTTTTTTTTGTTTTATATGGTTTTGCCTTAAAACGCTTTCTTTACTATGGTTCGTTCGTTTCATTTTCACTGCTTATATATTGCGCACATTTTCATTTCATTTGTGCAATTTTATAAAATTTTCCATAAATGTAGTTTATGTTGAGAAAATGAAATGCATCACTCACCGGATGTGTGCAAGGCAGATGCCTCCGATATACTCGTATGGTCGTGTGCATGAGTGCGTATACAAATCTATATGATTGTAGCTGTGTGCACCATTTGTGAAGAAATATTTTTCAGCATTTCTTTCATATTCGTTGCAATGAAATTTAAAATTTGCCATTTTTGATGTGGCATATTTTTGACAGTATTTTTTATTTAAAAAAAAAATTAAAAATAATAAGGAGAATATGGAAAAATATAAAGAAGAAAATTTAAGAACATAGAGAGGGTGTCACAAGTAGCTTAGTCCTTGTAAGGATATGCTGTGAAAATATGAAGAAAATTGGTTATTGCATCTGAAATCAGAAAACAAAAGAACAGGAAAGAAGAGACAATGGGTATTAGTAATAAACATTTTAAAGTCGACTCTAAATTTAGTGTGAGCTTTTCTGACATTATTTCTACAGAATTTGTTGTCAAAAAGCTTACACTAAATTTAGAGTCGACTTTAATATGTTTATTACTAAGGCCCTATAAGTTTTGTAAAAATTAAGAAACACATTTATGTGAAGAAATGATAGGGTAAAATTAGAGTCGGTAAAGATTTCCCTCTTTGGCATAACCACGATTTGTATTCTACCGTTTTAATGCTATGCGTTTCCCGTTAGCAAATAGCTAAAAAATATAAATAGCTAAAAAAAAGCTTAACATGGCTAAAATAAATATTAAAACGATAAGGTCATTTCCAAAAATTGGTCAGCCTTCACTATAAAATTAAAAATGGTCAAAACCTTTTACTATTGTTTAAAAATAAAGCTTAAATAGCTTTTACTATTGTTCAAAAATAAAGCTTGAATAGCTATTTGGTTTGTAATTATTTATAGTTTTTCTTATTCTTAACAAAAAAAAAAATAAATACTGCAAAAGATAGTTTCATTTCTGCTTAGTTCTTACAGTGAAATCAAGTTTTTTAATAAAGCATACACTCAAAAAATTAATTAGTAAAATTTCGACGAATGGTATAAATAAACAAAATATTCGTACATTCTACAAATAGGCGTACAATATAGTACAAAGTATTTTTATTGTGATATCTTTACGAATTCATTCATGAAATCTTTCTAATACCTGATGTAGTATCTGCGAATATATTTGTTTTATATACTCATGATATTCGTAAACAAAAATAAATCAATTTGTATTAGTGCATGTTACGAATGATTGTGTACATATAAATAATAATATTCGTAAATTTGTCGTACGAATAACTTCGTAATTTCTTTCATTACATTCGTAATATTTACTAATGCTTTCGTACTATTTACGAATGAAAAATAATATTAGTAGATTGACCGTAATTCATTCGTAGGCTGACCGTACTAATTATTAGTAGAATGTACGAATTATTAGTAGAGTTTAAAAAATTGAAAACCGAAATTGTTCAGCCTTGTTTGTAGAACATCTACTGAACAGAAGGAACTGTATGATTGTGAAGTGACTGTGGCCTAGTGGTAGAATGCCTGGCCCGTAAACTTAAGAGCTGAGGTTCAAACCCCAGCTCAGACAGAATTTTTTTTTTGGCTTTTTTTACGAATAAAATATTCGTAATATGTACTAATATACGTCGATTCTACAAATCCTATTCGTGGCTGAAAACTACGAATAAAATTCGTAGAATGGACGCAGTCATTAGTAATATTTACACACAAATATTTTTGAGTGTATAAAAAAATGAAAGTAAAGTAAAAGAGTATTTGCAAAAACTTAATAAAAATTGGCAAGTTCTTTAATAAAGTCAATTTCGGCGTTAAAAGAATATCCGAAGGGACTTTTTTTGATTAAAATTGTTTTAATAACACTATGCGCAAAAATCTGAATAAAGTTCTGTACACGGCATCCCACTAAATTTTTTTTATAGATTTGGGGTCTTCAAAGACGAAAATCGCACAAAAAATGTTTTCTAAGGATAGGTTTTTCTTTTAAAAATTTAAAAATATTTTTTTTCCTTAATATGGTTAGGTAAGGTTAAGATGACGGCCGGCCAAAGACTGTACTAAAAATAAAAAGCAGTAGACGCCTTACGTCTACTTCCTTAAGTTCCCTGAGATCATCAAAAAAGAGGCTACCTAGATGTTTATTATAATAGCATTAACTATTACATTCACAATATAACTCACTTTTAATAGCATTTTTCTGGTGCTTTGATTCATAAATAAAAAACCTGTGCAAGGAGAAGGTCCACAATTGATTTCTTCAGGTGGGGCCATGCCCTAGAATGTCCGCATATCGTAAAAATTCGACTTTTTCGTAGTTCTTTGATAAATATTGATCTCTATAAAATCGTATGCACTGCAGATCAGTGAAACAATTTTTTTATTGCTCAAGTATATGTAGACTGTGTGAAAAAAGGTTGAAATCAGAAATATATATACAATTCTATTTTTCAAAACGATATTTTGAACAAATTTTAGAAAAAAATATTCAAATTCGTGAGAATATCGCACTTTCTGAAAGTGTGCGCAAAACAAAAAAATGTATTTAGTATAAGTTGTAGTATAAACACCTTCAATTTAAGAGTTTGTAGAAGTCTCTAAGTGCTCTGGAATCAAAGTTGTAGTATTTTTAAGATTTTGTAATCAAGATTTTTCAGATCTGCGAACGCTCATTTTTCATCTCTGGATATTTCAAATCTAGAGTTAACCCTCCAGTGCGCAGTGATGCAAATTTAAATCATTGTAATCTCTTTCCTTTTTGCGGATACAATTTTGCATGAAAACTTGTTACATTTTGTTGCAGTAGCGCTGTGTGTATTGCTTTTTGTAGTTTTGAGGTCCTGTTATAGCGGCATTTTGGACTTCGCATTTGAAGTCTGTGCTTATGAGTTTGTTGCGAATAGTGAAAAGAGTGTTTCTCTCCGACCAAATATTCAAATATTTTCAACTAGTTTTTTGAAAAGTTGTGATTTTTATATAGCTTACACTGTCTTTTCTTGGAATAAAGTAGTGCAAACTGTATTTTTCGGGTAAGTACGCAACCATGTATAAAAATCTGTTTGATTTAAATTTGCATCATTGCGCGTTTAAGTGATGAAAATTTTTAATCTTATTGGCAGTGGTTTTTTAGAACTATGGCAAGGAAACATCTTTTTGAGGAAGATTTTCTGCGTATTTTGCTTGATCCCGAAGTGAGTGAAGATGATTTAGATAGTTCTAATGATGAAGATATATCATCTAGAAGGGAAGAAGGGAAGCTGCTATGTAATGAAGACTTGGTGCACATTTTAGAATATGAAAATGTTATGGACGGAAAATATAGTACCAGAACAACCAGAAAATTTGTCTGGCAATAAAAATGCTTCCAAGCGAGAGGATAAAAGACGGATAATTTGGAAAAATTCAAAATTCTCTGTAACTGATGACCAAATACAATTTAAAGGAAATACTGATTTGCCTGAATTTATAAAAAACTAGGAGACTTCCTCCCAATTTTTCAAATATTTCTTTGGTGACGACATTTTACAACCTTTATGCAAAGCAAAATAATATTGATGAGCATTTCATTTTGGATAAAACTGACATTTGTCAATATATGGGCATCCTTATGCTGTCGTCAATAGTGAATTACTCCAACATTCGTCTTCTATGGGATAGTACAATTGGTCTGGACTGCGTAAAAAAATGCATGTCACAAAAAAAAATTTGAAAAAATTCGGTCATTATTTCATTTGAATAATAATGAGAAATGCATCACTAATAGCACTGATCCACACAGAAAAAACAAATTTAATGAACAGCATACGTTAAAATTAATTCATTGATTTTAATGAAAAAATCATTGAATTTTAATGAATTGCTCATAGTTTTTAACGTACTGTTCATTGAAATCAATAAAGTTATATTGATTAAAAATGTCTAAATAAATATCAATGATTTGTTTTTATTATTTTAATGGACTTTTCATTGATATCAATGAAAAGTACATTGATTCCAGTTGTAAAGTAAATTTTAACGAACCATACATTGATTTATAATGAACAGTTTATTGAATTCAATGTTTAGGTCATTAAATGCAATGTATAGTTCATTAAATTCAATGTATAGGTCATTGAATTCAATGTATAGTTCATTGAATTTAATGAATGGTTCATTGAATTTAATGTATAGTTCATTGAATTCAATGTATGTTCATTGACTTCAATGTATAGTTCATTGAATTCAATGTATAGTTCATTAAATTCAATGCATAGTTCATTAAATTCAATGTATACTAATTTATTCCCTTCCCAATTTTGTTTGAACTGAAAAGCGAAGTTGTGAAGACGTGTGGCAATTGTTTGTGTAAATTTTAGATAAAAGGTGATAATAAATTAGAGTTGGCAGAAATTGAAGATTTCACTAATTACAGTGGTAAGCTTAATTTTTTTCGAGGCTAAATAAATAAATAGTTATTTTTTTCAATTAATATCTTTCCAGACAGTACTGCTATGAAACTTCTTTGGAGCCTTCATGGGTATTTGGTGCCCACTCAAAAAGTATGCAGTAAGGACAACTTTGGAAGAAAAACTTTCCTAAAGCATACAATTACCAGTACATTCATGGATGGTGTAAAATTTCAGTTTGCTAGTTTTATTAGAGCCGTTGATGTGTGCTTTAAAATTTTTCAATTATTTCAATTAAAATATCCTGCGGCATGCACTCTCCTGTGGGAGTTTATTGCCGTATATTTTTATAAATTGAAAACTATTCAAAATCTTCGAAAATTTGTAAATTAATTGACTCTTTAAAATAAAAAAATATTGTTGAAATTGTAATTATTTCCTTGTTTTAAAAATGTTTAGAGAGGGATTAACAAATAATTTGTTGAATTTAATGTATAGATCATTCATTCCAATGAACTAAATACATTAAATGTAATGAAATATACATGGCATTCAATGAACTGAATACATCAAATTTAATGCACTGTACATTTAATCCAATAAACTAAATACATTAAATTCAATGAACTTAATTCATTGAATCCAATGAACTATACATTGAATTCAATGAACTATACATTCAATGAACTTTAATACATTGAATTCAATGAAATTCAATGAAAAAATCATTAATTTTGGCATTTTTTAATGAACGTGTTCATTGAATTCGATGAAGTGTACATTGATATTCAAGGAACCATTCATTGAAAATCACTAAGTTTAATGAACTATTGATTAAAGTATGAAGAAAATTCATTGAAATCAATGACCACAGTTCATTGGACCAAAATCAATGAATAATTCATTGAAATTAATGCACCTTTTCATGTATATAATGTACCTTTTTGGTTCAGTGCAGGTTTTGACAAATTGTTCAAAATTCGACCATTGGTTGACCATTTGAATGAAAAATTTTCTTCTGTCCCCTTGGAAGAGCGTTCATCTGCTGATGAACAAATGTGTGCAAGTAAAGCAGCGCATCATTTGAAACAATATATGCCTGCAAAGCCACATAAGTGGGGCTATAAATTATTTGTTCTTTCTGGAGTATCTGGCTTTGCATACAAATTTGAAATATACACAGGCCAGGAGAATCTGCCGGATAAACGACTACCCGATGAATCTGACTTAGGAGCAGCTGCCAACGTTGTTGTACGGTTATTGCGAAATGTTCCACGCGGATGCAACTACAAAGTGTACTTTGATAACTACTATACTTCCATCCCATTGCTAATTCATTTTCGAAAAAATGGTATTTATTCAGTTGGAACAGTCAGACGAAACAGGATACCCAATTGTAAGTTACCGACTGAGGCAGAAATGAAAAAAGCCCTAGGGGATCGTCATTCCAATTTGTTACTGAAATTGACGGAGTAAAACTCGCAAACGTCTTCTGGAAAGACAATAAGAACGTGGTATTGTTGTCTTCATTCGTTGGTATGGAACCGGAAAGTACCGTAAACAGATTTGACCGTCGAGAACGCAAGTTTATTGCAGTGAAATGTCAAGCAATTGTTAAATTGTATAACCGTCACATGGGCGGAGTTGATCTTATGGACAGTTTGATAGGACGTTACCGAATCACAATGAAATCTAGAAAGTGGTATATGCGTTTAGTTTATCATCTACTAGACCTAACTGTAGTGAATGCTTGGTTTTTATTTAAGTGAGCAACAGGAACTACATCTCTAACTCTTTATAAATTTCGAAAAGAGTTGGCATTGACTCTTCTGAAGTTAAATTAAAAAAAGAAATGTCCAAGAACTGCCGATTCATCTTCTGTGGAACGAATTTACACGGAAAAGCAGAAAAGGGGCCCAACGAAAGCTATACCCTCCATGGATATTAGGCAGGATTGTGTAGACCACTTTCCGGAGTTCCAAGAAAATAGAGTGAGGTGTAAGTTACCGAAATGTAAAGGTCAAAGCCAGATAATTTGTGGTAAATGTAAGGTTGCATTATGTCTTACAAAAACTAAAAATGGCTTTCGTTTATTTCATAAAAAATAAGTTAGAACAATACAAATTTATATACTGCTTATTTACAACTATATGTAAACATAATCTATCGATATAGAACATTTTTATTACTTAAAACATAAATAAATATATTGAATAAAAGCATTCTTCTTTGAATTACCAGTAAAAATTTTGCTTTCTAAAAGTACACTAAATGCCTAATGATGCAAATTTGCATCGAAGGATTTCTTGCATCCTGTGTCCTTACTGATGAAAATAATTCAAAGTGCTAGAACAAAAGTTTGTTTTTTTGTCGTTTCTCTTCGTTTAAGAAGCATTTTGCTGAGTTTGGTTTTCTTGCGCACTGGAGGGTTAAGTGCGTAGAAAGTACGATTTTACATATTTTATCGATTTTAAAGCAATATTTCTGAATTAATATTTTTTAGTTTCACTATTATAGTATTAAGATTACTATGATAACACTGTGCAACAATTTGAGGGTCATGCAATCTAACGGAGAAGCGATTAACGCAGGTCGATAGTGCTGGTCTAGACCAACGAAACCCTAAAAGGGTTTTGCAAAGTTAGCTCGCTTTTAAATGTTATAGCCTTTGAAAGTTGAGGTGTTTTACTGTATTTTTTAATTACATTTTTTATATAAAACTGCAAAGACATATACAAATATACATAAATATACTTGTTGTTTTTTGTCTTTTAACTACATAACGGGAGATATTACGGTGCTTACAAAGCGTACAATGTGTAAAAAGTCATTTTCAGTCATGACTGAATATAAGTGCGATCGGAATTAAAGTATTAAGTTTGTAAAAATGAATTCGATCATTTACAAAAGATTTCATACAAGTGTATGAATCATATTTTAATAAAAAAGTTATTTGTAATGTACCGTGGGCTCCGAAAAATGTGTGCAACACATGCTATGCTAACATTTTAAATTGGAAAGCAAAATAGTTATTTCACTACGTTTTGGTGTGCCTATGTTATGGTTCGATCCGGGAATTCACGATTCTAAAAATTGTTATGCTTGCGCAAATTATGCAAATGGAATGAATAGAAAGAAAAGCAAAAAAAAAACTTATGTGGCAGTTCCTAGTGTACAATTACCAATACCTCATTCCAACAACATCCCTGCGCCAGTATGCCAATCTCCCGATGTTGAGTCAAGATTTACTGTCGCTAGTACGTATGCAACGTCTGAATACGTCCCTCCTCCATTAAAATTGGGCGAACCAGTTTTAATTACGCAAGAAAAACTAGATCTAATTGTGGCCAAGTTTATACTATCCCAGCGTAAATCGGAAGTATTAGCTTCTTTCTTGAAATCGAACAATTTATTGGCGCCGGAAACAAAAGTAACTGCATATCGCAATCGAAAAAAGGAAATGAAAGATTTTTTACAGTTGAAGATGAAAACACTTTTCCATATTGCAACGATATAGAAGGTTTAATGAAAGCAATGGGTATCAGCCATAAGAAAGGGTATTGGCGTTTATTTATAGACAGCTCTAAGTCCAGCTTGAAAGCCGTGCTTTTACATAAAAAAAAAAAATACCAAACCTGCAGTCCCAGTAGCTTATAGCATTAATACAAAGGAAACATACGAAAAACTTCAGCATATATAAGAAGTTGTTCAGTAAAACGAAAAACAGTGGCGTATTTGTTGCGATTTGAAGGTACACTGGTGTACTAGTGAAGGTGCACTGGTGATCAATACGCTAAGCGCGACTGGAACGCTCGAAACGAAAGTCAATATAGAGATGCCAATGTTATATGCAGCACGAAAAAATGTTGATGCCACTTCTTCACGTAAAGCACGGAATCGTAAAAAACTTTTTAAAATATGTTGCTTAAAGGGATGAAGTGCTTAATTGCTTAAGCGAAATTTTTCCTAAAATTAGCAAGACTAAACTGTTGAATGGTAAGCTTTTTTAAAAACTCCAAAGTCGTTAAAATAATTCTGATTAATTTATGTTAGGTGTTGTTAATGGTCCAGATATAAGAAAGCTGGACCATTGTGAATGAATCTTGTGCTGAATCTTGTGATGGTTGATGAAGAACTTAAAGCGTGGCAGTCTTGTAAGGAAGTCATCACGCGATTTTCGGGAAAATATCGCTCTGAAAACTTCAAAATTTTCGTAAATCGTATGATGGATGCATTTTCGAATATTGGAGTGAACATGTCGTTGAAAATCCACTACCTACATCATCACTTGCAACACTTCAGCCAACCAACAGAATCAGACGAACAAGGTGAACGATATCATCAGCTTGAGCTTCCTTTTGAAATGAGGTAAATATCTATTAAATTCGATTCTTGTTCATTACTTTTTTTATCTAGTTATTTTGGTATAGGAGAAAGCAATCTCCAGACGCAATACTCTGAAATTTTTTGGTGGAGTACAAAGATGTACGAAGAACGAGATGACGATTCAGACGAGGCGTAACAGAGCCTGATGCTAATGATTTGTTGGATGATTACGTTGCATCAAACAATGAAGAAATATAATAAAAACAATTACAACTAAGCAAAAATACCTAAATTGTATTAAATTCTATAATTTTTTTATAGGTTTGCTAATTTTGTAAAAAACGTTATGAAATGGATAGTTTAAAATTCTTAATATGTAAAACTCATATAATGTTGAAATTGGTTGACATTTTATCCTTAGTTCCCTGAAGAAGTAAAAAATATTAAATATCATTCGAGTAATTAGCACTTCATTTTTTAAAATACGCTGCAAGAGCCCAACTTTCAATGCCTGTATCTCTTAAAAGCGAGCTAACTTTGCAAAACCCTTTTAGGATTTTTTTACTATATGCTAGTACTACCAACCTGTGTTGGCCGATTGCTAGTACTACCAACCTGTGTTGGCCGATTCTCCGTTAGAAAATTGTGTTGCACAGTGTAATTGATTACACGGTGCTGCAGTGGAAATGTACTTTTACTCTTTTTTAAGTGTCATAGTCTAGGTTATAGGTCTGGTCGAGTGCAATACGAAACCATATTTGAAATTGTTAATACACCCCCAAAATTTAATTTAACCTTTAAAAAACCGATTTTTTGGTACTTGACACATTACGCAATCACCAACTCAGCCATTTTTCAACCGATTTTCGATTGAAAAAATCATAAAAATGTATTTAATATGAGCTTTACTGGACCAACGAATGAATGGCAAATGAACCAATGAAGGCGCAGTTTCCTTTTTATAAACAAATTTAATAACTCAGTAAATTTTAATACGATTTTCTGAAATTAACATTAATTTTTTTCTTTCTGAATTTTACTCTCAGAAAATAGTTACGTTTATAGTTATTCTTAGTAAAACTTTGGCAGTAAATAATCGCTAAGTTGAAAAAATTAGAAAAAAGGTAAAAATGTTAGGTTTTGTCGTTTCTAACTCAAAACATACTTATTCCAGTAAAAAAGGAATATTTGAACACCATTTACCCCTTTTAATTTTATTGAATATAGATGTTAAGTTTATATATTGTAATATACAGAATTTTTTAAAATTGCATTTTTTTAACAAACATACCAAAAGGTAGAGGTTTAACAAACATTTTGTTGCATAAATCGTTCCTTTAAAAATGAAAAAAATAAGAAACAAAAAAATTTCACTAAAAGTGACGTATAAATAAATAGTAGATACATGAAGTTTAAGTTAAAATTATTAAAAAAAAAATTATTTTCTAAGAATGCAGCCATGTGGGTCGAGTAATTACAATCATTTGGGTGTATTGTCCTTTTAGGATGTATGATTTGGGAGTTATGACGAAAAACCCAGAAAAAAAACTTCCCCTATTAATTTGGCATCCCACTGTGTGCGCTTAAAAATGTCAAACATTCCATTGAAAACGTCAGTTTGACTGGAATGCCGTACCTTGTAACTAGTGTCCGACCGAATATTCGGTTTCGGTTTCAGTTACAGCCAGTTTCGGCCCTTTTTGGCAGTTTCGGCTGGTTTCGACTATTCGGCCTCAATATGGCCGAATAACCGAAACTAGCAGAGACTTTTGGTAAAAATTTCGGAACATTCCAAGAATAGCGACAACTATAATTTTGAATTTTTTTTTGCAGATTATATGAATTTTGGCCTCCTTACTCAAAATCTAAAAAAAATTGCAGGCCGCTCGCAATTGGTTTAGAAGTCATAGGCCTCCAAAGTTGGAAAAACTAACCTACAAATCTTGCTATTTTTCTAAATTTTTTCAACAAAACTACACTCTATGAGTATCATAAGAAAGGTAATTTAAGTACCTTTTCAACAAGGTACCAATTCATATATGAAAATTCATGCATAACTTTTAAAGATATAAACATTTTTAGTGTCGTGCTTTCGTAAAAGGGAAACCACTAGTTTTCCAAACAAATTGTAAATATAATAATAGGCATATCTTAAAAAATAATGAATGGATTTTCATGTTTGTTACATACCTCGATGAATATGTACTCGCATTACCTTTATTTTGATACTCATAACGCAGAACACTAAAAAAAACAGAAAGATTTGTAGCCCATTTTGCAACTTTGGAGGCCTATTACTTCTAAACCAATTGCTAAAGGCCTGAAATTTGTATTTAGATTTAGGATGTTAAAATCCGTATAATCTAACAAAAAAATATTAAAAACAGAGTTTTCGCTATTCTTGAATTATACCAAAATTTCTTGCATCAGTCATTTAATTCAAATATATAAGTTTGGTTTAATAAAAATATTTACAACGCATTGTACAAAACAAAAACTATGAATTCGTCTATAATTTGATTTATCGTGTTAACGCAAAACGTTTTGGCTAATTTTATGCTTTCGATACTATCATTTTCGATTTTATCATCTCTATTGCAAATATCATTAAAGTTTTATAGGTAATGAAGCCAAAAATTAATAATTAAACTTCAGAACGAATTCTGTGTGTGTGGAATAAAGGAAAAGAAAACGAAATACATATTTCTATTTTTATAATATTAAATCATTAAGAAAAACAGAAATACTTTGATTTGTAGTTCTAAAAAAATGTTCATTGTAGGTGCATACTATTTTGAGTGTGTACTAAAAAATAAAATAAAAAATTATCTCATTTATTATTATGGTAAACTTCAACTTATTATTCTTCAATATTCAAATAATACTTGTTTTTTACTAGTAGTACTTTTGTTTTCTTTTAATAAAAACAATCATTTGTAAAATTTTAAATTTTCATATTAATAACCAATTTCGGTTTCTTTTTCGGCCGAATATTATAAAATGGCCGAATATTATAAAATAGCCGAATATTATAATATGGCCGAATATTCGGTTTCGGTTTCGGCTAAAATACCGGTTTCGGTCGGACACTGCTTGTACCGTTTGTAGACTTTGCAACTTTTTTACCATGCGACTTTTTGTATCTTGAATGATTTTTTGCAATTTTTTAACTTTTACAAGCCGCTAGTTACAATTTTGTATATTTTAATATTTTTTATTCCATAAAATTCTTATACTTTGTGGCTTTTTATATATGAGACATATTTAACAGAGCTATTTTTTGTGACTTCTGGTGCAACATTTTTTCTTTTCTTCAGTCACAAGCAGTAGCGTAACTATATTTAGAGCGCCCGCCCGCAGGTTTCTAAAAGCACCCTGCTATATACTTTTTTGCTATTTGTTTTTGTCAGTGTAAATTGTTTTGACACTTCACGCGTGATTCGTAACATGTGGCAAAGCCAAAAATGCTCAATAAGGTTTGCCATTTTACCATGAATAAACCAACAAATGAACAGTGCTTGCACATCATTGAATTTTATTATCAAAGTTCGGGTTATGTGAGAAATATGTTTTGCCATGTGAAACCATACAAAATACAGCTGATCCAAGAACTGAAGCCGGGTGACCAACCACAACGTCGTTTGTTTGGTAAATGGTCCTTAGAAAAGTTGGATGAAGATAAACTTTTTATTTAAAAACTTTTTTCTTCAGTGACGAAGCTCATTTTTGGCTCAATGGGTACTTCAACAAACAGAATTGCCGAATTTTGTCTGAAGAGCAGCCATGAGTAGTTAAAGAGTTGCTTATGCTCGCTAAAAAATGCTCTGCTCGGTGAGATTTGTAGGTCGGTAGCATCATTGGACCGTACTTTTTCAAAAATAATGAAAATAGCAACGGGACAAGGTACCGTGCGATGATTACCGATTTTTTTTTGCCCAAAATGGAAGAATATGACTTGGCTTAAGTGAAGTTATAACAACAACATGTGGTAACACATGCCACATGGCACGCGATACCACGGACCTTTCAAGATTCGAGTTTCGTGAGCAATTAATCTCAGGACTTTAAGCAGTCCATTGGCCGCCAAGATCATTAAATTTCACCCCACTAAATTTTTTGTGGGGCCACGTAGAGTTTCTCGTGTACAGGGAGAAGCCAGCCACAATTGCAGACCTGGAAGACAACGTTAAAACTGTCATTGGTGAGATACCGTCCGAAATGCTGGAAAAAGTATGCCAAAATTGGAGCTTACGGATGGAACACCTCAGGCGTAGTCGTGGGAAGCATTTACATGAAATATTTTTTAAAAAGTAATTGGAAGGCATTAATGTATCGCTCCAAATAAATATTTTCATCACTTTTGCAAGTTTTTTTTCACTTTTCAATAACCAAACGCTTAAAAAATCACCCTTTATAACTAGCTGACTTGCTGAAAATATGAAAATAAATATTCACGGTTAGAAATCATTGAATAAATTATAATACTAGCAAAGTATTACAGAGATTTTTAATACAAAAATTTTTAAAATTAATACTTCACAATTGATTACAAAATTTTTAAATTTATTTTGTTATACATTTTAATACAGTTCAAATATTACAACGATATTTAATACCTTTAGTGATAATACTATGCTATACTATACTATACTATACTATACTATACTATACTATACTATACTATACTATACTATACTATACTATACTATACTATACTATACTATACTATACTATACTATACTATACTATACTATACTATACTATACTATACTATACTATACTATACTATACTATACTATACTATACTATACTATACTATACTATACTATACTATACTATACTATACTATACTATACTATACTATACTATACTATACTATACTATACTATACTATACTATACTATACTATACTATACTATACTATACTATACTATACTATACTATACTATACTATACTATACTATACTATACTATACTATACTATACTATACTATACTATACTATACTATACTATACTATACTATACTATGCTATACTATACTATACTATACTATACTATACTATACTATACTATACTATACTATACTATACTATACTATACTATACTATGGTGATAATATTCAAAGCGATACTATGGTGAATATTGTATTTAATTTCTAAGACATGCTGTATTATATTTTAATAAAACTTTGTATTAAATTTCAATGCCTTGGTATTAATTTGATACTATGGCTATCATCATAATTAATTTTTAATACAGAATCAGTATTAAAAATTAACACGAATTAAGCATTCAATTTTAATACATATTTTTATTAAAAATAAAAATTTTAATATTTGGCCAGTATTTAATTTTAATACAATTTTGGTGTGGTCATATATGTATTAAAATTATTTAAATTTATTCCAAAATTTCTTACCGTATTAGTGACGTGTAAATTGACTCCGACTATAATTGAATTTTATTCAATGAACAAAAATTATTTTAGCTTATCATGATTTTTTTTTTTTTTGGAAACAAACGTCGTTCTCCACTTAATTATCATTTGCATCAAGGGACTTGAGGGCGCCCCTGGCATAGCTGCGCCCGCCCGCAACGCGGGCTCTGCGGGCCCGCTTTTTACGCCACTGGTCACAAGGCTTTTTGTACTTTTGGCTTTTTGTACTTTTCGTATTTTTCGACCCAATGACTTTTTGTATCTTAGGACTTAAACCTGAACGACACCTAAAACCTGTTCAGTTTCGTACCTTGCAATTTTTTGTACTTTCTCAAGTCACAAGGTACAATTTTTGTTTCTTTGTGCAGCATTTTTAAGGTTACGATTTTTCGTACCTTGCTCCTTTTTGTTTTATTATGCGACGTTTTGTACTGTGATACTCATTGTACCTTGTGACTGTTTGTACCTTGCAACTTTTTGTACCTTACGACTCTTAGCACTTCACAAGCCACTAGGCACAACCTTTGTACATTTTTCTACTTTAAAATTTTTTTTCTTGTGAATTTTTTGCTTTGCTACTATTTGATATTTGCGTATTTTTGTACGTTGTCACTTTTTATACCAAAAAAATATACCCAACCACTTTTATTATTTGTGGCTTGCCAATTTTTTCTTGCTTTAAGTACTTTGCGACTTTTTTACCGTGTGACTTTTTGAACGACTTTATAATCTCTATCTATCTCTCTCTCTCTCTCTCTCTCTCTCGCTCTCTCTTTCTCCGTCTACCTCTCCGTCTCTCACACTCGCAGATCTAAATTTGCAACATTTTGAAGTAATGCAACGTTGTATGACAACTTTCTAATAACGAATTCCAATCTTTAAGGCCTTTATTTCCAAATACAGCATCAACTTTTTTCACTTTGAAAAATCCCAAAATTATTTTAACATCTCAAGTTTTAAAACGTGAAAAAAACGGTCCAAACATATTTGTATTTCGCAGCTGTCATATGCATATGTGAATGAACGTTCCAGCAACACCAAGGATAAAAAATCTGTTTTTTCTACAATTCAAATATTCTCAGTAAAATCTGGAAAACTACATTGTAAGCGACATGTGTTTTTTGTTGGCAGCAGCTACAACACTGCAAAGTAGGGAAAAATATCCCGCTGTTTTAAACTAAGCTATACATTGTATACATGTTCATATTTTTGAGTTGCAATATTGAGTATATTGCAAATTTGAACATGGCTGCAAGTGGCATTCCATCAAAAATTCATTAATGTTGTGATGAAAACTTTCAGACAAAAATGTAGAAATGCAAAAAATCACTATAAAAAAAGAATACATCCTTCGATATTGTGTAGTAAATTGGTAAAACGGTGAAAAGCGCAAAAACTTAATAGAAAATGCAATTTTTAGAAAATTGTAAGGTTGCAACACTTGACATTTTACATATTTTGAAATACTTTATCAAAGTAAAAGTTTTTCTATTCATTTATCTTGACTTGGACGTTTATTCAAACGTAAAATATTTCCAAACAATGTAGCAGCAGCTAGCTTGTTCAACAATACTTAGCATTAACAGAAACAAAAAAAAAAACACAATAGCTCAATACATAAAGCAGTTAATAACAAAAGACAAATTACTGGTATTGGTAGTAGCGACAAGAAAAGTTTTTGATAAGCTTGATGGATAAATAATCGAAGTAAGAAACAAAAAAAAAATACGAAAAAAAACATAGTCATTGATGGATGTGTTTGAACAGTAACAAAAGTTGTACAGCAACAAGAATAAAAATATAACAACACATGCAGGAAAAACACAGAAAAAAATAACAACAACGAAGTTGAAAAAACCGCCGAATAACCACAGCTTGCCAACCAAGCATAAAAATAGCGATAAATAATTCCCCAATATGCGAAGAATGCAACACTTTTTTTTCGTTGCTCTCAAGCATTGCTAAAACACACACTCGAACACATATACAGTCATAGCAAAGCTTTTTGCCCCACTGTGCACAATAACCGCAAACTGAATACAAAGCGTAAAAGAGATAACAATAGTTTTTCGAAACGCTTAGTGATTTCTATGCGGGTCAGCGAACATGCAGTCAGAACCGTCAGTATTGTTGTTGTTGTTTTTGTTGTTGTGGAGGTGGTTGGGCGCTGTACGCAAAAGTTCAAAGTTGAGCTGCTGCGCTTGGTTGCATTCAAGCTAGAGACCAGGTCGGCCAACCCAACTCCAACCCCTGGAAAATTTTTTTTTAAATAAAAAAATAAATAGAAAAACTGAAACAAATAAAATAAATATAGAACATCAACAAGCTACACTTACACACAACAAAATTTGACCAGTGTTGCTATGGTACTTTTTGCCAAAGATTTTAAAGCCGCTGCTGCAGCCTGTTTTAACTGAGCGCCCCTTCATCCTAATGCAATGTGCACCACTTAACGGTGATTGCAACATTTGCTTTTTCCCCCACTTTACTACTTTGTTACCACTCCTTCTGGCCTCTTGAGCGCTGCTCTTCTTAAACCACTCTCACGCTGCTGCTTGTTTCTTTGTTGCTTTAGCACCTAAACTTGAGTTTTGTTCTCGAAATACTTGTGCTCGCCTGCACTCAGCTTAGTTTTTCATTGTTGTGCACAAAATTGTTCACAAAATTTATTATAAATAATTTTATTTTCTTGCTCCTTTCATTTACTTTTGCTCATTTATCAACTATTAAAACAATTGTACTAAATTTCTTCACTTGTCCTTTTAATATTTTGGTTTTTCATTCTATTCTGCAGTCTCTACGAGAGCGCGCCTTGGTCGGTGGAGGCTTGGAGTCGTCCTCTGGAAAGTTGTGCATTGGCATCAACGCGTTTAGCTGGAGCGGGCAACAATTCATCGTTGAATGTAAGTATAGCGGTATGAAAAAGATGTACAAAAGGATATTGCACGAAGAGATTTATTAAAATTTAACAACAGTTTTCAATATATGTCCCTTATATTTTGCCAAAAAAAGCTGAATTTATGCACACAACTTTTTAAGCAACTAAATCATTATGTTTTAACACAAACATCATACAACAGTAGAGATTATGGCCAGTATTCATAAAAAATAGTGAACATGCAAAAGAGTGTTAACTATAAAGTATTAAAAGTTCGGCGGTGAACACTATTTTCTGGCATGAATAAACACTTTATGTTGGCTTTATTTTCGAACTAAAGTATTCTCTGTTAATTTTCTATGATTAAAATACAAATTTTAAATATTTGATAGTTTAAATCATTCTTGATTTTAAATACAAGTTCTATTTGTTTGATAGTTTAAAATCGTTTATTGAGCTTTAGGTCAGGTCTGAACAATTAATTGCTCTAACGAATTTTTTGCAAAGAAACAACAACATTTTTCCATATGAAAAGGAAAACATCACTTGCTGATTTTATTGAAATTTCGGCCCTGCTACAGGTTTATCAGAAATCTTTTTGATACCACCACCGGGAATCGAACCCGGGCGTGGGTCGCCGTGCCAGCGCGTTTTAGCGCACTGCACCACAGCGGCAATGAAATTTCAATGTCAATTTCTCAGTTTTTCTCCCTTTCATACTTTTTTGCTGCTGTTTGTTTTTGCTTACTTTAGTTTATGCTTATGTTATTATGGATTCCAATTATTTGTCGGAATTCGCCACTAACAAAGCATAGTTACTGAAGTTGTTTTTCGATTTACTGAAAAATCTTCATACTGTTTCATTATTTTTTTTTGGCCTGAGTGTTCTCTTCTTTTTTATTTGTTTTAATTACCTTTTCTTTTTTTGTCAAATAACAAAAATTCAAATGCAATTTATAAGAAATCTGTGACTCCATTAAGAGTATCTGATAGAATGTTTATTACATACATAAAAAGTGTGGTTCAATTTTGTTGTCCAAATTCCTCAAGATTCTTGAATCATAAACCAAACCCACCCATCTAAAGTCAACACTCGTCATTCTTTCACTTGCATTGCATTTTTTCTGTCTTTGTAAACTTAATCCAATCATTAGATTTTCCAAAAGGTAGCGACAAATATGCCAAATTGCTTGGTACACTGTAGCTTGATGGACACCTTAATCTTTACCTACACCCACCTAAAAGTTTACATTTTTAAAAACACTGTTTCCAAAATTATATTACACTTTATTACTTGGAAATCTGGATCTCCGATATATCGAAAAAAGTTTGCATTTTGGTAAAATTACTTAACGCGCCACCTCGGATTTTTATTCGTAGCCAAATTCTATTTTTTTTTTAAACGTTTAGTTTTATTTTTGCGATTTAAATTCAAAAACGTTATTTTTTTTACTACTTCAAAACGATGTAATACAAAGAATTCTAATCAGAAGCACACTACAAAGATGTAACAGTGATCAATTCTTTTGAAGTTATGAATATCAAATTTAAGCTAGTAGTGTAGGGCTCCCATAAGTCTACAGAACTTGACCGGGACAACTTTGCTCATTTTTTTTATAATCCACTAAAAACAAATACGCAATTTTATTATTATAAATTGCCTTTTATTAGAAAAACGTAAATCAAAATAACTCACATAGCAGAGCTGGGATTACTTTCGTAATTACTTTCTTAATTGATTACATATAATTTACAATTTCAATTACACACTTTAATCGTAATCTTTAAAAAATAAAGATAAAAACAAAGATTACGATTACTTTAATCGTAATCAAAATATTTATAATTACAATAACAGTTATCGTAATTATAAAAAATTGCAATTACAATTACTGTAGTCGTAATCAAAAAATTTCTTTATTACGATTATAGTAATTGTAATACAGCAGAATTGTAATTATGATTACTGTAATCTGTAATCGTAATCATTCTTTTTGTAATTGAATTACTGCATAAATCTGTCTTTTTCATGATGCAATCCACAAAGAAGATCTTTTCTAGAATCTTTATTTGTGGTGTGCCGTCCACGATGGCACGCTCTTTCTGATTTTTGATTCGAAAAATTAGTCTTATTTAAGGCAAACATTGATTTTTAATATTTTTAGAATTAATTTCTTTTTCTCTCGTATCAATTTATACATTCCTTATTATTGAGTTCGTTTTGATTTATATCAGAGAACTGCACAAGCCTACTTGAAGTCTATTTCAAGTACTTGCTTTAGCAAGCTTGAACTTGATAATTTTCAATCAAATATAACATGAACTTGAATATAAATAAGCCAACGACAGCTTGCGACTTGCAAGTGTGCTAGCTTCAGTGTTGCCAGTTTAGGGGATTTCCCCCGAGATTTAGGAATTTTTTAATTGTGTTGAAGGATTTTAGGGGTAATAATTCTTTAGGGGTTTTTTAGGGAGATTTAATATTTTTTAGGGGTTTTTTAGGGGTATTTAAAAAATTTACCTTTGGAAATAAAGTTTTCTTACTTTTCCTTGAAATTATGCTAAAAATTTAACAAAGAAATATATTTGGCTTCTTGGGTATTTGAGCAATATTTTATAAAAGTAGCTAAATTGGAAGCACTTCAAATAAGTTACCAATCATTTCCCACTCAACCTCAAACTCGCTTCGCGTTTTACTTGCAATTGATTGATTCCGTGTAAAAACTAAAAACAAAGCAAGTATGGGAAAAACTATTGATAAAACAAATATGCCCAAAAATATATCAAAAAGTGGGAGACGGAGCCTCCCTTCAAAAGTAAGACTATATTTTAAGGCAAATTTCACATTGGACAATTGAGAACTATGAAGTAAAGAGCTGCAAGAATTCATTCGAAACAGTATGGAGAACCAAGTATCCGATTTACTTGTACTCTACTCCGTTCATTCACAACAGAACGAATAAAATAGAATATGTTTTTATAAAAAGTAATTACTCGACTATATTCGTTTATTCTAATTATTTGTTTGTTCTCACTAGAGTTTTTAAAAAACTCCATTTACTTATTTTGCTCAAAGGAGTAAATCGGATAAAACGAGTGGCATTCAAAAGACAATTACTTCAGAAATTATTTTATGAAAACATAAATTGAAATTATTTTTTACTTTTGGTTTTTCATCACACATATCAATTGAAAAATCAAAAGAAAGAACATTTTCCGCTGCTAGAAATTTAATTTCAGAAAAGAGAACATTAATTGGCAAAAATTCTGCAACAGTTGACCAAATAATGTTCTTAAACTCAAACATTTCTAAAGAGGACTTTTCTTTAGAATTGCAAAGAGATGTCATAATAAATTAATTTTTTCTTTATAAGCGTTAGAGGTAATTTGATTAAATTACTTTGCGCGAAATTATCTAATGTGGGAAAAACCAAATTTTACAGTAGAGAGTTTTTTTCTACTTTTCTGTGCTTTAGCTTGAAATTTCAAAACCAAATTTTACATCTGCTAAGATAATTAACTAATTTACTTTAAGGATTTCTGCTACAATATTTTACTAGGTGACGCCTTGTGGAGTGTATAACAAATTTGCATAAGAATGTCAATTTCGAAAAAATGGCACACACGATAATTTCGCGCAAAAGTGTCGATATATCCAATAAACTATTTTTTAATCTTCTTTAAAATTGGCCTTGCCCAGGTCCCTTTTCCTGTGGAATGTTACATAATACGTAGTAATAACAAGCATACTGAAATATATATAAAGGTCTTATTGCAAGAAAATGATAAGCCACATAAAAATATTTTTAATTAACCGACTCTAAAGTTTTGAAAAAAGGTTTTTTTTATGAAGAAATGAAATTGAACACTGAAACTTTTACAAATATGTTAGAAAGTTTTTAAGGAATAGCCAAAATCTCTTCAGTGGTTGTTGACAATGCATTGAGTAATGTATTGAGCCTAAAAAAATTGATTTTTTAGATCATGTGGCTTATCACGTTATTGCAATAAGCCCTTCATATACACAATTAATTTTATTTAATTGATAATTTGTTCAAATTGTAATGTTTCAATTATTTTAGTACAATTAAATTTGTTAATGTAGAAAATATTAAATATATCCTAGATAATATCCGAAATACTCTTTTTATTGTATCGATCATTTCGATTCTTTCGAGTATAGCTACATCTGCTTGTTTCTCCGAAGTTCTCCGATATGAGAGTAAAATAGAAAAAGCATTCGAACAACAAACGAATATCTTTACTACATCCGTGCAGATCTTTACTATGAAGCAACCTTGTTAAGGACGTCCAACAGCTTAGCCCTTTAAATACATAGGCTTGCATTGCAGTTGCACTATTTTTCAGTAGCCCCCTATGAAATTTTTGTATGTTTTTCGAAAAAAAAATTTAGGGGAATTTGAGGGGGAATTGAAATCCAATCTAGGGGTGAATGGTGAAAGCCACCTGGCATTACTGGCTAGCTTAAAAGCGAACGGCACGAAGTCCCAAGTAAAGGAAAACTTGATGCCTTCGGCAAAAAGCTTGAAAAGCTTGAAATGGAAGACAAGTATTCAATTAAAGCTAGTATCCAAAAACTTCAATAAGCTTGTGTAGGAAAAGCTTAAGCGTATTAGGATTTTTAAGGGTTGTGTGCATTCCGGTGTTTGGAGTTTAAGGGGGCAGCTGATTTCGGAATTGATGTCAAAATTAAAAATTAAAGATGGTGGATAGAGTTGCCACCTAAATTTTTTTGTATTTTTGCGAATTCTTGTAATTTTGAAATTCTGACAACGGATTTAATTTCTAATCTAATGTCACAGTTTTAATATTTAAGATGGAGGTTAGGGTTGCCACCTAAATTTTTACCACAGTATTGCCTCTGTAAAATGTATTTTTAAGAGTTTTAATCATCATTTATCAGTGTTAGGGGATCGCTGATTTCTAATCTGAAGTCAGAACTTTAAAATTCAATATGGCAGACAGGGTTTGTCACCTAACTTTTTTATTATTACGAATTTGGTGCTGGCGCGAACACTAGGTAAAAATAGGTTGCTGAGTCCGAATCCGTTGTCATAATTTCAAAATGATGTATTTTTTGTATAATAGGGTTGCCACTTGTATTTTTAAGAGTTTTAAACATCATTTTACAGTGTTATAGGGTCGCTGACTTCGAATCTGAAGTCAAAATTTCAAAATTTAATATGGTAGATAGGGTTTGTCACCTAACTTTTTTATTATTACGAATTCGATGCTGGCGCGAACACTAGATAAAAATGGGTCGCTGAATCCGAATCCGTTGTCATAATTTCAAAATTATCTATTTTTTGTATAATAGGGTTGCCACCTAATAAAATGTATTTTTAAGAGTTTTAAACATCATTTTTCAGTGTTATGGGGTCGCTGATTTCGAATCTGAATTCAGAATTTTTAAATTCAATATGGTGGATAGGAATGCCAACTAATTTTTTATTTTTACGAATTCGGTGCTGGCGCGAACACTAGGTAAAAATGGGTCGCTGAATCCGAATCCGTTGACAGAATTTCAAAATTGTGTAATTTTTAAAATAGGGTTGCCACCTATTAACCATATCGTTTTTTATAATTCTGTCTTCAGATTCGATACACTCTAACACTGTTAAATGATGTTTAAAACTCTTAAATCTCTTAATACATCTCTTAATACACATATTATTAGGTGGCAACTCTTTTATACAAATATGACATAATTTTGACAACGGATTCGGATTCAGCGACCCATTTTTACCTTATGCTCGAGCCAGCACCGAATTCGTAAAAATAAAAATAGAGGGTTGCCACCACTATATTAAATTTTAAAATTCTGAGTTTAAACTCGAAATCAGCGTTCTTAAACACTGTTTTATTAAATGATGTTTAAAAATCTTAAAAATAAATTTTACTAGGTGACAATACTGTGGTTAAAATTCAGGTGGCAACCCTAACCACCATTTTAAATTTTAAAACTGTGACTTTAGATTCGAAATCAAATCCGTTGTCAAAATTTTAAAATTACAAGAATTCGCAAAAATACAATTTTTACCTTATGCTCGAGCCAGCAACGAATTTGTAAAAATAAAAAAAATTAGGTGGCAACCCTGTCCACTATATTGAATTTGAAAATTCTGAGTTTAAATTCGAAATCAGCGTTCCTAAACACTGTTTTGTTAAATGATGTTTAAAAACCTTAAAAATACATCTTACTAGATGGCAATGTTGTGGTAAAAATTTAGATGACAACCCTACCCAAGTAACATTGTTGGAGCAACTAGGTGCGAGTGAGTCCTAAAAGTGTTCTATAGGTGTATAATATGCGGTTAAAGCTTTACCGCAGCTTTGTTTGCTGCTAGTTGCTTTTAATTTTAAAGAAAATGCTCCAAATATGATTTTTTTACCATTTTGAGCTTTAATATTTTATAAGCTCTGTAAAGGATTTTATCAAATCTGCAAAAGAGCAGAACTCTAAAATTTACTACTTGCTCTGTAAAGGATCTTTTAAAGTAATAAAAATTACTATACAGCAGTTTTAAAACTCGTAGATTGAGTATAATATTTGCTTTAATGTGTATTTTTGTATTGCATTTTTAAAGCGAATAGATATAAAATACTGTAAATTAATGCAATAAATTTTTTGGGAATAACAAGTGACTAAAAAATCTGATAAAGAGCTTCTTTGAAAAAAATGGCGATCTTATAAAAAATAGAAAATCTTCGGAGTTGAAGCAAGCTAAATATTAGTGTTTACAATAATATTTAAAACGAAATTGATGATTTCTATGATACATATATTTAAGAATAAAGTACTTAAATCATTTTTAGTTGATCTTAAAGAATGTTAAAAATTTTCCAAATATTTTTAAATAATTAACACTTCTTAATTTTAATTATTTGTTAAGCCCGTTGTAGTTTTTCGAAGTACTACATTCACGTTTCCGATAAATTCAAAAGCGCACCGAAATTCGCAGCATATAACGAATACACGAACATGAGTCTGATATAATAATCACTTTATAATTTCTTTAATTTATTTGTCATTCTTATCATCACAAACACTTGTCAAATTTTATATATTTATTGAGTTTATTTTTAACACATACATACTTAAACGAATAATAAAAAAGAGCTTTGCAAGAGCTCTTATTTGGGTTCGACAGGGACTCTTTTAAAAGTTTACAGCTACTTCTACTCCTCATATGAAGTAAAAATAGTGCTTTTAAACTCAAGAAAGTAGCCTTATATATTCTCTGCAAGAGCTTTAGTAGCGCGACTAAAGCTATAGTTGAAGCTTGCTGCTATATAAGATAGCACTATAAGCTCTGCAAGAATGAATATATGGCTAATATTGTTACTTGGGTAACCACCATCTTAAATTTTAAAACTGTGACTTTAGATTCGAAATCAAATCCGTTGTCAGAATTTCAAAATAACAAGAATTCGCAGAAATACAAAAAAATCTAGGTGGCAACTCTATCCGGCATCTTGAATTTTAAATTTTGACATCGATGCCGAAATCAGCTACCCCTAAAACTGCTAACCACGGAGTCCACAGAATCCTTAAAAGTCCTATTATGCTCAAGCTTTCTCTACACAAGCTCACATAAATTTTGCTTTAAATTAATTGGATTCTTGCGAACTTACAAGCTCTTGCCGATCGTTTCAAGCTTTTTAACTTTCTGACCGACAAAGTAAGTCTAAACAGGCCAAGTCAACGAGCAATCATGGATATGACCTGTATCTGTTTGGTACTTTTGCAAGCTAGCTAAAGCTTGCTTTTACAAGTTTGGATACAGACTTGAATTCAAGTATTTGAAAAGGCTTGAACTTCAAGTAGGCTTGTGCATTTTTTTTGATTTATATCATTAAAAACGTATTGCTAAAAAAAATATATATATTCATATATCTATTTGCGAATATATCGAATGTATCGAAAATATAAATATATTTGCTTTTTAGTAAGGAGAAAAATAAAACAACATTTAAATTACATGACTTTCACATAAATATTTTTTTTTTGAAACGCCATTATTTGTGTTATAACTAACGTAGTAAGTAATTCAATTACAAAAAAAACATGATTACGATTACAATAATTCTAATTGTTATTTTCAGTGATTACGATTACTGTAAATGTAATCAATAGATTTTTCTATTACAATTACAGTAATTGTAATTGTAATTTGCGTGTATACCGATTACAGTAATCGTAATAAACTTTTCTTACATTACAATTACAGTAATCCTTATGGTACGTTTTTTAAAATTACAATTACTGTAATTGTAGTTGAAAAGTAATGGTAATCGCAAAATACCCAGCTCTGATACATAGTATGTGATACAAACATAATTTATAAATCTCATAACAAAAAAAAAGAAACATCAATTTATTCAATGAGGTAAAAAAAGCATTGTTTGGACTTATTCAAATTAAAGGTTTGGCCCGATCATATTTTTCAGACTCTTTTGATTCATCAAGAACATGTTTTTGCGTTTTAATATTTTTAGAAAATTCTGTGCACGTCATAGAATAATGAAGTGAATAATAATGCTTTTTAAGGTGGATACGTTGAGATAGGTTCTTTCCTTACTAAATTGCAAGAAGATCAGTAAAAATGCTCGCTCCATTTCCTTTGTACCCTGGAATCTTTACTTATAATAAAACTGTAAAAAAAATCTGTACATTGAAAGATGTGGATTCGAAAAATTTAATTTTTAAAAATATTGTCTGTCTGTCTGAACGCGCATCACGTGAAAACAATTGGATGGATTTTCTTCAAACTTCACATGTAGGCTCCTTACGTCCCTGGTTGGGACATAGGCTACTTTTTATAGAAGGTGGTCTCTTCAAAATAACGGTTCTTTTGTAAAATAATTAAGATTAAAAACGCTGAAAAGTGAGTTAAAAATTAGAGTTACGTTTGAATGAACTATCAAAGAGTTTTTGTTCATTAAAAGGGCTTCAAACACCACCTGGACAGTTTTTGTTTATATCTTATGAGTACCCTAGAATATGCATTTTTTTATCCAATATATGTTTATAAAGGTGGATCGTTTTGTTCAGGGGTAAAAAAACACTTTTTTCGACACTCATATTCTGGGAGCTGGATTCTTGTAGATCTTAAATCTGATAGGATATCGAAATCGGTGGAACCGTCATCCAGCGGTTTTGATTTTAAAAAATCTCTTTTTCGCCAAAAATCACCAGTTTTTTCGCCGTAAGTTTTTATCAATCTAAAATAACTACCTAAAAAATGGGTGCAAATGAAAGGTATCTGGGACACCAAAGTTGTAAATAGGAAGATTTTTAGATGCAAGAAAATTTTTAGTGCAACAGTGTTCAGAATTCGGTCAACATTTTGTGTATTTTTCACTAAAATCGCTATAAATTTGCCATTTTTCAGTAAATTTGGAAAAATTAAGAATTGTTCAAAAAGACTTGGTGTAATCTATTGAAATATAAAAAAAAAAAAAAAAATCAAAACAGTGGAATTTTTTTTTTAACTTTTTTGGCAAGTATTTTTGAAAGGGTATTATTACTATATATATAAAAAATCTATAAATCCACTAATTTTCAGTAAATTTTAGAAAATTTACTATTTTTAAAATGGTGTGGCTTTGAAGAGGCTTCACCTTTCGTGGTGAACAATCTAAAACTAACATATTCTTAGCGAATGAACAGCACATTTATAGCGATTTTAGTGAAAAGCACCTAAAATGTTGACCGAATTCTGAACACTGTTGCACTAAAAAGTTTCTTGAATCTAAAAATATTTCTATTTACATTTTTGGTGTCACAGATACCTTTCATTTGCACCCATTTTTTTTAGGTAGTTATTTTAGATTGATAAAAAGTTACGGCGAAAAAACTGGTGATTTTTGGCGAAAAAGTGATTTTTTTAAACAAAATCGATATCCTTTTGGATTTAAGATCTACTTGAATCCAGCTCCCAGAATATGAGTGTCGAAAAAAATGTTTTTTTTTTATCCACCTTAATGTTTATGTATACTAACTTTTTCAATTTTCTTAAAGATAATAGTAAAAAAGTTTCCGTTTGTTTGACACCAATAACATTCTCATATCTTGAAAACTATAGAAAATCTTAGTACAATGAATTTTTGTATGTAACATCATTACCTACAGCCAAAAAAACTACTCCAAATTCAAAATTTTGAATTTCGACGCGAATAGCTTCTTTGTGTTTTAATATATTTCATTCAATCTACTTTTTTCTAAAAGTTATATTAAATTACTTGCAAAAAATTACTGCAACAGTTCCGTTAGCTTAGGATTTATATTTTTAATACTTTTTAAAAAAGGTCCCAAAAATGTCTTTTCTTCCAAAAAATGGTGCAAAAGTTGATTTTGTTGTAGAAATAGTAAAAACTCAAAATTGCCATTTTTATACTCTTTTATATGACGTATCACTTTTATGCAAAAACTATTGCAGTTTGACACAAAATTAGTTTTTCAATTTTTGTAAGAAAAATACAAGGAAAAAATCCTCTTGAATTTTTGAGACGAAATCAATTTTTTTTAGCTTATCTATCTATAGTAATAAAACTCATTTTATGTTTGTTTGGCCTTTATACAAATCTAAACGGTTTAAACGGACTTAGATGGGAGCTTAATTAATTAACTGATTTTGTAATAAAATTCTCTATCCTAAATGTCTCCCTAATAAAGGGTGATCCAAGTATAGATACTTTTTTCAATAGCATTTTTTTGACAGATCAAAAGCTTACAAATCGTTCAACTTTATTACGAAAATTCACGTTCTGTGAAGAATGTGTTTCGTACACTTTGCTCATCTTATGGTCAACATAATCGGCCTACTGAGCGTACTATTCGCAACACCATCACCCATCCTGAGACCCCATTCATTATTGGATAATATTCGACCGAATAGACCACGTCCAGCAACTCGGACTGACGTATGGAACGACTTGGCGCATTTTACGTCGAGATTTTAAATTGAAAGCGTACAAAATACAGCTTGTGCAAGAACTGAAGCCGCCCGACCTTCTCAAGCAACATCGCTTCGCTCTATGGGCTCTTGAAAAGTTCCAAGAAGATCCGACGTTTTCGAGCCAAATTTTGTTCAGCGATGAGGCCCATTTCTGGCCCAATGGGTATGTGAACAAGCAAAATTGCCGCATTTGAGACGAAGAGCAACCTGAAGAGAGTCAAGAGCTGCCACTTCATCCAGAAAAAACAACGGTTTGGTGTGGTTTGTGGGCCGGTGGAATCATCGGTCCATATTTCTTCAAAAATGATGCCGGTGAGAACGTAAATGTCAATGGCGACCGTTATCGTGCCATGATAACCAACCATTTGATGCCTGAAATTGAAGCTCGTGATCTCGGCGACATTTGGTTTCAACAAGACGGCGCCTCTTCCTACACATCGCATCAATCAATGGATTTATTGAGAGAACACTTCGGTGAGCAGATAATTTCACGTTTTGGACCGGTCGATTGGCCACCAAGATCGTGTGATATCACAACGTTAGACTTTTTCCTGTGGGGATATGTAAAGTCTAAAGTTTATGCGGACAATCCCGCTTCGATTCAGGCCTTGGAGCAAAACATCACGGTGTCATTCGCCAGTTACCAGTCGAAATGCTCGAACGAGTCATCGAAAATTGGACTCAACGGATGGACCATCTGAGACGTAGCCGCGACCAAAATTTGATAGACATAATCTTAAAAAAATAAATGCCAAAGAATGTTCTTTCAAATGATAATAAACATTCCCCATTAAATTTGAATTTTCTGTATTTTTTTTAAAAAAGTAGGGAACGTCGAAATGGATCACCCTTGAATGGTACGTTCATATTTTAAATATTAAAAGCACTAATTAAATATTTGACAAGATGAGAAATAAATAGGATTTAATGAGATAATGATAATTAGTGCTATTTGTGTGACCATGGCTGTTTATTAAAAAAAAAATATTCTAAAACCCATTTATACTTTTTTATAAATTTTATAACTGTATTTATTACCTGATATATTCTTTTTAACAGGGTCAACAGACTACCGTGTTTTGCGTTCGCTGCGGTACTGCACGCGGTGTCCTCGTCTACTGGTTGCGCTCTGAAACGCATCGTGATATGGCCGCCTGGGCGCGTTCTCTAGTGCAGGGTTCGCACAATGCTGTCAACTATCAGCGTGAATTCTCGTTCCGCTGCCTCTATCAGGGAAGGCAGTGTCAATTGGTTGTGCATCTGAATCGTGGATTTTGTCTCTTCGACTGCGTCTATCAGACACCAACGCAAACTAAAACGCAGCTCTGGCAATTTCCGTTTGACAAATTGAAGGGTTCTGCCGATGATGGGAATCGAATGTTGTTTTTGGATTTTGGCGATGATGGCGAAATCGTAAGTGTGTCAATTGACTAAAATAGATATAACGAAATTTTGAAATCAGAAGAGATGAAGAGAGTTTAAATATGCAGTTATAAACAGAGTAAAAAATATAATTTTCCAAACAATTTTGCATCAAAACTTTTTCTCACATTAAAGTTCTTGACTTGACCTGTCCTCGGTTTAAGTGTGCAATTTTTCTAATCATAGCATAGAATCATTTATTTGAAGCATTGCTGCCAGAACAGCTACAATCTAAAAAGCAATTAACGAAGCAACTTTTTCTCCCTGCCTTCATTGCTTTCAACAACTCTTTTATTAGGACTGGCCAACAACGGTAATGAAAATTAATGCAAGTGTATCCTTTGATATATCAACGTTAACACTGTCAACGACGCTGACGTTTACGTCAGTTGAATGTGTTCTTTTTTATCGCACTTTGTTGATTACAAGAAGAGTGAAAAAGGTGTCAAAAGATGTTAAACTCTGTGTTTGACCCTTTCTACATTAAGGGTCATTACTTTGATTGCAAGGCAGAAAGAAATATCTTTTGAGTTTTCAACGATGCCATCAAGTATTTTCCTCTATTTTAGTAAATTAAAAGCTTGTCCATGGAATGAAAAAAATGCAGATTAATTTGAGGAATATAAAAGTAGCAATAAAATAAATTAAATAAAAAATTCACACTGAACAAACAAGTATTGTACAATATACTATGCCGGCGGAAACAACTTAAATATATTTTTATTTGTAAAATAATGAAAAAAATTATTTCTTTTTCTCTGCAGGAACTTGATATGGAATGCTGTCCCAAGCCAGTGGTATTTGTTGTGCATAATTGTCTCTCCGCCAAAGTGCATTCAATAACCTAAAATGCACAAATCGAACTTTAGAGGTTATGTCAAAAATTATGTTCTTCCCACAAGTTGAACTTTATATAATAGAGCATGGCATGAGAGTGAATTATTTGAAATAAAAAAACTAACCGAATGTTTTCCAACACAATTGAAATAATTAAAATGTATTAGTCCAATAAGATATACATAATTAAAATAAATATTCTAATATAATTTTTTAGCATTTCAATTTTTGTACAATTGTTTAAATTTTAAAACTGTACTTCTTCTACATGTATAATCAAAATTTAAGAAAAAACTAAAAACTTACCAGTATAAAAATTATTGACACTATTTAAAACAAAAACACAAAATAAACACTTAACTCTTAAAAAAAACCCCATCATAATTAATTAAAATTTTACTACATATCTTCATATTCAATAACTAACTCTAAGACGAAATAATTATTACTTTAATTAAACATAAAAAAAAACTAAAAAAACTATGAATTATATTAATGTTAATTCAAAGTAGCATAAAATTTTAATACCAAACTTATAATTAAAGCATAATTGAAAAGTAAACATTTAAGCGTAATTTACACTATGCAGTTTTTCCAATATAAGTGCTACTTTAGAAAATTTCATCACTTTGTTTTATTTAAAAAATGAAAGATGAAGGAATAAATCAGATTTGCTATTGCCAAGTTACTAGACAACATGTAAGTATACACAGAAAAAAAAATAATAAGTACTTCTACTTTCAAGTGTTGTACTCAATTTGGGTTAAGTCAATCCCTAATTGAATACACAGTTGGTAACAGAAATTCCAACGTCTTTTGTTTTAAATGTTAAAAATAAAGTTTAATATAACACTCAAAGGCACTGGTCCATTTTTGAAACTTGCAGCCACACAGAGAGCGCGCTCAAAGATACTTGTCCCTTAGTTTTGCTTAGTGCCCTGTTACGGTGGCGGGCATGGGGTCATCATGGTCATGCATTGTTGTTGTTTCAATGTAAATTAAAAATTTGAGAGCGAGAGCAAGAAAGTAAATTTTCACCACCACCATCACCAAATGATTCTAGAAAAATATGAAATCATGGCAAGAACAATATAAAGAAGATCACGCCTTAAGTCCCATGTTACGGTGGCGGTCATGGGCTCATCATGGCCATGCATTGTTGTTGTTCCAATGTAAATTAAAAATTTGAAAGCGAGAGCAAGAGAGTAAATTTTCACCACCACGGTCACCAAATGATTCGACAAAAATATGAAATCATGGGATCAAAACAGTGTTGCGTTGTGGAATTATTCACAACATTTGTGTTTAGAAATGTATGAAAGCAGTAATGAAACCTGCTTAATAGCAACACTCATCGCTTGAAAAAATACTAAAAGTAGCAAAAAGTGTACTGGTGCTCAGGCATCATATGACCACCAGCAGCATAACATACTTTTGTCACACAGCTCAACAAACGAAAAAAAGAGAGTAAAAAGTGTCATGACCAGGCATCATATGAGGACCACCGTAACAACACCCTTACTAAAAGGTACGAAATTCAAAACGTGGTAGAACCGAGGGACAAAAAGTTTGCAGATGAAAAAAAGATACGTTAAAAAATTTTACAATTATTTTAAATGGCAGAAAATTCACGTAATATTTTGATCATGTAATCTAGAACATGAAGAAATAACTATTGGGGAGCCTACCTGATCGAGGACAGGTTACAGGAACAGACGCGCCGGAAGCTATTTTCATCTGGGGGAAAAACACTTCATCAAATTAACCTACACTTTGATTTTACATGATTTTAATTACAACTAATTAATAAAATTTAAGAACAACAACTCTGAACAGAGTCAATCACACAGCAGACTAGACAGACTGTATTGGGAGGCGCTACCTGAGATGAAACCATCTTCCGTAGCCTTGAAAAATAATAAAAATGTTGACTTTATATGATTTAAATATAAATTCTAAATGTTTGATAGTTTAAATCATACTTGATTTTAAATAGAAATTTTAGTTGTTTGATAGTTTAAAATCGTTTATTGAGCTTAAGATCAAAGTTAGAACAATTAATTGTTCTAACGAATCTTTCCAAAGAAACAACAACAAAGTTTTTCAAATATGAAAAGCAAAAAATCACTAGCTGATCTTATTGCAATTTCGGCCTGGTAAAGGGCTTCATACGAAATCTTTGTGATACCCGTGCAAGAGCGCACTAACGCACTGCACCACCGGGGCGATGAGATTTGAAGTGTCAATTTCTCAGTTTTTCTCAATTTCATAATTTCACATTTGTTGTATTTTTGCTTTACTTTAGTCTCTATGCTTATGTTATTATATGGAGTCCAACAGCCTGCTGGATCTTAAATAATAAAAATTTAATTAAAAATTTAAACTGTTTGGGTATTTTGGGCAAATTCGTTGAACTCCAAAGAATAAAAGTGAAAAAAGAAAAGGCAACTAAAGACAGACACAACTCTGGAAGAGTTTAAGACTCTGCTGAAAATTAGCTCAACTGTTTTAACGTCTTATAAAAAAAAAACTGACAAGAAATAAATTCGTACAACACAGGAATTTATTTGAACAAGTGCCAAATCATATAAAAACTTAAACAGCGCAAATATCTCCGCTGTCCATTAATATATTTCATTCAAAATTTTTTTGTTCAAAAAATCAATAAAATCACTTAACAAAAATAGGTTGAACTGTACCGTTAAGTCAGTGTATATATGTTTTATGAGTATGCCAAAAAAGGTCCAAAATATTGACTTTTTACTCAAAAAATGACTCAAAAATTGTTGTTGTTGTAAAAATGAAATCAATTAAAAATAGCAAATCTGACCACCTTTCATATGACATAGCATTTATTTGCAAATATTCTTCCAGCTAAACGCAAAAATTATTTTACTGTTTTTGTCACCAAAACAAGGGTACCCCCTTTGATTTTTTTCGCGAAATTTATTTTTTCCAAAATGTTGTTTTTGTATTTTTTACAAAAAAGTCAAGTCTCAAAAATAATTTATGTGAAAAAATTACTCCAATATCTCTTTCCAATCAAAAGTTATGGCTAAAAATCTATTTTTTCATACAATTGACTATCTATAGTAATAAAACTCATTTTATGTTTGTTTGTTTGTTTGGCCATACAAATCTAAACGGATTTTGCTCAAACTAGGTATACATATATAGTGCATTCTAACTAAAAATGTTACGTACTTGGTTTTTGCCACGCCCCCTTCGACATTTTTCAATTAATGGAAATTTTGTTATCATAAAACTTTTTACTATCCGAGATTTTTGTGCATTTAATTTTAAAAAATTTCTGTTATTTTGACATCAAAAACACTCACATATCTTGAAAATTGGAGAAATTTTCAGTACGACTTTTTCATAAAACATCGTTACTTAAGATTGAGAAAAAAACGATATGAAAATCAAAGTTTGGTCTTTCGATGCAAATATCTCCGCTGTCCATTAATATATTTCATTCAAATTTTTTTTCTTCAAAAGTTCAATAAAATCACTTCACAAAAATAGGTTGAACTCTACCGTTAAGTCAGTGCAACTATGTTTTATAATTATATCAAAAAAAAGGTCAAAAATATTGACTTTTTACTCAAAAAATAACTCAAAAATTGTTGTTGTTGTAAAAATGAAATCAATTAAAAATTGCACATCTGGCTACCTTTCATATGACATAGCATTTATTTGCAAAAATTCTTCCAGCTAAGCAAAGAAATTATTTTACTGTTTTTGTCATCAAAACAACAAGGGGTGCACCCTTAATTTTTTTCACGAAATTTATTTTTCCAAAATGTTATTTTTTATATTTTTTACAAAAAAGCCAAGTCTCAGAAATAATTTATGTGAAAAAGTTACCCCAATATCTCTTTCCAATCAAAAGTTATATCTAAAAATTTATTTTTTCATACTAGCAACCTTAAAATTCTCTATCCTAAATATCTTCCTTATATTAGAAATTCCTTATATCTATTAGTAAAAATTTATTTTAATAACATTAATATAGGTACACAGAATTTAATAATACCGAAAATAATACCTTCTATATGGAAAGAAACTGGTAGCAAAAGATTTTGGTATGATATCCAATTTGTAAAAGCTGCAGGGCTTTAAGAAATTTTTCCTAAATCTTCCTACACATGGATTGTTCTTTTACAAATCGCACGGGTTATGCAAAACATAAAATTTGACATTTTTAAATCGTCTGAAATTTTTTAAATATCTTTACTTAAAATAAGTTAACACGTTAATCGGGATTTGTCTCGAAATCAATAAACATTTCTACAAAATAAAAAATTCTCAAAACAGTGAAGCAATTTTTTATAAATTTTATGTAAATTTTTACTTATTAAAATTTTTTTATATATGTTTCATTGAAATTTTTTCCAATTTAAATTTTTGTTAGTTTTTTTTAATATAACAAGACAAAAAATTAAATTTTTTGTAATTTGTTTCAAATGTTTCATTGAATTTTTTTCCAATTTTTATTTTTGTATTTTTTTTTTAATATAACAAGATAAAAAATTAAATTTTTCGGGAAGTAAAAAATCACAACTATGGTAATTTTGTACAACTCAGAGTCATGTTTCATAACTCTTTTTGAACAAAAACTAAGTGCATACCAGTTTTTTGAAAATTTACAGAGTATGGCCAAATTATTATACTCAAAATAATTTTTTTCGAAATAATTTTAAAACATATAGCCATAACTAATTTTACGGAGTAGTAGGTATAATATTCTTTCTTTCTAATTATTAGGTACACATCTGAAAATACTCGTCGTGTTCTGGCATCACTTAAGTTTTAAGTTGGCATCACTGACGAACGTCAGTGTCAACGTCCGTTAAAATTTCAAACATTAAATAATTATTTTTTTACCTATTTTTAGTATTGATCAGAAGGTATTTTAAGTTTAAAATGTGTAATTCATATTTTATATACATTTTAAACGTGTTCAAATAAATAATAAATCAAATAAAAATTTCACATTTCAAAATTATAATAATTTTTTTTACTTATTTTTAGTATAGACCAGAAGGTAATTTAAGTTTAAAATGTTCAATTCATATTTGAAATACATTTTAATAAAAAAGAATTATGTTACAATAATAGGGGTATTCACGGGTTGTTGCGAATTGCAAGAGTGTGAAATGCAAGATAATTTGCGCACTAACGCGTGAATATCAAATATTGCAACAAAATGCTGCAATAAAATTAAATGTCGAATGAACAGTAAAGATATTGCTACCTAATTTCAAAATCATAAAAAGTTATTAAAATCTACGAACAAACCTAACCTTTTTAAAGTTTTAACCAGGTGGCAACTAAGTTCGAAAACAACCCAAACATGAATCATCTGTTTAGCATCACTGTTTGTGCGTTGTTGGAATGATGCGAAAGTTCGCAATCTTGCATTTTCGCATCGACGCAACTGCGTTTCGCATCAACCCGTGAATGCCCCTAATAAAAAACAGTAAACAATGCACAAAATTTTGTTTGAGTATAATAATTTGGCCACCCTCTGTACACTTAAAAAAAAAAGTAATTAGGATTTTGTGAAACAAAAACTTATATTCTTACTAGCCACTGTTGTACGCGGCTTCGCCACGGACGTTTTTTTATCAATCTCCTTAAGAAAATACATGTCAAGGAAAAACTAAATATCTTTTTTCTTTTATTTGACAAATTTAGCATATATTGTGCATATTTGCGACCAAAGCTTATGTGCAAAATTTCAAGTCGTTACATTAGTTTTTGTGGCATTTTCAGAGATTTTACAATTTTGTTAGTTACTTTGTATGGGAGGTTGTTGCGTTGTTTTTTTTCGATTTTAAAAATTTCCATCATATTTTGATTTTTTGCGGCCAAGGTCAATGGCAAATTTTCAATCATGACATTAATTATTGTGTCTTTTTTATATATTTAAAAGATTGTATAAAGTAACGTTGTATGGAAGGTAGGTGTTGTTTTTACCTTATTTTAAGAAATTTTAAATATATGGTGAATATTTTACTTTTAAAGCTTATGTGCACAATGCCAAGATACTGCAAACATTTTTATGGCGTTTTTAAAAATGTTGTTGTTTGATAAAGAAGGCGTGGTTTTCATCCAATTTTGCTAGTTCTCGAACTTGATCTTTGTTTTTGTAATATAAGCACATATACCAAATTTCAATACGATAGCTTTAAAATTGCGACTGTAATCGTGTCGGCAGACTGACCTCGACTCAGGAGATGATGCTAATAAAGAATATATATATACTTTTCTATACCTGCCACACCTCTTTATCAGCGTTACAAACGGAGTAAAAAAGTTAACGCAGTATGCATGGAGCAAACAAAATTTATTCCATACTTTTTTTTTTCATTTAGTACAATTTTTTCTAAATTTGTGTACCAAAAAGATAAAGTCATTTATCAACCCTGGCACATACTGAACTTTATTCAGCTGAACTGATTAGCAATACGTCAAATTCTCAATTATTTGGACTGTGCAAATAATGTTGTTTACAACAAATGCTTGTTTATGCCATACATATATGTTTCTTTCTCTTGAATCTCTCTTAAAAAGTTATGACGATACAACCCTCCACATTCCGTAAATCAACAAAAACATTTTCACTTTCAACCGCCTCCTCCTTTCACCACTCTTACCCTACCCAACTAACTCTCTTGCACGACTAGTCAAGTCTTCAGCAGTCTCTTCACAGTGTTGATAAAAAAAGCCCGCATGATCAGCTAAACGCACACACAAACCTTAACAAATCATCGGCGAATATAAAAACATAAGAGAATGAATGTGTTTAAAAAAGAAAAAAACAACAATCACTGTTTTGTTTGTACAATATTTTTTTTGGAAAGTGTGTTGGTGCTGAATGTTATGCCAGAGCGGGGTGTGGTGAAGGTTCACTAGGTAAGAGTCTCGAGCGTGACGACCACTGTGCAGCTACTACTTTCTGTGCGCCTGTTACGAATCTACTATGAACGATCGATTTTTCTAGTTAGCTGAACGATGATCATCAACGTTGAACGATCAACGATAACGACACCGATCTTGTTGTTTGCTTGACGATATTTATTTTCAGACTGCACTATAAAATAGAAACACAAGTAGAAATATTGATATGTAAAATACTGCTTATAGTGCTGCGGTCTTTTGCTAGGAGTTTTAAATTGTTAATCGATTTTTGTATATGCTTTTTGAAATTGAGTGAGCGTAGGTTTTAATTAGGTAAGTTGCACTAGCTATGAATTATATGTTTGTTAGTTCCTAAAATTGGTCAAAAGTTATAACATAAATTTATATGCAAAGGATTATTGAATTAATAGAAGCTAACAAAATATTTTCTTTTCATTTATTTCAGGTTTAATTTAAAATTTTAAATAATTCAATATAAAGCAAAAACTATAATAACTACAAAATTAAAAAATCAACTCAATTTTACACCTTTTACACAAAGCATATTTCCAAATTTCTGGCCATAATTCAATATTATTTTAAACAGTTTTCATACATTTTGAAATACTTTCTGCCATTTAAACCAATTTCCGCATAATTTCCACTTGAAGCCCGAGATTTTTAAGGTTAAATGAGACTGTTTGATTAAGGCTTGTAGCCAAGGGGAGCTTTTGGGGGTTCAAACCCTTCATAGGGTCCAAAAGTATACACAAAATTCATACAAATAATACTTTTTTAAAAGAAAAAATGTATAGTTTTAACAAACACATTATCATATTACATAATTTTTTTTATTTATAAAGTTTATATAAACTTTATCAAACTTTTCAAACAAATTATCATATTACATAATTTTTTTTTTATTTATAAAATTTATATAAACTTTTTCTTAAATCCAAAGAATCGCCGCTTTTATTACGAAGATAATTCCTTAATTCAATAAATAACTTTTTTTAATAAATGCAAGCGTTACATTGTATACTATTTTAATGAATCGTTGTTTGGGATTAAGAACATGTTCCTAAGCTTTAGAAAAATGCGCTCTATATATAAAGACTGTATTCTGAAAAGTTTATATAAAAATTGTGGAATTTGTAGCTATCTTATCTCTTGTTTGTTTGGAAAAAGACTCCAAACATTTTCTAAACAAAAATAATTTTTTATTGATTATATTTATTAAGTTTATATGGGCATTTCCAGAAAAAAGTCTACTGTGACCAAAAACGTAAAACTAATTAAAAACTTATTATTTTATCATTTAAGAGAAACATTTTAATTTTATGAGTTTCAGTAATCTCTACATATATTCATTAACCATCATGATTAAATCGTCTGCACTGTTTCACAAATGTAGCTTTTCTTTTTCGTAAGTGTTTCGTAAATGTTTCGTAAGCTTTTTTGTTTTAGTCAAAACAGAAGGCATTGGCTACAGGTAATGAACAAATAGTTGAGGCAAGGAAAGGACAATTTATAAAATTATTGTTTAATAACTTAATTACTTAACTACCTAATTACTTAAATACCCAATTAAACTGCAATGGAAATTTTAGTAAAGTAACGCCATATCAAAAATACAATAAAAAAAACCAGAAAAAATTTTTAAAATTTGATCACTTGGAAAAGAAACTTATGTTATTTTAAAGTCTTCTAAAAAAAGTTTTATACAAAAAGGCTTGCCCAATTCAGAGTTTTTCAAATTTTGTAATCCAAGTCAGAAATCACTTCCGTTTTTCGTAACGTAACGCCAACACATATTTTTGCTTATATCTTTAGATCCTTACAAACAGTAAAAAATTTGAGGGTAAATTTTATCTTTTTTATAACATTTGTGTGGTGTAAACTTTTTTATTCCAAATAATTTATAAATGTAATACCACTCAATATTATAAAAATAATAAAACAAATATAATTTAAAAATTTCATATGGACATCATGTGTTAATCAAAATATATTCCGGTTCGAAAGAAAAAATTCACCAAAATCGGGAAATTTAAAAATATAGTGGTTTCGATTGGTCTGACGAGAAAAATTGTCTGGAAAAATTTATAAGATTTGATGGTATAACTTTTAAAACATTTTTGGTTTGGATTTATATGTATACAAAATAGTATAAAATGTATGCTCATATTTTTTAGTGTGCAGTTAATTGTTGTCATTGTTTTTACTTAATTTAGTGCCACTTAGTTACTACGCAAATATAAAAAAAAACTTTTTAAAAATAACACTTTTGCATTCTATTTTTTAATATTTGTTCGTACAAATCGTCCGTAACGCCAGTTTGGAAATGTCCATATGCATTATTATTAATACTTTATAATTTTTTTTAAAAATTATTCAGTATAATTAATCCGTTAAATGAGGTACATATTTTTTTTTTAGTAATACATGTTCAATTGCGACCCAGTACATCGAAAGTAACCTAAAAATGGTGCAATACATAAATTTGATTGGGATATTTTTCAGGTATCCATTAAGGAATGAAGCTCAAGAAAGAACCAGAAATGGCATCTCGTTGCGTTAATGGATTAAAAAAGAAAAATAAGAATAACATTGCAAAAATTTCTTACAATTATGTTTTTCGATAGACAATGAATTCGAAATTTTCATCATTTGTCAGAAAATGATTGTCATAAAAAATGCACGGACCATAAAGGTTAAGATATTTTTCAGAGAAGTCAACCGTTAGTTTTTGACGATTTTATTTAGATCAAAAATAAAAGTTACATTTGAAATTACAAATTAAAATTATAAAAACATTTTTTCTGCTAGATTTCAACGCACTTGGTGTCAGTTGCTAATTTTTCCTTCGCGCTATCTAAAAACAAAGAACATATACCAACAACTACACAAACGCATCACATAAACCAAAAAAACACCTACTTAACGATACTGATGACAAAGTGTAGTTAGTAGAAACAACATTTTTGTTATTTTTTGCTACTTTTGTTGTTTGGGTAGCTGCTAGATAAGTAGGATATGTAGGATAGCTAATACACAATATTTTTAATAGATTATTGTGATCTGTTGCAACATGCTTAATTAAGGTACTATTAAAGTGTGTAAAAAATTAAAAATAAATATTTTTTTTCGTTAGAATATGGTTCTTTAAAGTCCTAAGAATACGTATACAAATTTTTTAAAAAAATATCAAATAGAAAAAAGTTATAACATATATTATATTCGTATGTCGCGTGATATTCAAGAACCTTTAAATCTTTAATCGCATTTTTCTCGAAACAAGGTTTTTTTGAATCGGCTTCTAAATCTGGAGTTCTACTTGATTGATTTTGATGAATCTTGATTCATTGTGATCCTTATAGACTCTGTTAAGCACTAAACCTCTATAAAAAGCAAAAAAAAAATTAAATTTTTTTTTTGTATGGCTGAAAGTTTCGGCAAAAAAGAGGGTATTTGTACATTTTTTTTTCAATTCATGCCATTTATCTATTTTTTTTATTTTCGTAGGTTGAGTGCTCAACTACAACCCTTAACTCAAGAATGCACTTTGATTTTTTTACTTTCAGACGCTTTGTAAATGCTGGAGACGAGAAGCCAATTTCAAAAATTTTTTAAACACGCTAACTTTAACGCCCTGTAGAAAATTAACAACAACTATAAAGACAAAAAAATGTTTTATTTCCTCATGAATAATTCTTCATTATTTTAACAATTTGAATCATTAAAATTAATAATACTAGGGAAAAAAAAATTAATAAAAAATGTGTTTTTTTATAACTACATACTGTAATAGTACCTTAAATATTTAATATTGAATGAACCACTTTGCGTAATAAAGAGCTTTGGATTGGTGGTGGGTAGAACTATCAACCGAAGGGGTTTGAGTTCGATAATCACGGTGTAAAAGAAGTGTAGTTCTTTAGATTTTACTCAAGCAAATCACAAGACGAGGTGTAAACAGCTTTGCTTCAAAAACTGAGCGAATCTTGGGCGCATTGATCCTTCATTTGAAAAAAAACTAAAAGCGTTTGGATGAAAATATAGACATTCCCAGTCTTAAAGCTTTGTATATTACACAATTTTTGTACAGAATACTCTTAAGCATTATAGACATTATTTGATGTTACCAGTAGCCAAATCAATATACATTTATTTTAGTCAACGGCTTACATAACTTATAAGAAGTATTCCAAATTTGTTTTTATTATTTAAAAGTCATGTAATAGTGCCTGCTTGATAACTTTGCTAAAAAGTATTTGATCACTTTAACAGCCCTAATTTAAGAGCTATCACAATGAAATTCAAAATTAAAACTTTTTATTCAAAACTAGGGATCAAGTTTGCAAGTGAGCCATATCGGTTAAAATCACGCCTACCTCCCATATAAAGTGAATTTACCCAAACCGTAAAACCTCTTAAAGTTCCACAAAAATGATTCTGATGACTTCAAATTTTGCATATATGCTTTACATATGCTTTAACCTCTTAATATGCACTTTAAGTATGAAATTTGTGAAATCGAATGGAAGCCACAATGGTCTTAACTTTTAAAGATAAGCTTTGATAATTAGTATGTACTTTGAAATTTCAAATTTGAAATATATCAATAAAAAACCACGTCCTATAAAAGTGACTTCGTCAAAATAATACAACATTGAAAACTTCAAATAAACTAAATACAGCTGGGGGTATTTAAACTGAGGTTCAGTCAAAGATGATATCTCTCTAGTATTTATTAAAAACGAAACGACTAAAACTAAACATATAATATCTTTAAATACTACAAACCACTTACTGCATCTTTATGTAAAACGAAACGAAGGCTGAACGTGGTGCGAGATACGGTAAGCAATACATTTTTCCATATCAAAAAATATAGTTGCGCGTTTCTTTCACGCCGTTCGGCGTTCGTTTTGTTATGCATAAGAATGCAGTTATTTTAGCCGTTAAAATGCTACGGCTCACGAAAATTGAAATTTTAAAAGCATTTGATGTTTTAAGTAATATGGCAGCTGTGACTGGCACTAGGAATTCCCACCCAATCTTCGTATTTGACAACTTTTTTATGGTGCACAACCATTGTGAGCCGCTGTAGTAACTTGAAATTCTTAGTTTTTTGCACAAAAATCCATTGAAAATTAATAGGGCTATTCACAATCCTGTGCAAATGGTCTTGCATCATGGCATTTGCCAAATGGTAGAGTATATTTTTACTCTACACTTACAAAATATACATAGATGCATTTACTATGCTATTGCAAATAAGCAACACTAAAAGTCCATAGTTTATATTTACTATACTTATGCAATACTGAAATGCTTACTGAAAAAGTTGAAAAAGAAAAACTGAAAAAAGAACTGATATAAAAAACAAAGAAAGCCTTCAGGCTTTTTTTCGACATTATATTTAAATAATCTTGCTTTTCATCGATCATCTGTGAATTTTATGTTTTGCAACAAGTATTGCAAAATAAACCGAAAAAGACCGTTAACAATTGTTAGCAAATTTTTACAACTGCACAAATATGCCATCTCAAATGCACAAGATTGTGAATTGCCATAATGATTTTATTAAACTACTCACTCATTACTCAAAACTGCTTATCCCTGAAAAGGTAACCGCCTAGGTTTTTTTAGTAGCACTCGAACCGTCCTAAATACAAGGCGATCAGCAACCAAGACAAGAAACAGAGACTAAATGAAAATAATGCTATAGCTTTATAACAGCAACAACGATCACACCTCACACCAGACGATTAGATAAGCTAGACAACAACAATAAAAGCGTTGTGAAAAAAGCACCGTTTAAAATTTCCAACAGCCCCAGCAACCAAAGCAGAGCAACAGGTGAATCGTAGCAAGCAAAAATAAACATTAAAATTTTTTTAAAGAAATAACAACAGCAACAGAAACAGCAGCAGCAACAACAATAAGGCGGTTTAAACAACAACAAAAAATATTATGCTTACCATTAAGTGAAAAGCATGATCACTTGTCGCATTTTCGGTAACGGTCACTTGATGTTGTTGGTGTTGTTTTTTAGGGCCCATATTAATCAGCTGAATTTTGCATTCATGTCTTCTCTTTTATTCTCAACTTTGCTAAACATACAAAAAAATGCTTAATGAGCTGCTCAGAGACTCTTAAACTTTTGAATTTATTTCAAAAGAAATCAAAACAAATCTTATGATTTGGCAGACGAAGACCTGTTAACTTTATGATAGTAGGTCTGCTGGATCTGACATGTCAGTGTTTGGACTTTACTGCAATTGCAGTAGAATTTAATGTTCTACTGCGTCACTGCGGTTTTCCCAAATCTACTGCGATTTATTCGCTACAAACATTTTTATAGTTATTTTTGTGATTTTTTGGAATATGTTAAAATTAGGTTTGTTCACGTATTTTTGTTAAAACTTGCAGGGAGACAGAGAGAAAAAAGCACAAAAACAACGTGAACAGAAAATCAGTAGAAACTTGCAAAGTCACAGCTGATTGAACGACTTGATAGTTTCTTTGAAACCCAAAAAATTATTTAAATTCGGTTTTTTCTCAAATATTTTAAATTACTACAAAAAAATAAAACTAAGTCATCCAAAACTAACTTAAATCATCGTAAAACATATATAAAAAAATGACAAAAGAAAAATATCAGATATATATCCTTTTCCACTTATTTAAATAGATTATTTAATTAGATTGGTTTTTTTTTTGATAAACAATTTTTTTCAATAGCTGCAAATTCTTGCAAGTAAAAATTTCACTAGCAGAAACTTGTAGCTACTTTTTTCTCTCTCACTTTTTCTATGCTTTCGTTGTTCTCTCTCGTTGCAAGTTTTTCTAGTACGTGAACGCTTTACTAGTACAACTTTGTAACAATTTGTAATAATTTGTAACAATTTTTTGTTAGTGAACAAACCTATTAATGTTGATTATAAAAAATATAGTGTCAGGGGTCCATTACAACTGTATACTGTGGTCTTAGCGTTGAAACAGAAGAAAGTAATATGTAAGATGAAGCTGTCAATTAGTTTATCATATATTTTAAAGTTTTAACATTAATTTTTGCGACCAAACTAAGAATTGATTTGCTTTTAAGGACCGTGATTAAATTTTTCTACGGAAACTTTATTTTAAATCAGTAAGTAATATGTTTCTGCAACATGCAAATATATAGTATAAATAAAAAAAAATTCAGCCCTTGGAAGGACTTTGACCTAGCTTCTATTGATCAATTGTGTTGTGCGTGTTATAAAATGTTTGATTACAAATGATCGAGAACTGGACTTACGTGTTTAATGACGACTCTGAACGGCTTATGTTCTCAAGAAGCCTTACATGACAATTTTTACTCTCTGAGGTTTGCCATTGTCTGCAGAGAGGTGATGACCGAACCGAAAAATTAATTCAATTGAAAAAAATTTTCTGTCTGAGCTGGCATTGAACCCGGGCTACCACGGTTCTTTAGCTTAGGAGCCACGCACTCTACGCACAAGGCTACGGCCACCACAATAGTATATAGTTATGTATATATTTGTGTGTATATTATGTTATTACTATAAAATGTACATACATTAGTAGTAAATGTACGTACATGATTATAAATAAAAAAAAAAACAAAAAACTACTGCGAAAAAATTAATTTTACTGCGTTTTTTTCAAAATTTACTGCGATTTAGGAATTTTCAAATCCGAACCCTGCATAGTGTATTGCAAAACTGATGAAAAATGTACAAAAAATATATTTTTACTTGGATTTTGAAGCCTTAGGGGAGCTAGGGAATAGTTGTTACAGGGGTAAGTTGTTACAGGCCAATTACTCAGCAGTTAAACAATTTTTTATGAAAACTTGTTGTAAAGGTAATATTATAATAACCAGTTCTTTTGTGTACACATGTTTAGTGTACCGTGGGACAGCCAAGTGTGCAATTGTAAGCAGCTTCTTAGTTTTCGTTAATAAGTAGAAAATTTGTTTTGACATGAATTTAATTGTGAGCTTTTTAGATCACAAGTAAGTTTGAAGAACAACAACTCTGTTTAAAGTCAATTACACTGCAGACAAGGCAGCCTTTTCCGGAAATCGCTACATTTCCTCTTCAGTAGTCTTGAGTGATTCAGCTGTGATCTACCCACTGTTAAAGTTTTATATGATTTGGCACCTGCTCGAACAAATTCGTAAGAACTTTAACGTTTTCATTGGCCATTTAATCATATGGCATTAAAGCAGTAGTTATTTTTAGATCAAGCCTTTAACTCTACCAGGGTTGCCGTCTTTTCTAGTTGCTTCTTATTTTTTCGATATTCATTGGAGTTCGACGAGCCTGCATTGTACCACAGAATTGAAACGTATTTTGCTTCGCTAGAAGCTGGTGTTTCAACACGCACAACACAATTGATCAATAGAAGCTAGGTCAAAGTCCTTCCAAGGGCTGAAATGGCCAGTTTATTTATTTATTTAGAAGCTGGTGTTTAACTAAAAGTTGGCACAACCAAATGTTCAATTATTTAAGACCTTGAGCGAAATCGAGCAATTATTTGAGATTGTTTAAATTAATACGACATTATTAAACTTACTTTGGCAGGCTCTACCATAGAAAGTAAAATTTGATAATTAATTGTGATCTATTGCTTGAATTTTAACATGAATATAATTGTGATCTTTTTAGAGCAAGTAAGATCAAGTAAGAAGAAAGCAACAACAACTACAACAACTCTGTTGTCAACAACTCTAGTTGAACATGGAAAGTTTGTACAAAAACAATTTTTAGTTACATATTGTTTGTTTGTGTGTTTTCTTCCATATTGTTACTTTGTTTTGTAAAAGCGGATTCACTGACCCTCTTCAGCATGTTAAGCTAGTTTTTTTACATGGAGTTTTTGCACTCAATTTGCACTCTCCACACCAGGGTTGGATTTTTCAGTACAATTGTACTTTTTCAGTTCTTTTTTATTAAAAAAAGTCCTTAAGTACCACGAAGCCATTACGAAGTACATTTACAAAAGCCCGATCTTCATAATACTGACTTGATATTTTTTTGCTTTTTTATTTTTAATGTCATAAAGTTTTCAGTGGCTTTTTGAGGAATTTTATCAATTATACATTTTTTTGCACATCTTGAAAGAATATTTTTGATTCAAAATTTAATTAAAACAAGGTGCAGAAATTGTCTGGGTCTTGATTCAGTTTTTTTTATAATTACATCAAAAAATTTCTTAAAAGCCACTGAACAATGTTGCTATTCATATAATATAAAAATTAAAAATGATATGAATTTTGAAAATATTTCTGTTGAAGAAGGGGAAGACGTACATTTCTTTGCTTTAGTTTCAAATCTGAATGTACAGTACTATATATATTTAACTCTGTTGAATTGTTTGTCTAGTTTTGTTAATATTTTTTATTTTAAATGAATAATTAAATATATCTAGAAAATTCTTTATTCATGGAGAAAACAAAAATCGTACAATTTGTACAAAAATACGGTTTGGTACAATTTCGAAAAAGTAATTTTCCATTGCTGCTCCACACTCTGTGAGAGAATAGAACGCTGCACGCTCTTTGACTTGATTAAAATTTTTTTGTACCTTTTTTACTTCAAAAATTTTTTATAAATTTTCCATTATTTTTATGCTAATTTAATATAAAATTTTTAATTGAATAGTTTAGCTATCAATAAATAAGTCTTATGATAACATTACGTGTTAGTTTATCAGAATCAAAATACGCAAAATACGTAAAAGCTTTAAAAATATCGACTAAATACATATCTTTAGTGTTACTACAAGCCTCAACTCATCTGTAACAACTTTTTTTTTAAATCGACAAACTTTTTAGTGAATAGTGGAGCTATAATAAATTCCAGTTGTGATCTTAAAAGTTAAAAATAATTGAAAATGTATAATTTTTTCCAAACTTTGTTACAACTAGCCGCTAGCTCCCCTACTACATGTGGTACGCTGGGCTTATATGGAAGCAAAAATAGTAGTTCCTTGGTTGTTTATTACCAAGAAAAACAATAAGAAAAACAATAAAAGAAATATTATAATATAAAATATTTAAACCTAGTTTGGTGGTGTGATAGGTACTCCACATTAAATTTTATATGAAGAGGAACACCACTACATGAAGTGTAGTGGTCTTTTAGTGGCAATGATTGCTAAGTAGCTGTTTATATTTTCCTTTTGTTCGACGTGTGATCTCAGCAAGCAAATTATCTTTTCGATCTGATCTGATATCCGATGATGATCTTGATTGAAGCGTATCTAAGGACTTTTCATAAGTTGATATTAGCAATGTGGCAATGCGCCGACGAAAAGCTTGATGGTCTATTTTAACTCTCATATGTCTATGAAGTTGTCACGCATTGTGCTCAGCAAGATAAAAAGTAGGAAAGGTAGGAAAGTGCAAAAGTAGGAAAATATTACTTTTTTCCCCGAATGAAGATACGATATAAGCTGATATTTTTACCTGTTCGATCATAGTCTCTCATATAGTAATGTATATATTTCACCATATTTTGCACATATATGTATGCCAAACGTACTACATTTTGTACGCCAGCAAATACATCAACGAAAATCACATATAAATTACTTTTTCACATGTACTTTTGCTACGAATTAGATTTTACAACTATTTTCAATACAAAAACACAGAAACACGAGAACAATGAAATAGGCTTATAAAACTTTTTCTCATCGATCATGTGACATCTTCACACTTTTGCTAATTTCACAAAACTCAAATCTTTGAAGCAAAAAAACCAAAAATACGTAAAAAAACAACATTAGCTAAAGATCATCAATGAATGCTTTGTTTACTAAAGGGCTGCACAAATGTATTTGCTTCTTTGATTCCACCAAGTACTTTTAGCTAGGCACATCATTTGTAGCAGAATTAAGCAAAGAAATAGCGTAAAACCGTTGCCTGCTGCTCAAAGAAAAAGTAATGTTTTAACTCTCTCTCTCTCAGATTAAATGCATACGCAACTTGCTTTCATCAATTACAGTAATTATCGGTCGCTATCTCGGCAAATGAAAAAAAAAACTGTATAGTTCTGCAAATACTGCAAATACTTGCGTATGCTGAAAGCAGAAGTCATTATCAGTTGCTAATGAAAGCATAAGTAAAGTAAAAATAAAGTAAGAGTTAACTTAAAAAAATGGAAATTAATGAAGTAAGTAAGTATTGAATTATAATTAATATATTATAATTATATTATAATTGAATTATAATCCTGTAAATAACAATATTAATAGAGGTTAATATTAATAACGATGCTTTAAAAGTAAAAATTGTGAGCGGCGATTTTAAACTTATTATTTTTTAAACTAAAATTATCTTTTTACATTTAAACATTAATAATTAATAAATTTATATTATTACACATAAAGTTAATATTTTTGAAAATTTTTTGTGCTTTCGTTATGCTTATCTGAATGGTTTTTTTGTTTTTAATAAAATATATATTTAAATTAAAACAAGCAACTGCAAATCCATCTTCTAAATTTCTGAAATAATGTTTCAAGTACTTGTCAACTTGTACTCCTCTTGCAAGTTATTTTTATGTACATAACTAATACGCGATAGACAATTTATTAATTGTTTTGCTTTCAACCGGTTTTCCACTTACGTACACTACCTACAATTTTCGCTCACGCCAACGCTATCCACAAATGAGAGTGAGAGAACGAAAGTAATTGCGATCCCCACAAATGTTTTGTACAGCGATTCAAATGTATTTGTGCAGCCCTTTATTGTTTACCGCTATGTTCTGTAACAAAACAACAAACCGGTTAGCAAAAATATAAAGAACTGTTTACACAGAATCTCGAAAAGAACAAGTGTACTACATATAGTACGGTGGGCATATCTGGGATAAAAAACAAAAAAAAACGATAAAAAATATGAGCCAACCTTGGTATTAGGGAAAACAATTTCGGGATCCCAAATTAAAATATAACAAAAAATTTTGGAAATATTCTCAAAAAACATTTAATTGATAAGACTCTACATTCTCTAAATTCATACTTAATTGAATAAGACTCTTCTTCATTTTCCTATTAAGATAAATATTCTTAGGATAGCGAAAATAAAAAATGCGGTAAGCTTGAGTGATTAAATGTGATGTGTTTAGTTCAGAAAGCATTAACTAAATTTTAGTTTAAAAAAACTTGAAGTGCTTTTTTGTTATATAAAGTCTTAATCATTATAAATTAAATATTTTATTTTAAAAAAAACTAAATAACGACTCGATTAGATGACGAGGAGATTAGAATTGAGGATGACTAAAAAAGGCTCTTATTTAATCTTGAAATATCTCTTTCATTTACGAAAAAAATAGAATAATTGCTTTATTGAAAGCACTATTTTAAAACTTTTTCATATCAAATGGAAAATTCATTTTAGGAATAACAGATTGAAACAAATTGAATATTTTATTAAAAAAATAACTGTGTGACAAAGAGATTAGAAATGAGGCAGAATAAAAAAGGCTCTAATTTAATATTGAAATATCTCTTTCATTTATGGAAAAATGAAAAGGTTTTCTTTATGGAAAGAAATATTTAAAATTTTTCTTATCAAATAAAAAAATTCATTTTAGGACTAACAGATTACACATATCTAAATTACATGTATCTTAAACTATGTATTAAAAAAAAAAGCTAGAGAAAATGTGTGTGTCAAATCAGCGGGTTATATTTTAAAAAATATACAACAAACCTTAACAGGCTCTAATTATGCAGCCTGTTAAGGTTTGCCTTAGTTACAGGCTCTAATTAAGTTTATGCAGTTAATTTATTATCAATCAAAACTCAATCAAATAAGTGGAAAAAGTAATCTTGTAAAGATTAAAAAATTTACCATGAGGTTGAAATAATTTTTCAATCAAAAGCAATGAGTAACACAACCAAAATAGTTAAAAGAGTAGACTTTAAAAAACAGTAAAACACTTGGCCCTCATGTTGAAATAATGTTTCAACTAAAAAAATATCAACTAAAAAGTTTACAAATTTACATTTAAGTATATGTAGCAATTTGTTTGTTGAAATTAGTTAATAAATATTGTTTTCAAACAAGAACAATTAAAAATTTAAACTGTTTTAGTAAATAAAATTTTTTGTATAGGAAGAATTTTGTTTTCAACCTCGAAATTTTTAGTAAAATTTAAAGTTTAGATATGGGCAATTCCACAGAAAATTCTACCGTAACCAAAAAATTAAAATTCATTAAAAACTTATTATATTATGATATTATTTAAGAGAAACATTTTGATTTTATTAATTTAAGCAATTTGTAAATTCATAAATTCATTAACCATGATGATCAAATCGTCTGCACTATTGCACAAATATTGTTTTTCTTTTTCGTAAATGTTAGTGAATGTTTAGTAAATGCTTCGTAAACATTTTTGTTTTAGTAAAAATGGAAGGCATTGGCTAAAGATAATGAAAAAAATGGTTGATGCATGGAAAGGAAAATATGTTAAATTTTTTTTTAATTACTAAATTACGTAATTACTTAAATACCTAATTACTTAATTACCCAATTAAATTGCAATGGAAAATATGTCACGTGCTAGATGTCGCGTGCTAGATTATAGTTAAGCTTAAAAAAAACAACGATGGTAACTTTTTGCACATGACAGCTTTCATTAAAAGGATGCATTAATCCATTAAGGTTTAAAGTTAATTGCTTTGAAATTTGATGTTTCGTTTCGCAGATTTCTACATTTTTCTAGATGCAGTTGAAAAAGAGTTCCATTTTTTGTCGCGTGTCAGATCGCATGTTTATTGCTAATATATTGAAAACATAAAATCTTCGGAATCTTCATTTTGAACTAAACATATTATTGCTACGATCGAAAAATAAAAAAAAAATTTTTCATTTTCTTTATTTTTTTGCACCTCAAAAGCGTACGAATGTCGCGTGCTTGACCGCAGAAATGCCCATATTTAAATTTAAACTTTTTTGGAAATTTTTAAAGACCTCAAAAAATTCAAAGGGAGTTTTTATTTGGTTATAATTATTATAGTTTTATGTTACGAAAAAGCACACTAACGACAAGCAAGACACGAGAAGCAAAAAAGTATTGTCGTTTGTTTGTATTTTCGTGATACAATATGAGGCGGTTAATTTAGCTAATAAAAAACATGTTTCTTTTATTTGGAATCTTTAAATAATCTCCATTCTTGACAGTGACAACAACAAAAAATGTTATAAACTACATATATTTGAACTGTTGCGCTTTTTATTAAAAACTGAACCGTAAACTTTTTTGCGATGTCAAATGTTTGGGAACCCCACTCTTAAGGTTTTGCTTCTGTTTAGGCGCGCTTGTTTTCAGTTGGCTATTACTCTTTTATCATGTGCGCTCTTTTTCTGTTACGTCACTTTTGGTCAGCAGCTCTTCCGTTTCCTCTTCAAAATTATAGCGCTCTTTGGACATTTTTAGCGGACATCCTCTTTATTTTGCTGCTTGCCTGTTCGTATAAATTTATAATTTAATTTATTTAAAAAACTTAAAATCGCATAATTTCCAAATTAATTTTAAAAGTTAAGAGAGATTAAAAGTGTCAATTTTGTCATTGTTGTTGTCATTGTTGTTGTTGTTGTTGTAAACGCGATTAAACTGGCCTGAGTTAAATGCTGCTGAGCGCCATCTAACCATACAAAAGTCAAGCAAAAAACATTTATGTACACCGAAAAAGTTGTAGGTTTTATTTTAAAAGCATGGTTATCGCCAAAAAATCTTATCTGTTAACATAAAAAATTTACTAAACACATATATTTAAGCTTTGGTGACAGCTTTGCTGCCGGCCTTCAATTTAGCTGAGCGCCTCTTGACTATTGCTGCCTGACGATAGGCGGCCTGACGCCTACGCAGCTTAGCAGAACGATATTCTTCTATCAATTTCGCCTCCTCGTCATTCAATGGTCCAGGAAACTGCTCGCTAGCTGGTTCCACAGTAGTTATCTCGTTCTCGGGTGGTCCGTAGACCTCATCGGGAATGTTGTATAAGGTCACTTCAGGTGTCTCTTCAGCGATGGCAGGCAATTCAGCTGTCTCATCAAAAGGCACTTCTGGTTTGAGTTCATCGGCAGAAGGATATGGCGTGATGGGTGCATCATCTGCAGCCTCCTGTCGTGCCAGCACGCGTCTGTTTGAAGGAGCTGTGAAGCGTGAGCTTACGCGTTGACGTAGTGGCTCTGCGTGTACGATGGCTACTGCAGCCAAAAGTAAAACAATTGCAAATTTGACCATTTTGTTGAAGGTTTTGATTTTTTTATTTAGAGCTTTGTTAGTGCTAATCAAGTGCTTTGGAACTCTTTTACTATGGTACTGATATCGATATCAGCCTTTCGACACCTTTTATACTCATTGCCTGGACAATCAAAATGTTCTCGGTTTCGATGAGTCGAATTCAAAATCAGTTGGTGCAACCGTAAAAGGTGCATAAATTGAGGAGTTTTTCTATGAATGGTCATATTCTGTCATTGCATAATTAATAGACTACATAGTATATTGTTTAAAAACCTCATTCCTCTAACATATGTGTGTATGAATTTATTTTTTTTTGTGATGCTAAACACGAATTCAAAATTGAAATGGTTTCATCACGTCCAGTGATAAAAACATAAAATTGGGTTTGTGGGTCTTTAGAATTTAATCCATTGAAATATGTAAGTGCTTTTTGTACATGCTTAGAAATGCAAAAATTGTGTGTTTTCTAATAATATTATTAATTTCTAGATGGCAATTTTAAATTGAATTTAAGGTCATTAGTATTTGAAATAAAGTTAAATAAATAAGACGTCATTTGCGGGTAATCAACTGCAAGTCCTTCATTTGCTTCAGCAAATATATTAGAAAATGTATTCATTTAAATTAATTTGAATACAATATTATTAACCATTAAAGTTTCATGCACTGTTAACTACTAAAGTTTTAAAAATATATTCTATTAAAATTGCGATTGCATGTTTTGGATTCATTGGATTTAGGTACAGTGATACCGCTCTTGGGCTGACCGTCAGCCCATTTTTGTCCGCCCAATAGAGGTGTCCGCTTATTAGAGAGGCTGAGTTTTATATCTTTAAATTTTGTTATAGATTAATGGAAAATGTTAGAGGAAATTTTTTCAATGCAAAATAAATTTATTGCATTTATGCATTCTGTATTCTATATTATATATTCTTTTAACGCATATGTGTTTAAAATAAAAAAAAAAATTCAGTTCATATCATGAGAAATAGTATGTAATTGACAAACTTTAACATTTATACATGTATAATTCATGTCTTAAGAAATTCAAAAATCGTCGATTGACGTAAGTTTTTTGTTTTTCTTAAAAAAAAAACGATTTTGCATATGTGACCTTCTCCGAGAAAAGGGACCTAGTGTGTAAAAAACGGGTTTGGACTTAAGAGTGGATTCTGGTACCTAAAAGGGTGTAGAATAAGATGAAATGAGTTAGATTTCTGATAAAAATTTATTTACCCCATAAAAACGTACAAAACGAACTTGGGAAAATCGAGAAAAATGCGTTATGAAACTTTAAATGCGTTTTTCTCAAAACTTCATTTTCACACACTGGGTCCCTATTCTCGGAGAAGGTCACATATGGGTTCGCCATCTCATATGTCTATTCACTGCAACGTTCTATAACTCAGTGAAGCGATGGCAAGGCAAATGAAAAAAAAACAAGCAAGGCGCTTTGTGAGGGAAATCCCCAATTTCATTTCTGTATGTTTACACACATTTTGTGAGTTACTTTTCTCGCTCGTGTCCGCTTGAGAGAGGTTCGCGTCCGTTCAACAGACATATGTGTCCGCTTGAGGGAGGTTCGCGTCCGCCTAACAGAGGTTTTTTGCCCAATAAGACGAAAATATACTGTCCGCGTCCGCTCAAGAGAGGGTCCGCTTAAGAGAGGTTAATTTGTTCGAAAAAGCGGTCGAAAAACTTGGTCGTGGAAAAACTGTCCGCTCAAGAGAAGTGTCCGCTTAAGAGAGGTGTCTGTTAGTAGAGGTTTCACTGTATTTTTTACATATTTGATATTACATATAGCCGGTTTTTTAATGGAGATAAGTACTTATTCATATTGCAATTTGTTGTATCTGTTATTTCATAAAAGTATGAACATTACACTTTGCTTCAGAATAAATTGGAATTCTTTTGCTATTACCTCTACGATATTCTTGCAATTTGGGAAACATATTCCGTATGATTAAAAAAAATTGTTTTAAGAAAAAAATAGAAAATTGCAAAATAAAAGTGTACAAGCATATCTGGGCGCCCAAAAAATTAAAAACCACACCAGGAGCGCAGTGTAGTAGCTTCAGTAGTCCAAAATCCAAAGATTTCTGCTGTAAATTTATGCAATGCAATGCAACAAAGTTTTAATAAAAACTTCGATTTCCAAACACAATACGCAATACGATACACAGTGCTTATTTTTATTGAAGAGTTCTTGGACGCAAGACATTTATTTCGGCTGTTAATAAGAAATAGAGGCTGGAGTTTGCAAAAATCCATTTAAATCAATCGGAATCAATTTGGACAGTGTAAAATTTAGTGACTAATAAAAGTTCAATTTTTTTGATGCAGATGTTGCACAAAAAATTTGGCGAAAACGACCTTAAGTAAAACTTAAAACTTAAGTATAATATACACCATGTATCAAATTGATTCCAATGGGTAAAAAATATCTTTGTAATATTTGAACCAGAGATGGTAATAACCGGGTCTAGTGTCCATTTTCGGATTTTCTGAATGTAAAAGTGCTGCTCTGGTTCAAAATTCTCAAATGTTTTGAAGATCACATAAATTGCACTTTTATTTCATAACAACTGGGAATTAGTTTTGGGAATAACTCTATTTATCGCATGCAAATTTGAGGCGACGTTACAGAAGAACACATGATCAAAAAACACAGTTTTGAAAAAACTCCACGCAATATCATCTTATTTCCATAAATACGGTATTCGATTAAGTGGCCTTAAAAAATCGCAACAGAAAACAGTTTGCATGTTTCATCGCTTTCAAAGCTCGTTGCTATTCGATGGAACGCATACAGCTTTTCGATTGTCAATTTTTTGTGATCATAGTATTTGCAAAAGTTGCATTTTAATGTTTACAAAGGAAACAGCGCTACCGAAATGAGGTACCTAAAATTTTTTCGAAAGTTGAAAACCTGCGAGTGATCGCATTCAATGCTGATTTGTTACAAATTTACTCGTTTTATCGCAAGAAAACGCAAGACGACAAACCCACAACTGTCAGTCTTCTTCACAGTAGGGCGTATCGAAAAATGTAGATTGTATTCTAAGAGGTCACAAAGTTGCATGGGATTGTCAAGTTCTCAAAAAAAAAAAAAAAAATTTTAGGAAAGAAAAAGGATGTCTTCCTCTACCACAAAGGAAAAAATGTTTATTAAGAAAAACAGTAATAAATAGCGACCTTAAAATGCTTAGATTTCTTAAAAAAAACTACACATGCCTTAAAACACTAGTTAGTTTAGACTTTAACTAACAATATCTTGCCACTCATGATTTTTACCCCCAGTGTTCTTTGTGAAGGATATTTTAATTTAAAGTTAAGTTTGAGTTAACACAGATATCTCGGATTTTGATAAAATTTGATAAAATTGAATCTATACGTTGTTCCAAATGTATAACCAGACTTCAAAACAAATAAAAGCTTTTCGTTTTTAACAAACTCGGTTTCGTCATAAATAAAAAGTGCTCTTTGTAAACTTTGGATTGTTATCTAAAGTCATAATTTTGGTGGTATTGCTAAAAGAGTTACCGTTTTCCTTACTTTTTCAAAAAATTAATGCATGGTTCCATATCTCGGCTACCGAAGGCAATTTTCTTAATTTGGATTTCTCGTAGCAAAGATTATCGATTTGAACAAATCAATGTTGTTAAATACTTTATTTATGATTAAAATATTTATTGAAACTTTTTTTTGAATAAAATATATCCTAAAATAAGAACAAAATAAATATTTTAAATTTTTGCTTTTTTATTATAAAATTTTTGAACGGATTTTTGGAACTTCCCAAAATTTTTTATTTCCCTCTCTGATTTGCACTGTATTTCAATTAATTATAATATATATTCAAAAATTTTGTAATCAATTCAGAAGTATGAAATTTAATACTTTTTGTATTAAAAATCTTTGTAATACTTCGTATTAAAATGTATTTCAAGATTTTTAGCTGTGTACAAAAAATTAAAATTAACAAAGTAACTCTCTTTTTGAGAGCAAAAAAAAGGGACATTTCTAAAAATTCATTTACAAGCATGTTTTTCGCATAAAATTCAATTAAATATTTTGTGTGATGGCCTTTTGCTTTTATTACAGTCTCTTTCATGATTGAGGTGTCATTTTAAAAAGGAGTATCCATTTTATTATAATACAAATATTTTAGAAATGTCCTTGCACAAAGATAACATTTGCGTAAAAACATATCCTTTTTAACAAAATTATAACTCTTTTTTTTTTTCTTTATTTGTAAGGTGCGTTTCATACACATAACCCACCCAATACACTTTGATGGTTTCATATATAAAAATGCAGAAATTAGTTTCTAATTAATAAAGAATAAAATAGTAAGTACTGTAAGGCAGTAGTTTACGATGGCAGCCCTATTTTGTCATGATCTCGGAAATACCGTTATATTTCAACAAAACGTTTGATTTGTTTTGTTAAGTTGGTGCAATTAGCGTTTCATTATAACCAAGCTGCAGTTTTTTCTATCACTACTCAGCTACTCAGAACAGCTATCGATGGTTCGAAAGAACAAAAACAATAACATTAAGGCTGCCCGCAGAGTAAACGCTGAAGCAGGCAGGCAGGCAGAAAGGCAAAGAAACGAGATAGAAATAACTTTTTTCTCGCTTGTTCACATAGTTTACCTGCGCCTATCTGCCTGCCTGTCTGCTTCGGCGCTTACTCTGCGGGCAGCCTAAGGCAGGCAGGCACCAGTGCGACAAAAGTGGCTTCATACAGTTTCATATAAATCTGCTCGAAGTCCACATAGTGGCGGCAGGCAGACCAAAGCAGGTACAGCGAGAAAAGTGTTTTGTCCTGGTTTCTCGCAGCTGATTTTGCGTGTTTGTCTAAAATTTGTTAAAATTGAAGATGGAAAATTTTTTAAACGCAGTTTTAACGCAAGAGCGAACATAGCAGAGTTTGTTTATGTTTTGTATGAAATACAGATTGTCGCTGTTGCGTTCATTCTAATCAAGTCGTCGAGAATACTGCGACATTTCTCTCTGACGGCAAGTTTTCGTTTTGTCGGTGAACGACTGTTGCAGTCAATGTGTATCGGCTATGAAAGTTGTGTTTTGTTTTCGTTGACAAATGCGTGCAATTTACTCTTCTTTTATTTGGTAAGTACAAAAAAAAAAAAATTATTGGTCAATAAGCACAACAAAACTAATTGACATGAAGCCAATAGGATGAATTCCGAAAGATTTGTTTTTCCCATAACAATATCCATTGCTGTATTAGAAATAAAACTCTTCGCCAGACGAATCCATTTTTTCTTAATTTTTTAGAAAGCGCGCAATATCAATAAGCTTGTTCTTTGCTTTTCGTTGTTTGGTACTGCAATGCGTTCAATCAAAAAAGACACATTTAAAATAGAATATATAAGAAAAAACGAAATACGAAAAAAATTAACAAAAGAAAACAATAACAAAACCTATAAATCCATAAAAAAGAGAGTGTTGTTTTTGTTGTGCGCATGCGCAAGTGTGTGTTTTGCTTTGCTGTTAATGTTGGTAAAGCTGAATTCACTAACTACTTTCAGCAAGTTTTTGTGTGAATTAAAATAATGTTAATCAAGTTGAAGAGCGTGCAGCAAGTTTTATCTCTGAGCGTAAAGTGTAGAAACTTCATATAAAAAAAAACTTGCAAAACATGCTGAAGGTGATCAGTGAATCCACGTTAAATTTTTTTCGTGGATAAGCATTCATAACAAAAGAAATGCGAAAAAAACAAAACAATAACAAACTATGTCGCACTGATCTGATCTGCTTCTCGCAATCACTCTGCGGTGGTTATTTGTGGAGCAGGTTGCTGTCTGCGCCTGCCTGCCTGCCTGCCTGCTTCAGCGTTTACTCAGCGGGCAGCCTAAGTCTGCAGACAGAGTAAACGCTGATGCGAGCAGGCAGGCGCAGGTGGGTACCTGCTCAGAAAATAAGCCGTGCAGAGTGAATGCGAGCAGGTCAGATCAGATTAGTGCGAGAAACAGTTTGTTATTTATTTTTTCCCCCTATTTCTTTCTATTTTGCATCCTCCGCTAACGGCGTTTATGAAAATTTTTTATTTTCTATACATTAATAGCACACTCTCTTCAAAAGAGCTACAACTCAAAAAAATTAATTTTCAGGAAGAGCAAAAAGCAATTTTTTCTTCAAGGGACTCCATACAAAAAAAAGAGACAAAACGATTTTTTTAAATTAAAGACTAACAGCCGTATTCTGGCAAATTAACAAATTGTTAACCAGTATTTTGAATATTTCTATGTGTTTGTTGTAATTTTTTGATTTCAAAACAAAATTTAAAGCTCAAAATTAAAAAATTTTGATAAAAATTGTCAACTGCTTTTTAGTTATTGACAATTTCATTAAAAAATTTTGTTTTTTGAGCTTTAAATTTTGTTTTGAAAACAACAAACACATAGAAATATTAAAAACACTGGTTAACAATTTGTTAATTTGTCAGAATAGGGCTGTAAGAATATGTGTACAAAATTAAAATAGCCGATGCATATGATCACTACAAATAGTCTTACACGAAAAAGTATATATAAACATTATGTAAACATTATGTAAACATTTTGAATTGTGACTCTTTTGAAGAAGGTGTGCGATATGTTGTGCCACTTTCAAACTAAAATTAGCGTTTCCTACGGTGGCTAGAAATGTTCCATTGGCCGATGAGATAAATCTCCAGATATTTTATCCAAATTGGACACCGATTAATTAAGGCTCATTGCGATTTAATCTCATTACATTGGTATAAAAAGCGAAAATGAAGTGTTTCGTCATTAAAATTCTGTAAACTGATTAAATCATTCTATACTCTTAATCAATAGCAGATTCAAATACCTTTACAACGTGCCATCGGTGAGAAAAATCGGATGAAAATTACCAGAGTTGTAATATGTATTTTACTTTTCGAAAAAATTATATTTTCTTTCTTGTAATAAAAAAAAAATCGTAAAAATCCAAATTTTAAAAAATTGCAATGGAATGTTGTTAAAAAATTTTCTGAAACAACACTTAATACAAATACAAAAAATTATGCCATTAATTTGAATAACTTGGTCGTTATTGAATTTTTTAATAGAAGTGTACCCTTTTGAATACGTCGAGTTTGAGTACTTTTACGAAAAAAATTCTCAAAAATCCAAAAATGCAAAAAATTAACCAATAACAACAATAATGCTTAAAGCATAGTCTTGAACTATTTTGTGCACAAAATTAAAAAAACCAAAATTCTAAGCAAAAAGTTATAGCTAGTGATTTTTTTTTCAAAAATCCGCAAAATGCCTGTTTCTGGCATTTTGAACACAAAAAAAAAATCATAAAAACGTTATATCTCATTTGGAATGACTTTAAAATTAATGCTTTTTAAATATTTTTGATTTTTGTGTTACAAGAATTTTGGAATTTTAGGGCAGCCAACATATTAGTCTCTGGTTTTACTGTTCAAAATATTAAAAAATTGCAAAAGCAAGCAATTTAATTTTTTTTATATTGTTTTATATGTATTTTTTTTTTGTTTCTTACATGCCCAACAATTGCCCATTATATTAATCTATCATTTTCGAGTGCACAACTTATCACCAACAACAACACAATCTTAATCGACTTTAACCAAATTTCTCAATATCCACCAAAATCAACCCTCACACACACATAAACATATGCGCGCTCGCTGCTGTTGATATTTGTTTCGCTCAACGCGTTGTTGTTGTTGAATATTTTTGTTGTAATTGGTTTTGTATTCAAAAGATAATAAAAAAACGCAGTTTCCTTGAAAAATTACAAAAAACAACACAAAAAGAACAAATTCAGTTGCGAGAAACCTGCGCCAGCCTGGTTTCTCGCAACAACCTGATCTGATCTGATCTGACCTGCCTGCACACTTCGAGCAGGCAGGTCCACTCTGCACACTTCGAGCAGGTTTATATGAAATCGTATGAAACGAGTTTTCTCGCACTGGGACAAGTAAGCAAACCTACCTGCGTGCCTGCCTGCCTGCTTCAGCGTTTACTCTGCGTGCAGCCTAAGGTTGCCCGCAGAGTAAGCGTCGAAGCAGACAGGCAGGCGGACAGGCACAGGAAAACTATGTGAACAAGAGAGAAAAAGTTATTTCTATCTCGTTTCTTCGCAGGGCCTGCCTGCCTGCCTGCCTGCCTGCCTGCCTGCTTCGGCGTTTACTCAGCGGGCAGCCTAAGAAGCGAGGCTGAAATTGTAAACTGAATTCGGCGAATTACAACAATCATGAAAATATTGAAGTTATTGTAAAAGAGTGAAAATAGTGAAAAGAGTTTGGCGCTGGGCATCGCTAGTTTACACAATGAACTATGCGACTAGATCTAATTACAATAAGCGCTAAAATTTAAAAAATGTATATCTTTGTGAACTTTTTGAGGCATATTTAGGGGCACCACTAGTGTGAAGCTCGTTTGCATTTATCGATAGCTTAGACTTTTAAAAATAGCATACTTGTACATTAGAGCACCCATGAAATATATGGAATGTGCAAAAGTGTTATTTTCTTCGCTCCCCGCGCATTTTCGTAGAGAACTAGACTAAAAAATAAGAACAGCAAAAAAAAACCGGATGCGTCTAGTGGTAAAATGGCAGTAGCATTTGACTTAAAGCCTCAAAAACACACTTTAAAGAAGTTCAAAATATTTTTGATCTGTAACTCTTTTAAAAAGTGTTTAAAGTAGTTGGTGATTGGGACCTTAAATTTAAGAATAACCTAGCCAATAACAACAGTGTATAAACTTTTGACCAACTTGTATTATATGTGGTAAAATCAACGTTTAAAGACAAGATTTTTTAAATTTTTTGAGCACTTTTTTTGCAAAAACGGTTGCCATTATGGTTTTCGTACGGAAAAAATTATGTTCTTTATTTCGTAATAGAGATAATTAAGTAAAGTTTATATGAAAAATTTTTTTATAAAAAATATTTATTTTTAGTACCGAAAACGCGGTTCAAAGTAAGAATATACATATAAAACATTAAATAAAAAAAATTTGCGACAAAGTCTTGAAATTATGTGAACATCTAAATAAATTCATTCTCAAGCCAAGTAAAGTATAACTGCATGCTCAGCTTATCCAAAGACCTTCAGTATTTCTAGTCGTACAGTTTTTCTAAAACATTTTGAACCTAATTATGCTTCGTTGCTAACGTAAAATCCACTTGTAATGTTTGATGACATTTTAACAATTTATATAGTGATAGCATCAGGGTTGCCAACACATACCTTTTCGCCCGGAGACTTCGGGCCTGACGGCCGATCTCCGGGCTCCGGGCCTGGCACATTTTCTCCGGCTTTCGCTCTAATCTATATTTAAATCAAGTTTTTTTACAAAAAAATTTGTTTAACTTATTTATTAGTGTTGATTTACCCTTTTTTAGTGAATGTTTGAACCATTTGTCTTAATGAATGCTAACTTAACTTTGACGTTCTTTCTATTTCTTGAACTTCGTTTTTGAAGGAACGTCGCAACCAGTCGTTACTTTTCTTTAGGTAACTTGACGAACTCGTTTCTGTTTTTCTTTTGAGTTCTGCGGCCAAGGCTCATTTATAAGGTTGTGGCACTTGAGAGCGAACTCGGTCGAACTGTCAGAATGGATGAAAAGAAATGAAGAAAATGAATGCTTAGAACAAAGAAAAGCGCAATGACGAGCAAAGGCGGGAAAAAGAGTACATTTCTCTCAAGTGCCACAACCTTATATATGAACCTTGTCTGCGGCTGAATTTTTAATTAATGTTTGCAGTTCAATTTATGTAAGTTCGGTTAATAATTTGTGTTTTGTGTATTAACTGATACAAAACTATTTTAGAGAACAGCATAATGGAATCTAGTCGCAAGAGGAAACATAACTTAACATCTTTTAACAACGATTGGCGCTCGATACCACGCTAAAGGTTCCGCCATCTAACGTTTTTTTTCAACTAGTGCTTATTTCGTGAATGGTAATACTTAGCTCATGTCTGATTTGACAGATAATTAGTTTTATCCTTCCGCTGAACGAATATGGTTGTGTATACGCTTGAACATTTCGGAGACATCATTGAGACGAATTTTGCATAAAGACCTTGGTATGACGCCATACAAAGTCCAATTGGTTCAGGAGTTGAAGCCAACTGACCATCCAATGCGTTTTCGCTTCGCTAAGTGGGCCTGCGATCGACATACAGAAGATGCCGATTTTACGAAAGAAATCATCTTTTCAGATGAAGCTCATTTTGATCTTGGCGGGTATGTAAACAAGCAAAATTGTCGCATTTGGGGCACAGAAAACCCGCACGCATACATTGAAAAGCCGCTGCACCCAAAACGAGTCACTGTTTGGTGCGGATTTTGGTCCAGAGGCATAATTGGGCCATTTTTCTTCGAAAATGAGCAAGGAGTAGCCTTTACAATCAATGGCGATCGTTATCGGGCCATGTTGTTCAATTTTTGTGAACAAATTTTTTGTTCACAAAAATTGAAGAGGAGGATATTGGCAACATTTGGTTTCAACAGGACGGCGCTACGTGCCACACAGCCGAAGCTACACTCGATGTTTTGCGCTCTGTTTTTGAAGATCGCATTATCAGCCGCAGAGCTGATGTCGTTAGGCCACCTCAGAGCTGCGATTTGACACCGTTGGACTATTATTTGTGGAGTGCCCTCAAAGATAAGTGTTACGCCGACAAGCCAGAGACAATTGACGCTTTAAAGGACAATATTCGTCAAGCCATTGGTGAAATACAGCTGCACACAATCGATAATGTGGTTAAAAATTGGACCGATCGTGTAGGCTACTGCATGGCCAGCCGAGGCAGCCATTTCAATGAAATTATTTTTCATTATTAACCGGAAGGATTGTACTTTCAAAGAAAAAACGAAATTTGAGAAAATATCCAGTAGTTTTTTTAATAGAATTTAAAAAAAAAAAGTTATTTGGCGGACCCTTTACAAAGATTGGTTGCTAAAGGAAAACGAGTTCACGGGGAAACGCAAGTTGTGTTGTGTCACATTTGTTGTCAAACATGATTGTTAAACATGACTGTATGAAAAAACCAAAGAAAAAATTAATTTTTTAATTAAAAGCAAGCAGACCATAAAAAAATGATTAAATGATAAAAAATGATAAAAAAAAGCTCCGGGCCTGGGCTTTTCAAAAGTTGGCATTCCTGGATAGCATGATACAGAGAACTACAGATATTTTTTAGGGGTGTTTTTTCCACTTTTTACCTCCTTACACAAAAAGCGGCTACGTTGCTTGATGTGCTTAACAGAATTTTGACTGTATCATGGTGTAAGAAATAGAGGTGTTAGTGAGTTTGACACTCCTCTCTCAAAATGATAAAATTATGTTTCCCCGCTCTTGTCAAAAACAGCTGATGGTGAATTGCAATGAAAACAAACTTGGTTAAATTTGTATCTTTCTGCAATTTTTCAAGATTTTTACTGAAATCAAAGTTAAAATAAGTGATATGGAAAACAATAAAAAAATATATGAGACGCTGTGCGTTATGCAAAAAAAAACAACGATGTGAATGCAAGACAATTTGCATGCTGGCCAAAGCTTCATGTCGGCGGCACCTTCCAGCGCACGTTTCTGATAAAATGGCCAAAACATTCAATGACAAACTTGGCAAATCGGCGAAGACAACTGCAATAACTTTTTGTTAACACAACACGGCACAATTAATTGCATTAAATATTTATTTATACTTAATTCACACAATATAAACTATAGCACATCATCTAGCAACTCAAACAAATAACACAATTTGACAACTATCAACAGTTCCGCTCTTTCGCTCACAATTTTTTGACAGAAGCAAAGAAATTCATGGTGTTGTCAAAAACTCACTAACACCTGGTTTTCTTACATGGACTGTATGTTCATTTTCATTTTGCTATCTTCGTCTCTTTTTGACATTTTCTTTTGAATGTATTCATCAAGTGTCACATTTGACGAGCACCAATGACGAGGTGCGCAGAAAATTTTTTCGTTGCGCCGCACATTGGGGTATTTCATACCAATTTGTGTGATTAATTAAAAAAATAAAATCGAAGCTACCCAACCATGATTGGTATCGTTCGAAAGAGAATAGAATTCTACATCACTATAAGAAAGAAAAATTGAAAAAAAGTCAACGGTATCCGTGCACTGCGATTGCAAATTTGACGTTTTCTTTACTTTTGGTACGCGCATAGAAAAAAACACAAAAATTTTTATATTTCCAAGTGGTTTTTCTTGAAACATTAAATAAGTAAAATTCTTTGAGCAATGGAACCTTCTACCTCAGGTATTTTTGGAACGTCAAATGAAATATGTTAGTACAAAAAGTGTCTGTTCGTATTTTTAATGTTTTTTCTCGTGCTGGCTTATAAAATGTGTGTTTTTAGGTACATATGTAAGCATATAGTTGTGAATACCACTCAATTTAGTGAAACTCTTTTTTTTGTTTTGTTACAACAAATATAAGTGATAGGTTAAAAAAAAAAATTTGCAAGTTTTCTGAGGTTTTTAAGAAAAACTTTTTTTCATGCAAATGCAATTGAAATACATATATGATGAATTTCATTTAAAAATCGAGATAAAACTGAAATTTTGAACCCGACCACCTCAGATATCGATGAAATTCTGTTCATAGCTAAATTTGATCAATACAAACAAACTCTCATTTTTAGAAATGACTGTTTTGCGATTTTTTGGGCGTGACACAGTGGGAAAGTTTTCGAAAAAACTCGAAAATGGTCAAAAAGAGCTCCATTTAAACTACAATAACTCAGAATCAGCTGAACCGATTTCCATGATCTTGGTATCATTAAAAAGATATTTTAACAGGCTTTATTTCGTCGCTGAGCGTTGTTGGCAAATAATTTGAGACTTCATTCTGCTCCACGTTGGATTCATTACGACTGCGCGCTTTTCTCAGTGTATTCCGGCAAGTTTCGCAAATACGGCTACAATGAATGCTGGCGACAACTGGAAAATATTCAATTATATTCGCAGCCTCGTTTTCACTTATTTTACGAAGCGAAGCGCAACACTTATTAGATATTTTTATGCATCTGTACTTATTGTTTGAATTCATATCCACTCAAATTTTTAAAATATACGCGTAAAAATTGTAATGGGATATCTTGGCTTCTCGAAACTGTTTATAATTATGAATTTCGGTACGTTCATCAGGTGCATTTATATAGCAATTTTTAAGGCAAGCAAGAACTTTTTGGGGTTAAAACATATTCATAATTTTCCTGGGACAATGTTTATTTATTGTACCTGTAAATATAAAATATAAGGGCAATTACTAGAAGTGACACTACTTAAAAAATTATATAAAAAAAAACTAAAAAAGAACCCATTTTTATTTTTTGATATGGTATAGGTGAAGGATAAACCTTTCTAAGAAAGTAATACACTGTAAAAAAACCCTTGATCTTTTTGGATTTTTCGTTAGTTAAAATTTTCTTTTTTTTTATAAATTTTTTACAGTGTAATTTTTTTTTTGTGTCATAAAACGTGTCATAAAGCCTGTTAAAATATCTTCTTAAGGATACCAAGATCATGGAAATCAGTTTAGCCGATTCTGAGTTATTGTAGTTTAAATGGAGCTCTTTTTGACCATTTTCGCGTTTTTTCGAAAACTTTCCCACTGTGCCACGCCCAAAAGTCGCAAAACAGTCATTTCTAAAAATGAGAGTTTATTGATCAAATTTAGCTATGAACAAAATTTCATCGATATATGAGGTGGTCGGGTTCAATGCATCTCGATTTTTACATGAAATTCATCATATGCAAGTAATAGTCGAAAAATTGAAATGTGTACATGAAGTTAGTGTTACTATTGTTGTTGTTGCTGTTATTTTTTATTTGTTTTGTTTTCTTTGTTTTTATAAATTAATAAAGGTTAACAACAAGTGGCGAAGCAACTATTTGTTAATTGGAAGGGTAAAGGTACTCTGTGCTGTGTGTACGTTGCTGTGTTCATGTTGTTTTTGTTAGTGCTTTTTTATGTTTTGTTTTTTTTTAATAATATAATTAACGTCAACAGTTAGTGATGTAGCTTCAGTTTGTTTATTAGAGGGGTAAAAGTACGAAATATTTTGGTTTATATCACTATTCCGTAGAATAGTAATAGAATAGCAATATTTTTGTATTGCATATGTATTTCATTAATATTAAGGAAAAAAAAATAAAGTTCCATATATTAAATGGTTTTGTGATGCTTTTTATACTTTCTAATTGTTTGTTAACTAAAAAATATAAATTTCGTTACTAAGAGGCTTGACTCTTAGTATTAGTAATCACACTTTTTGCTATCAATTACCCCAGTTCGTATTTTTAATGTTTTTTCCCGTCTAGGCTTATAAAATGTGTGTTTTTAGGTACATACTCGTATGTAAGCATAAAGTTGTGAATTCAGTGGAAGTTTATTTTTTTTTTTTGAAACAACAAATATAAGTGATATGTTACCAAAAAAAAACTAAAAGTAAGTAATTTTAAGAGATTTTACGGTTTTCATAAAGCCACTTTATATGGGAGGTAGGCGTGGTTTTCATTCGATTTGGTTGAATTTCATACTTGAAGCGCATATTAAATATCAAAGCTCATATACAAATAAAAAGTCGATATATGAAGTTATGTGGAATTTAAAGAGATATTACCGTTTTGAATAAAGTCACTTTGTATGGCAGGTAGGCGTGGTTTTCATCCGATTTGGTTGAATTTCATACTTGAAGCGGATATTAAATGTCAAAGCTTATATACAAAAAAAAAGTCGATATATGAAGTTTTGTGGAATTTAAAGAGATATTACCGTTTTGAATAAAGTCACTTTGTATGGGAGGTAGGCGTGGTTTTCATCAGATTTGGTTCATTTTCGATTCTAATCTTTATATTTTAGAAACAAGCTTAAATACCAAATTTCATTACAATAGCTTCAAAATTACGGCTTTAATTGTGCCGATAGACAAACAGACGGACGGACGGACAGAAATTTTTTTTCATCTTTGGACCCATTCTAACTAAAACACAAAGTCAAAAATTCCCTCCGTCTGCTAGGTGATTTGATCACAATTTTCAGGGTTCAATACCCCACTGTGCGCCGGTAATACATTATCTGTAGTTCTTTGTATAATGTAGTGATAGTGTTTGGCGTTTGCAACTATATCAGATAAATTGTGAAAATGGAAAACAGCCACTTGGGAGGAAAATGAAGATTATCTTGCTGCAAAATTAATTGTTAAAAAATTATTAGTCGTATATTGCAGAAGGTGGCGTACCAATATTTTCACGTTTTAATGCCGTTTTAGCTCACCAAGAAGAGCAGAAAGAGTTTATCCTGCATGCAATGGAGAAATATTATAAAAATTTGCTATCCAACAATTTTTCTAAGACAAATTTTTGATAAAAATTACCCAAAACAAAACTCCAGTTGCTGAAATGAAAAACTAACTTTAAGATATTTGTTTAATGTTCTTTGTTCTTAAATGTGTTACCAATGATTTAACTTAAAACCATAATAAATATTATTTCTGCATGAATTATATTATTAACTTTAATTGAATTATATAATTTTTTTGTATTAATGTTTTTAATTATTGTTTTATATATTCTTACTTTGAACCGCGTTATCGGCACTAAAAATAAATATTTTTTATAAAAAAAATATTTCATTTAAACTTTACTTAATTATCTCTATCTATAGTAATAAAACTCATTTTCTGTTTGTTTGCTTGTTTGGCCTTTATACAAATCTAAACGGCTCAACGGATTTTACTCAAACTAGGTATACATATTAAGTGCGTTCCAACTTAAAATGTTACATACTTAGTTTTTGCCACGCCCCCTTTAAAATTTTTCAACTAACGGTAATTTTGTTATTATAAAACTTTTTAGTATCGGAGATTTTTTTGTATTTAATTTTAAAAAAATTCTGTTATTTTGACATCAAAAACATGCACATATCTTCAAAATTGGAGAAATTTTCTGTATAACGACTTTTTCATAAAACATCGTTGCCTAAGAATGAGAAAAAAAACGACATGAAAATCAAGGTTTGGTCTTTCGATGCAAATATCTCCGCTGTCCATTAATATATTTCATTCAAATTTTTTTTGTTCAAAAGTTCAATAAAATCACTTCACAAAAATAGGTTGAACTGTACCGTTAAGTCAGTGTATATATGTTTTATGATTATGTCAAAAAAGGTCTAAAATATTGACTTTTTACTCAAAAAATGACTCAAAAATTGTTGTTGTTGTAAAAACGAAATCAATTAAAAATTGCACATCTGGCTACCTTTCATATGACATAGCATTTATTTGCAAAAATTCTTCCAGCTAAGCGCAAAAATTATTTTACTGTTTTTGTCATCAAAACAACAAGGGTACCCCTTTGATTTTTTTCGTGAAATTTATTTTTTCCAAAATGTTGTTTTTATATTTTTTACAAAAAAGTCAAGTCTCAAAAATAATTTATGTGAAAAAATTACCCCAATATCTCTTTCCAATCAAAAGTTATGGCTAAAATTCTATTTTTTCATACCAGACTATTAATAAAACTTAGTTTTGTGTTCTCTATATAGTTTGAACGTCCCCATATATCTCTAAGAATGCAGTTGTGTGTCTAAAGTAATTACGAACATTTTGTATTATATAAAATTTTCTTTATAGTGATCATCTACTTATATTTTCAATGCGTCCTTGAGTCCCACCATAATTTTTATTTTGTTGAAAAGGTAATTGTGCTTGCTTTAAGATTGAGTAAATATAAAAATTCTTTTTAATTTTTAAAATCTGTTTTTCGTACCGCTTCTTTGAATTCAATTAGCTCACCGCAAGAGATGGAACCACCAACAATAAAAATTTTCCTAATCTTTTTTGGATCAATGTTCGTTCAATTACCTAGCAAACGGTGGATAAATAAAATTAAATAAAATAAAATTCAAATAAATTTCAACATGTTTTTCATTATTCCCGATTTTAAAAAACATTTAATCGAGAAGTGTATGTTAAAATGTTTATATAAATGACTCTCGAGTAACACCGGGTATATCAGCTAGTTATGAAATAAAGCACATAATTTTATCCGTACGAAAACCATAATGGCAACCGTTTTGCAAAAAAAGGTGCTCAAAAAATCTCAAAAATCTTGTCTTTAAACGTTGATTTTACCACAAATAATACAAGTTAGTCAAAAGTTTATAAACTGTTGTTATTGGCTAGGTTATTCTTAAGTTTAAAGTCCCAATCACGAACTACTTTAAACACTTTTTAAAAGAGTTACAGATCAAAAATATTTTGAACTTTTTTAAAGTGTGTTTTTGAGGCTTTAAGTCAAATGCGACTGGCCTTTTACCACTAGACGCACCCGGTTTTTTTTTTGCAGTTCTTATTTTTTAGACTAGTTCTCTACGAAAATGCGCGGAGAGCAAAGAAGTATATATATTTTTAGTATGTATCTTAAGTAGTTTTTGACCTACAGTCTTTTATAGAGTTGCTGTAACAAATAATTCGATCGATTTAATTTTTTATGCTTATCTTTCTATACAAATACCTTCTAATTGTTTGATTGCATGACATTTTTAAATTTGGCATGCTAAGAAAATTAGAATTTTTTCCAAAACTTCGCCAATTTTTCAAATTACAACTTGTTTTTATATTTTGGGTATAAGAAATTTATTTAAGTTTAATGTATTTTTTTTTATTTCAGGCACTGTGAAGATTTTTATTTAAAACATTTGTATTTTTTTTTTTGCAATATGTATAAATTCCTCCTGATAATTTCAAAATCATGGCAGCAGTGTTTTTTTTAAATAATCGAAAACTGCATTTTTTGGATCGCACACGAAAAACCTTGTTAACAATTTTTCTACGGAAAGGTTTTTGAAAAATTAATTTTCTCATTTTGTTGTTTTTATATTTTTTATATTTTATATTTTCTATAGTTTCATACACTGCAAGCTAACATGAGTTTAAATAGACGAATTTTGTAAGCTAAACACTCATATGAATCCAATTTGATTAATTGGCTTTATTGACCCAATGGGTCCATTTCCACCGAAGATATTTTTTAAATGAGAAAATGTAAAAAATTTCTAAAAATTCATTCCTCGAATAATTTTCCATAGAAATCTTTTCAATTGTGATTTTTTTTATATAGATGACCAAAATTCATAAATAATATATAGTGGCATTGACTAAGCAAAAACGGTGGCACATTGTGTTAACCATGCTATCCTAGCATGTTTTTAACCTATATTTTTTAAGTAATTTTTTTTTACCTTCCATAGAAAATTATTTTAAAACCCACCTGCAACAACTGCCAACATTTATTTTTTCTTCACAAAATCATTGTGAATTATTTATCACCCTGTTTTGTAGATGATATCAAAATTCAATAGAAAATTAAACATTCGTTTCCGTAACGTTAAGGAAACTTTTTGTTTCTCTATCTGTTTTTTTTTCCTCTTCATTACAGTCGCTGGCTGCACTTTACGGAAATCGTCCAACTGCAGGCTGCTGCAGCACAACGGACAAAGTTTAGCGCGCCATGCCAGGACTCTGCAGGAGTGTAAAGTTGGACATACGCATTAATGCCAGCTGACCGATTTGCCACTCAAGGCAACAAAGTTCACTTCGTTGCTGTTGCTGTTAGTGTTAGTGTTGTTGTTGTTGGCCTCAAGTTAGCGACAATTGTTGTCGTCAACTGGAATCGATGGCTGGCCAGCTGCAACAGTTAAATGGAGCAGAAGAAGCATAACAAAATGAGCACACAAAAGTTGTAGCCAGTTGGTGCGTTCAAATGTTTTTCTGCTGCTGTTTCCTCAGCCAAGAGGAGCAACTTTTTCACATTTTACTTTTTCAGAATAAAAATTGCTAGCTTGAAGCAATATAAAGCACAGGAAACGGAAGTGATAGCTAGCTGTTTGTGCAGTATATTTTAAGAATAAGCTAAGCATACGTAGAAAACACATATTAAAGATTTTTCGGTTTTTTGTTTAAAAATTGCTTTATTAAGTTACTCAAAAATTCGTGAGATATGAAAATGTTATCACTACAACAACGACCGAAAGTGAATAAAGGTACATGAGAGGGATTTCAAGAGATTCGTTTGAAAATGAACAACCAAAAGATTTTCTTACTAATAAATGATTATTGCTCAAATTCTGAAACGGGCAGAATGATAGAGGAAAAATCACAAGCTGTAGATTACTTAAGCAGAGCGTATTTTGGCAGCAATAGCTCTCAGTTTCGCTGAACGCTTGGCAGCAAATGCTTGGCGATAGGCGGCTTGACGGTAGGCCTGTCGCTGTCGCAGAGCTGCAGCACGACGTGCGGCCACATAACGTGCCTGTTGATCGTCCAGAGGAGCTGGGAATTGCTCAGCAGCTGGCTCTTCAGCGGGTAAAAAGTTCTCGGGTGGGCCATAAACCTCATCGGGGATGTTGGCGCCAGTCTCTGGTGGGCCATAAACTTCATCGGGTAGCGGGCCGACATCGGCGGGCACTTCAGCTCCTTCGTTGAAGGGTACCTCCGGCTTGAGCTCATCAGCCGAAGGGTATGGCGTGACAGCAGCCTCATCTACAGTCTCTTGGCGTGCCAGTACACGTGTGCGTTGACGTGCGCTGACGCGTTGACGTTGTGGCTCCGCCTGAGCAATGGCAAGGGCCAACGCTAGGACAACGACAAACACTTGAAATTTCGACATTTTTCGTTGATTTTCTTTTATTCTGTAGACGACGACGGAGTGAAACTCAACTGAAGTGCTGTGAATCTCTGTAGCTTTTAAACTGTTGCCTTTTAGCCCCACGTAACGACGTTTTATACTCAATACCGCTTCGCAGTTTTGTTCTTTATTCTAGACCTTAAGTGCGGCGCATCCTTTAAAGGTGCGCAGATTTTTGGTCTCACCATTAATGGTTACTTTGGTTTGTTTTAATGACTGCTATTGAGTTACTATGTTGATTTTATGAGTGCTGAGTTGATTTTTAACTCAATCCGCGTCCGATCGACTAGCGTACGTGACGCAGTTTTTAAGCATTGCTGCTAGAGTTGCAAACTCAGGTTTTCGGTTATTCGAGAATCCGATTTTTTCCGGTTTGGTTTTCTTTAAATCCACAATTTCGAGTTTTTCGAAGAAGCGATGAGTGGGGCAATTTGACATATTTGTTTTTTTTAAATCGCTTTTTTGAAGTGATGTTTTTATTTTTTATTTTTTTTTTAAAAAGATTAAAGAACCAAGGTATGCACCTTATACAAACAAGGTTTGGTCTTTGACCTGAAAGGAAAAGAATAAATTTGTTTAGAGAAATTGATTGGAACCATACGTGAACTTTTGATTAGGCGAAACAACCTTGAAAGACAATTGGAATTATTTTAAACCGAGGCTAGTGTTATGCCTTAACCTCGGCATGCATTTCCAGCCCTTAGTTGTTCCTATCCCTTAATTTCACATTTTCTACAATTTCAGTTGTGGGTTTTTTGTTTTCAATAATTCTTAAATGTAGGAAAGAACAAAGAAAGTGAAAAGAACCATGCCCGAACTCGGATTCGAACCAGGGACCTCTGGGTTGATAGTCAAGCGCACTCTCTACTAGACGACAAAGGCCGACATTGCCCAGTTTTGTTAATTTTCTTGAATGATAATCTCAATAACTGACAGACAAAAACGTCAGATTATTACTCAATTTGTAAAAAAAAAATCTTAATTTAACCACGATTCGTGCACGTGTCCTCTATATCAAAATTCGCATGTTCAATAGGGGTGTCCTTATTTGTATGGGTAACTTTTAAAATCAACAAATGCAAAAGCACTTGTCTGATTCTGATTCCTTTCGGTCTATAACGAAAAAATATTAAATTTGGTACCAATCCAATTATGTTTGCTAGACCCGGAAACGGTCAATTGTAGTCAATTTGTGTTTTTTAAAGAAAAACGTGCATTTTGGAGTTTTCAACGTTTGTTTAATTAAACATTAACAGCAAATCTGTAATTTTATTGATATAAATTCTCCAAAAAGTAATACTAATGTACTTTACCAAAATTTATGAAAAACGACATGTTTTTAGGATATTTAAAAAATGGGCTAGGTTTCTTAAAATTTTTAATATTATTTTAGTAAAACAGTATTTTGGAAAGAAGAATATTTTTTCTATAAGCTTCAACCACCTGAAATACCAATTGCTTTTTATTTTCAGCATTTCTCAAAATCCTATTAAAATCTTGAACGTATTTTACACCCCTTTTTGTGGTGTCGTTTACGATAAATAGATTCGGGCAGAAAGTCCAGTTTTCTTCGAAATCAAATGTCAAAACATTCCGTACTCCATGTTTAGTTTTTTTGGTCCATGTGAGCAAATGTTTCATGCATCTTGTGCCGGTATTTCCAAATCGTGCCTGGACGATTTAGTATCTGTACGGTCCGGTCTTCGCTGATAATGTGCTTCGTGTAGGGCACTTTCCCCAGATAAGCTTTATTCGAAAATAAAGCTTTTTGAAAATAAGTTTCTTCTTGAAAATAAAGCTTTTTGGGGAAAGTCTTAATACGTTAAATAACAATTTTAGAGAAATTGTCACATTTTGTAGCAAAGTAAGAGCCGCACCCAGTACTAGCGTCTATGATGAAATATCTTTTCCGGAAAATTTCCCGCATTTTTTGTCACAGACTGTTACTTCCGGGACTCAAACTATTATTTCATCAGAAAAATACCATTCTATTTCAAAAAGAAAGAGGAAGAACAAGAACAAAAATAAGCATTCCAAAGCATCTTTGAACAAAAATAATCCATTTGCTTCTTCGTGATTTACTTATATTTCTCCTTTGACTAATAGTGCAGTTCTACCTCCTATTGAACCCAGAAATTATTTAAATTAAAGGCCAGTGTCAAGGAGGAAAAATTTATTTATTTCACGTCTTCAGACTGACACAACTGTTGAAAACGTATCGACGTTTATCAAACATAACAACTTGTTGAGTCAAAACGAATTTTTTTTCATGTAGAAAAAGAGGGAATAAACTTTACCCATGCTTTCTTCATTCTCACAGTTCCAGCTGAAGAGTTTGCAAATGTTTTAACTTCTAATTTGTGGACCGAGAATATATTCGTTTCATAGTTTCTGCCTAAGAATAAGTCTAGAAGGACGACTCAACCTGTCCGTCAAACTCAATAAAACTGAATAGGCTATCTCTTTACCAGAGCTGTAAAATCGGCATTCGTATTCAGAATTTTAAGTACAACTGAGTAACTATGTAAGAATGCATTCAATGAATGCAAAATTGATTTATAAATAAACTTTTTAATTCACATCCATTTTTAAAAAAATGATAAATTATTGATTTCAATTATTCATTTTCGTTATTCAGAAAAATGAATCAATTTTTTTATTCATTTGAATGCTATTCAAGAAGAATGCAACACACAGAGAATTTCAGAATTTTCAATTATCCTTTTTTTTCGTTATTCATTTTTTATTCGTTACAAATTATTTATTTATTATTCATTTGTTATTCATTATTAATGTTTTATTCTTCATTAATTTTTTATTCACTATTCTTTTGTTATTCATTATTAATTTGTTATTCATTATTAATTTGCTATTCATTATCATTATTCATTTGTTTTTCTTTATTCATTTTTTATTCAATTTAGTCGTAAGCCATAAATAAAAAATGAATAACAAATGCATAATGAATAAAAAATGAATAATGAATAACAAATGAATAATGAACAAAAAATGAATAACGAATAAAAAAATGAATAATGAATAAAAAAAAATAATGAATAACAAATGAATAATGAATAAAAATTAATAACGAATAAAAAATGAATAATGAATAAAGAAAGAATAATTGAAAATTCCGAAATTCTTTGTAAATTGCATTCTTTGTGAATATAATTGAAATGAATAAAAAAATTATTAATTATTCTGAATAACGAAAATGAATAATTGAAATGAATAATTAATAATTTTTATTAAAAAAAGAATAAAATGTGAATTAAAAATTTTATTTATAAATCTATTTTGCATGCATTGAATGTATTCTTATTTCGTTATTCACTGATTCCATTTTTTGGGAATAAAATCAAATTGAACGCATTCTTTTACAGCTCTGTTCTTTGCTATCAAAATGTAAGGGTATTATGCTCTAATACACAAGATATATTTTTTTTAATGTCTCAAAATGTTATTTCCCAAGTAGACGGATAATTTTTTAAAAACTCTGCAGACAATCAGAACCGACTGAAAAAGTGTTAAGTTTTCTCTGAAACGAAGTCCCTCAGAGCAGTGTTGCCAGGTACCTTAAGCAAAATTCCTCTCAAATTCGTGAAAAAACAATTTTTTTTGTCGTTAGTGATCTACGAAAATTCCCACAGCGATTTCTTTGAAAAACTAAATACAAGAACAACAAGAAAACGCTTTTTCATACTGATTTTATAGTTTGGTTTTATATAAATACGCATTTTGAGATCACTTTGATAAAAAAAAGTAATAACTATATAACCGTTTGATTACATGATGGGTAATTCTTTTACAAACCGAACACCTTTTTGACCGACACATATCCGACTTTGCTGAAACTTTTTTCATGGATTCTATATCGAAAAATAACAGATACTTGTCCGAGGATTATACAAGTGATCGAAAATTTGAGAAAAGCGATTTTTTTTGGCTTGGAGACTCATTTTAAAAAATTTATAACTCCGGTTCTATTTAAGCTACAAACTTTTTCACGACACCCTAATATTTTTATTTTATTGCATATTAAATAATGTTTTAATAATAGTAATAAAAGAGGTACCATACTTTAAAAACATGTTTTTAATGTAAAATTTAACGGAAAATACGACAAAAATATAAGAAACTTACTACGAGGTGGGGACCATTGTTAAAAATTGATTTAAACAATTAAATTGATAATAACAATATGAATTTTGTTAATATTTTTTATTAAAAAACATATGTGTTTTCTTGTTGTTGTTTCATATGTTTTTTCAAAGAAGTCACTGCGGGACTTTTCGCAGAGCCAAATCGAAGATGTGTCGTTAAATTTATATCCAAATCCGTACGGTTTGTAAAAGAATTACCCATACACAAATTATTTCACAGTTAGTTTAAAAAATAAATTAAAATATTTTGTTTAAAAAAAAAATAAAATAAATAAATAATGTTAATATCAAAGAGTCTTTCTTAAATGCTTCGGTATCGCAATCACTTTCTGTTTATGGTTTTTACTGCACTGAACTTTTACTGTTTGTTAATAAAATAGAATAGTGATGGGCGATATCATGAGACAGTGATGAGTGAAAGTGAAAGTGATTTGAAGAAATTGTTGGATATAATAAATTACCATTTTTTCCTTCTGCAGAGTAGCAGCTTTTTGCCAAAAATTACGACAAAATATTCTTCAAAAAGATAAGTTTTCCCTCAATTTGGCAACGCTCTCTTAGAGTTTATTTTTGGATATCTGATAAATAACATCTGGTCTCTTCCCGTACTTTTGTAGCAGAAATTCACAAGTTGTAAAACTGGAGAGAGTGAGCGAACAGATGCTTTCTTTGGTTTTTCGCAAAAAGTTGCAATTTTTGAAGAAATGTCAAAAACATATGCATATTTCTTTTGTAAAAATTGAACAAATGTCGAATCAAAAGAATAAATTGGCTTGCCAGTTTCAGTTTATTGCATGGTTAAAAATTTTAGACTAATATTGAAACTTTTCTGTACTTTATATATGACCACACCAGCTTTGGTTTCAGATGCAAAATACTAAAAAATCATTTTAATACAGCTTTGGTTTAAAATTTAGTACAAGCTTGGAGAAATATAACAAAAAAAAAAAAAAAACAAGAAATATAGTGAGATGCGAACCAGGGACATGAAGTTTGTAAGCTAACTACGTTAATCACTGGGCTATTGCGCCATACGAAGCAGAAGCAATAAAAAAGCATATGAACCAAATAGTCTAATATTGAGTTTCAGCATTGCAATATTTCTTTGGTTTAAATTTTAGTACAGAAAAGATTTAATTATGGGTTAGTATTTGTGAAAGTTTAAATTTGAAACCTCAAGGTAAAAAAAATATGCAGTAGTAAAGGGTGTCCCAACAAGAACGCAATTTTTAAATTTGGTGCCATTCGAAGTGTCATTGTTTGACATTTGAACAATTGTTATTGTTTGCTAGTAGAAGGTACGAGGTTAGTAAAAATGGAGCGCTACACGAATGAACAACGCATTCTCATTGTGAAATTGTTTTACCAAAATGGTGAAAGTTTTGCGGCTACAGTTCGCAAATTGCGATCAATTTGGGGTCACAATAATGCTCCAAAAGAGTCAACTGTAAAGAGATTAATGGATAAATTTGCCGAAACTGGGTCTGTTAGTGATGTAAAGACAACAACGCGCCTTCGACCAGGTCGATCGACCGAAAATGTCGCAGCTGTACGTGATGATGTCGCTCAAACTCCATCCACCTCAATTCGACACCGAGCTCAGCAAATTGGTGTCTCCAAATCCGCTATGCAGCAAATTTTGACGAAAGATTTGCATCTTCATGCATACAAAGCTCAATTGACTCAGGAACTGAAGCCAGCGAAGGGAGTTCGTTAATTGGGTATTGGAGAGACAACATGAAAATGCTGATTTTGCCGCTAAAATCATCTTCAGTGACGAGGCCCATTTCCATCTTGATGGCTTCGTCAATAGGCAGAATTGTCGCATTTGGGGTGAGGAAAATCCTCGAGTGATTCACGAGAAGCAAATGCATCCTCAACGTGTCACTGTGTGGTGTGGTTTTTGGGCTGGAGGAATCATTGGAGCTTTTTTTATGAAAATGAGTCAGGTCAAGCGCAAACAGTCATTGGTGTTCGGTATCGTGAAATGATAACCAGTTTTTTCTTGCCTAGAATTGAAGAAATGAATGTAGAGGGCATGTGGTTCCAACAAGACGGCGCCACATATCATACAGCCAGAGAAACAATTCGATTGCTGCATCAGTCATTTCCCGGTCGTGTTATTTCGCGTTTTGGAGATCAGAATTGGCCGCCTAGATCGTGCGATTTAACACCATTAGATTTTTTTCTTTGGGGTTTTTTGAAGTCGATGGTTTACGCGAATAAGCCGGCAACGACTCAAGCCTTAAAAGAGGAAATTGGACGCTGCATTAATGAAATACCGCAGCATTTATGCAAAACGGTCATTGAAAATTTCATTAAAAGATCGCGTGTATGCCAGCAAAGCCGCGGCGGCCATCTGCACGATATATTGTTCCATACATAACCTCATTCTGTCTACTTTACGATATAATAAAGTTTCACGATTTTTTTTTAAAATATCTGTTTTATTTAAAATTTAAAAATTGCGCTCTTGTTGGGACACCCTTTATTTTAGCTGGACTAAAATTTATTCCAAGGTTTTTAACTGTGTACTAAATAAGCCTGACAAGCAACTATTTTGCACATTTCGCGACATTTGTTTGAGTTGTTACTCAACAACTGAGTAACCTGACCTGACATTTGAGGCTTTTACTCTAATTTGTCATTTGAGATTTGGCATCCTGCAAATTGTTATGAATTTCAACTTCGCCAAAGATGATTAACAGGGAATAGCAAAATTTGACAAGGATTGGATTACTCATTTTCTCTCTCTTTTGCGAACTTTTTGGGTACGGGAAGAGGAAATAGCAGCAAATAGCAGAAAATTGCATAAATTCGTATAAATGTTTAAGTACGGGAATAGACCTGTTTTTTCTTCAGTTTTTTAGCTGTACAGCGGAAAGAAAGAAAATTTTCGCAAAGAAACTGTTGAGTCAAAAAATGCCTAAAACTAATGCTTCACCAGCTTTATACCATAAATGATTACTCAATTTTTGAATAACACAAGCTGAGATTGCAGAATCTGTTTTTGCATACTCTATCATACTTTTAGTAAAATTCAGGTCTTAAAAAGGAGGTAATTTGTACATAGAAACCAAGCTTTTTAAGCCTTTTTTCAGTTTTGGTGAGTGAAAATTTGTCTCTAAAGCGAAATAATTTTAAACAGTATATCGCTTTGGACATCTAAAGGGCGTGACATGTTGCACACGGTTTTCTTTAATTTAAAAAAATTTTTCAAAAATATTAGCTAAACCGACTAAGTCAAATTACTTCAATATTACAAAAGACATACATGTTATAATACTGATAGTTATAAGTTATAATGCAGTAATAATAATAATGTAAGTTATAATACAGAATTTACTATCGGTCTTAAGCCATAAAAAATAATCAAATTTGTATCTTGTACAAAATAGGTTTTTTTCCCTATATAGTATATAGCTCAAATTAGAACTTGTGATCGTTTCCGGGCCCAGCAAACGTTGTCGGATTGGCAACAAATTAAATATAAGTTAATAGTTCAACAATTTTTTAGGTTTTTCAAAATTGTTTTTAATGTTCTGTAAGATTTTCATAATAAATTTAATTAGAAACTGGTGTAGACAGTTTTTTTTAGTTTTAATTTTCCAAAAAAAAAAGGTTATTTAAAAGTCCACATTTTCGAGAAACCGGTTTTTTCATTTTGTCGAAAATATGACAACACTAATTGCTGCCGCAATTCACTAGAATTGGTGAAATAATCGGCTGATTTGTTGTTGGAGTTATGGAAAGTGTAGCAAAACTGAGCGCTAATACATTTTTGGCAAGTTCCGCAATAAATCTGTCACGTGCCGGTTTTCACAACAAGGTTTTGCATAACATTTCTTAACAAGGTTTGCAGTAGGCACGTGGCGGTTTTGAGTACAGGAAGTTCAATTTTATTTAATTTCTTCTAATTCGAATTGAAAAGAATTCTTTTAAGAACAAAACTTCGGTTTCTCAAAGAAAAAATCGGCCAAACTAAAATATATTAAATCTTTCTGAAAAAGAGTAAACATTTTTAGAAAGAACGGGGGAACTATTTACAAATGTTCTACGAGTTAGATAAAAAATTAGTTCAAACAACTAAAACGCAACTACTAAAAAGTATGAATCAAGAAAATATTGACATCTGAAATTGTTATGTAAAACTATTCAAAATATTTTGTCTATTAAATAAACAACTTACACGTAATTTATTTTATTGTATTTATTACTAGTTCTCAGTGATGTTCAGAAGATATACGTGGTAGTATGCCACTTTATATATATGGTCATATATTGCCCTCTTGATGAATAGCATCATGAACTTTGCCCCAAGGCTTATGATAGCTTACTACTTTTGCAATGTATTGTTTTGCTAGGGTAGGTGGCATACGACCACGGATATCTTCTGCACATCGCTATGAATTAGAATTAAACACAATAAAATATATTGTGTGTAAGTTGTTTATTTAATAGAAAAAAAAATTGAATAGTTTGTACATAACAATTTCAGATGAGAATATTTTCTTGCTGAATTCTTTTTCGACCATGCTTTTTAGTAGTCGGGTTTTCGTTTTTTGAATTAATTTCTTATTTAAATTATTTTGGGAACTTAATAACTACTTATCAATTGCTTGATGATCAACATGTAAACAATGATGTTTATTATGTCATAAATTTAAATTCGAAATTCATGACTTTATGTCCTATAGAGGGACATATTCAATTTAATGTGACATCACATATCCTTACGGTTAGAAATTTTGGAATATATTTTAATATTTTTGGGCTAACATACATGCCCGCACCAAAATTGTATTTGGCCAAATACTAAATTTAATTTTTTAATGAAAATATATATTGATATATGGTTTATATTAATTTTAATACTGATTTTGCATAAAAAATTTAGTATAATATTAACCATAGCATCAAACTGATTACAAATAGTGTAAAATATCGTTGCAATATTTGAACTGTTTGAAAATTTAATTCAAAATTGTATTGTATATACAGCATGTCTTAAAAATTAAATACAATATTCACAAAAGTATCGAATTTATTTTAAAGGTATGAAATGAAGTTGTTATATTTCAACTGTATTATAATGTAAAACAAAATATATATAAAAATTCTTTAATCAATTGAGAAGTATTAAATTTAATATTTTTTGTATTAAAAATCTTTGTTATACTTTGCTTGTATTATAATTTATTCTTAGATTTTTAACTTTGCTATAACCAGCGGACGATCAACACGCTTCCAACGATTCCCCATTTGTCAAACTATGAATATTAGTTCAGAAGTTAGGGGTTAGTTGAGTTTCTGTCCTCTAGAGGGCGCCGTATGTAATGTAAATGGTGTTTTTTATAGAGTGATACAACTTTGAGTTAGCATCACTGCTTTATTTGACCACGCATTTAACAGCCGATAGTTGCTTTTTGTTAAGTTTGCTTTGACATTTCATTACGGATCGACTTACACCAGAGCAACGCGTGCAAATTGTGGTGATTTTTAATCAAAATAATGGTTCTGTTCGTCAAACTTAACGTGCACTTCGTCCATTTTATGGCGTACATAATCGTCCTTCAGAGCTGCTAATTCGAAGAACAATGGATCGTTTTCGGACCACATTTACTGTTACTGATAATGTGCATCCCGTGAGACGCCGAACAGTGCGCACTGAAGAATCTGTAGCCGCTGTACAGGAAAGCATTGAAGATTATCCTAATCAATCAATTCGTCGCCGTTCTCAGCAACTGGGGTTGTGTCCTTCCACTTTATGGAAGATTTTACGAAAAGATCTTGGCTTAAAACCTTTCAAGATTCAATTTGTGCAGGAATTAAAGCCAAACGACCATCGTATGCACCGCTAATTCGGCGAATGGGCTGAATCACAAATTGATATTGATTTTGAATTTCCATGGAAAATTTTATTTTCCGATGAAGCCCATTTTGGGTTGAATGGGTACGTAAATAAACAGAATTGTCGTATTTGGAGTGAGGAGAATCCACAAGCTTTTGTCGAAACACCATTACATCCACAGAAAATTACTGTTTGGTGCGCTTGATGGGCTGGCGGGAGTCATTGGCCCATATGTCTTCAAAAACGATGATAGTCAGAATGTTACTGTCAATGGTGAACGGTATAGGAACATGATTCGAACTTTTTTCCTACCTCAATTAGCTGACATTAATCTTGCTGATATGTGGTGCCAACAGGACGGAGCCACATGCCACACAGCGGGCGCTACAATTGATTTACTCAAGGAAACTTTTGACGAAAAAATTATTTCACGAAATGGCCCAATTAATTGGCCCCCAAGATCGTGTTATTTAACCCCATTGGATCATTTTCTTTGGGGTTATGTAAAGTCACTTGTCTACGTCGATAAACCACAAACAATTGAACACCTGGAAATCAACATTCGAAGAGTTATCGGCGAGATACGGCCGCAAATGCTGCGAGAAGTTTGTGAAAATTGGTTTTTCAGATTGCGCCTTGTACGCGCCAGCCGTGGCGGCCACTTGGCCGAACTCATATTTAAACATTAATGTCATAAAATTTTCCATCCAATAAAGCTTTTGAATGAAACTTTTTAATGTTAATAGTTCATACGTTTTTTGCGGAGATCTTAATAGTAAACATCGTAACTGGCACTGTTCACGTGCCAACACGTGGGGTAATATTTTAACTGAGTTTACTACTTTCTTTCCAATTTTTATCTCCCATACAGATGAACCAACTTATTTTCCGGCTACACGAAGTCCATCCCCCTCAAACTTGGATTTAATTTTAAGTAATGTCCCTTATCTCTTTTCTCAACCCCGTCTGTATAGCGAATTAAGTTCTGATCATCATCCAATTAACTTTAATGTTTCAATTGATTCAGTTATGTCTGAAAATTTGGATTATGATTACTCTAAATCAGATTGGAAATTTCTTCGTTCATTTCTAAAAAATTCTCTCTGTAATATCTCTACCGATCTAAATGTGATAAATAATACAAGCCAAATTGACGAAAATTTGGAATTTTTTAATTTAAAGCTGCTGGAGGCCGAAAGAGTCGCAATACCTAAAAAGCGTGCGGTAACTAATTTGCGGTAACTGCCGCAAAATATTTTGAACACTATCAAAACAAGAAATTATTACCGAAGGTAATGGTGTCGTTACAGGCAAAATTATGATTATACTACTATGGTTCGACTATCTTCGCAGATTCGCTCTGAAATTGTTGTCTATCGTAACTCTGAGTGGAAAAAAAGGATTTCCAATCTTAAAAAAGGAGTCAAGCCTTTCTGGAATATCTGTAAGCTGCTTAGAAAAAAACACAATCATATCCCTCCCTTGAAGCACCAAAACGGCATTGCTGTCCTTAACAAAGATAAGTCAGACGCTCTAGCTCTAGAGTTTCTAAAAAACCATGAAGTATGCTTTAATCTGGGCTTCCATTATCATGACGCTGTTGTAAATACTGTTTATGATCGTTTCAAATCCCTTTCAATTACCACCGAGTCCTCTGATTATGTAGACGAGGAATATATACTATTCTTGTTGAACGAATGCAAGACCAAAAATTCTTTCGGCCTAGACAGTATTCAAATGATTTTGATTAAAAATTTGCCAATGATAGCTGTCCGCTTTCTCACCTTTATTTTAAACTCATGTTTAAAGTTGCAATACTTTCCAATTGTTTGGAAAGAAGCGAAGGTTATCCCTATTGCTAAGGCAGGTTAACCTAAAAATGAAGCGGGTAGTTATAGGCCAATTAGCCTCATAAATTCTTTAAGTAAAGTTTTTGAAAAAGTTATGAGAAATAAACTACAAGCTTTCGCAAATGAAAAAAGTATTATTCCTAACGAGCAATTTAGGTTTCGTAGCTTCCATAGTACTACTCTGCAGATCGAAAGGATTTGCAAACATATCAAATCAAGCCTAATAAATAAGAAATCAACTGCTTTGGTTCTCTTTGATGTCGAAAAAGCCTTTGACTCGTTGTGGCATACTGGATTAATTTATAAACTTATAAATTTTGGTTTCCCACTTCAATTAATCAAGCTGATCAATAGCTTCCTCGATAACCGTTCTTATTACGTTGCGATAAATAACGTTTTGTCCGATGTTGTTAAAATTCCTACAGATGTTCCACAAGGGTCGGTAATCGGACCGCTGTTATATATAATATACTCCTCCGATTTCCCAAAATTAACAAGCTGCTATCATGCTCTGTATGCAGACGATGTAGGTGTTTTTTTCTCTCATGACTCTGTTCATGATATTTTAATGAATTTGCAAAGGGCACTAGACACCATTGCCGAATACATGTCTAAATGGAAAATTAAGCTGAATGCTAGCAAAACGCAATCCATCTTTTTTACACGAAAAAGAAGTATTTGCAACCTTCCCGGTAATCATCTTATAATAAACAATCATGACATACCTTGGTCTAACTCAGTAAAATACTTGGGTGTTATCCTTGACAAAAAGCTTATATTTCGTGAACACGTGCAGAATATAAAAAACAAATTCAATCTTGCAATCAAAATGCTATATCCACTTATAAACCGTTCCTCAAATCTAAGTTGTGAGAACAAGGTTTTAATATGAAAATTGATATTCCAATCAATTATCCTGTATGCATGCCCTGCTTAGGGTTGTTGTGCTAAGACTCACATTAAAGGTTTGCAAATTTGCCAAAATAAACTGTTGAGGATGATGTTAAACGTTCCTTAGGACTATTCAACAAAAAAATTACATCTTGAATCAAACGTTTCCTTTATCTTTAAGCGAATATGTGATATAACAACCAAATTTAACACGCAATGTAGCACGTCTTATAACCCTCTCATATTAGAACTTTGTTAATAAGTAACTCTTGAATATCATTATGTTGTATTGTTATTGTATTATAATAAATTGTTTTTTTTTCCTCATCAAAATATACTCTCTATTTCACACACACAGAAAAAAATCATTGTAAAATCAACTAGAAACACAATGATTTTACATGTTTCCCCTATGATTTTGCTTCATAGAGATTTATAGTAAAATCATTGTGATTTTCATGTAAAAATCGCAACAAATTTTCGTGTTGAACCATTATGAATACATGTAAAATCATTATTATGGTCATGTTGAATCATTAGGAAATTATGTAAAATCATTATGATGGTCATGTTGAATCATTATGAAATCATGTAAAATCATTATGATGGTCATGTTGAATCATTATGAAATGCAGGTGAATCCTAACCTCAGTTTGATATAAAAAGAAATTCAAGTTGGTTTTATTTAGTTTTTTTTTATTGAAAAATAAAATAAATACGACTTATAATTTCACAACATACCTCAATTTTTCTCCAACTAAATAGTTTTTCTCGATAACGTGCACGAAGTCCTATGGGTGGTAAAGCTTCCCGTTTATATTCCTTAGACAAGTACCTTAAACTTTCCTAGTCAACTGAAGCTTCTGTTTCTATTGGAAAGTAATACAGCATTTTGATATTATTTTGTTACAGCAACATAAGTCACATATCACATTACCTTGTTCATGTGCGTCGAAGTTTATGGATTCGACTACCACCACTTGTATTTCCTTTTCATTCCACTTTTCTTACTTTTTCAGCTATTATAAACTATTTTAATTTTTAACGAAGCTACTTCTCGCGATAAAACTTCTAATGTGCTAGAAACAACGGAACTTCTTCAACACGTAAAATTTTTTTACATGATGCAATAATAATTTTACTAGATTTCATAATGATTCAACATGATGTCATAATGATTCTACATGAAATCATAATGATTCTACATGCAATCGTGTTGATTAACTTTTTACATGATGCTATAATGGTTTTACTTATTTTCACAATAATTCTACATGAAATCATAATGATTTTACATAAAATCATAATGATTTTTATGTCGCTACCACCATGAAATATAAAATCATGTAAAATGAAATCAACTATGCATCACAATGATTTTAATATGCAAAATTTTTCTGTGTGCAGCAACACTTTATGTATAGTTACATACTGTTCATATACTTCTAACATGTAGCTAGTCAACCCTTACTCTTAAGATTTATATACGTTGGTTTTTTTTTGTAGTTTTCCTTCGTAAAATTTATTTTCTTAACACGTTATTTACTTTTATTATACTATTAAAGAATTAAGGTCAAAACCAATTTCTGTAAATTGAGCTTTCATTAGATAATTATAACAATTTTTACTACCAATAAACAATATCTATCTATCTATCTAAAGCTCGCTTTATTGATATTAAAAATATATTACTATGTTTTATTATGATTTAAACGTGTATCACTCAATAAAAAACACCCTTTATTATGATGTCACATAGCTTAAAGCCCTTAAAGCGGACGAGGAAAATGCTTTTAACTATACCCCATTTATGTATGTCACTTACAGTTTTTTTAGTTCATGACTTTATGTTCTCTAGAGGGCGCTTTGTTAAATTTAATGTGACGTCACAAAGCCTATAATCAGCAAACTTTTAAAACGCTTCCAACGATATCTCATTTGTCATATAAGTAAAAGAATTTTAGAAGTGAGAGTGAACATAAACAGATGAACAAATACTGCTGATTTTGCTTTGCCGTAGCCGGGTAAAAACGGAAGAACTGTTTCTCCTACGTCTATTTTTTATATATAAAGGCTTAAAACATATATTTGTGTATATTACTTTGGAGTAGCTTAAAATATTTAAAAACATTTTTAACAGAAATTATTTTTTAAGCTGTAGAATTTTGTAAAAAATATAAAAACAAAATTTTTAAAAATTTAATTTTTATCAAAAAAATCATAGGTGTGGGTGGGTGGCTTATGATTTTCGATGATAGAAACTGTTTTTTTAATTATGTGTCAAAATGAAGCGATTTTTGCATTTAAATTACATACCGTTATATTTCTGAACCAACGACGTTTCATACAAAAACACGTTGTACTGAAAACATCTAGAGCTTTTGAGATATCACAATAATTTTGATGTCAAATTAACGGAAATTTTTCATAACTTACTATTTTTAAGAAATTTCACCATCACAATATATATTGACACCAGGGCCGTAGCCAGGATTTACCCATGGGGGGTTTTGATGAATTTTTTTTTAAATTAATATATACAAGTACTTGTTTCATTTCGTTTTAAAGTTAAGTTTTTTATGTATTATATATGTATATTAAGGTGCCTCGACTGTTGGGAAGATAGTTTCATTTGTACCTCTCTAAAAATCAACCTTAGTCTATTTTATAACGATTTTTAAAAATAATTTGGCTGTTACGATAACCGCTAGGTAGCTCTAAACCATTTTACAAGAACCTAAAAAAAATCACAATTTCTTATATATTTTAGCTGGTGTAAAATTTGTAAACTGCCAGAAGTTAAAGGCCTGGAAAACCGCTTCCAATCTTCATAAAAAAATTAAAAGTTTTGCAATAGGATTAAAGATAATAGGGCAGTTCACGATCTTGTTGCAAGGTTGCAAATGCAAAATAAATAGCCTTTACAAAAACAAGAGACATATGTTGCAAAAGCTTTTCAATGCTTTTTGTTTTTGTAAAAGCTGTTTATTTTACATTTGCAACGATGCAACAAGATCGTGAACTGCCCTGTTGTTGTTGTTCGTGGATTTTTTTAATTTTTTAAAAGCTATTTTCACTAAAATTAAAAAACTTCATTATTTTTTATGCGATCCTCACTTTCAAGATATCGTTGGAAAGGTTGGGTTTTTTTATATAATTATATTATAAAATAATAATAAAATATCTAAGCCAAGGAATGCCAAGGAATGCCAATACTGAAGCCAAGGATTAATAATGATTAATAAATTTGAATTGATTTTGAATTGCATGCATTGATTCCTGGTCTGAAAATTTATACATATCAAAGCTGAAATATTAATTATAAAATAAACACATAAATAAATAAATTAATGTAGTTATTTGAAATTCAAAAGCTTTTGTGAGGTAATGAAATAAAAAAATATTAAAAATATGCATGAAAAACAGCATTATACTAAAATTTAATTCGATTGTAAAAATTTAAAATTTTTTGATGTAGATTTGAAGAGCTTTTACCAGCCAATAATTTCTGACTGTTTATTTTTTACCATTGTTTATTTTTTACACCAGCCAATAGAAAATGGAAAAACATAATTTTTGGAGGTTTTTGCAAAACGATTTAGCTCACTGGCGGAATAGCCAACATATTTTGGGAATTGTTATAAAATAGAAAAAGGTTAATTTTTAAGGGTGAACAAATGGAACTTTTTTCGAGGCACCCTAATGTTATACATTTTTATTTACATTTTTTTATGTTTTAATAAAAATTTTTAGTTATCTTTGTTTACAGTGTTAACATTTTAACAGTTTTTTGCTAGAGATTTAAATTAAGTCTTCTGTTTTTTTGCAAATTCTTCCAGCACGTCCTGCTCTGTTTCTATGCGATCAATGTGGGATGGACATTCGCTCAAACGGTTCTCGCCCATTGAATTACGGGTGTATGCTTTAACAAATTTTAGAGATGAGAACTATATTTAAATTCGCTAAAATATATTAATTTTACACAAACTTCATAAATCATTAAACCAAAAAAAAAAAAATACTTCAACGATTGAGTTAAAACTTTCCATCGGGTCAGAATTCTGAAAAATCAACCTTGAAAAATCAAAATTGTAAGATTTACTTTGAAAAGTTCATGAATAACTTAACACATTCCTTAAAAATTAAACCAGGTTTAGAACCACATCCTTACTTCGACAGTTAATTGGAAAAAAGTCTTTACTATAAAATAGTCCCAATAAAGGGGCTGAAAATTTTATTTTATAAACATTTTTTGTTGTGCCGAAAAATACGAAGAGACTGTGGTGCAATACCGCCATAAGCAGAGCTAAAGAAAACGCAGAACTTATAATAGGATCTATTTGCATATTTGGAGTAAGCCAACAAACTCCAGCGACAACACCATGGGTGCTGAAATTTAAATTTTCGAGAACCGCTCGAGGGTAAATTAAAATTATTTGGTGGCTGAATATACTTTAAAGTCTCTCGAATTAGAAAGGTTTTTCCAGTATATATATGTCATTTTTGCTGGCTTTACTGTTATCATCACTGCCATCATCTACAACTGCCAATGTTAAGGAAAGTGATGACAATTGTTAATGTATCACGTTTGATCCGATTATTGTTGCTTAGACGATTCAGTCATAACACAGACTTCAACACATAAACGCAACTTTAGTATATGACTTGTTAAGTTTTTTGAAACATATTAAAGTGATTCCATGAAATAACAGCTTAAATGCATTCATTTTTATAAATATGTCGGACTTTTGGGGGGGTTTTAACCCACAAATCCCCCCTAGTCTATGGCCCTGATTCACACTATTCGTAAAAGATGACGAAAAATGTGTGAAGTATTTTTTGCATATCTTATCAATGTCTAAAATGTCCTTTTACATCATGTTTTACTATCTCTTACAGTTTGGCATTTATTTAATATATGCTTTTTCTACGCTCATATTTCAGGTCGAAGGTCATTAATCTAAAATGCAATCATACTGTGCAGCCTGGCCTTTCATCTAATACCTCGTTCATTATTCTACCTCTTCTTAGCCCTGAGATTCCTTACTAAAATTTATATAAACTTTCAACGTTTATATTTCGGGTCAGAGGTCATCAATTTAAAATTTAACTTGATTCGGCACATCTATGATGTAGTACATTTCGAATGATATACGTTTCATTGCCCGTATTTTGAAATAAATATCAAAATAGTGTACGACAACATTTGATGTTTGCGTATTAATATCGATAATTCCATATCAATTCGACTAATTTTGAGCAAAATTTGACCTTTGTGTTTCCGATTTTTTTGAAACTTTATAGATTAGTAGTTCCTATAAAAATAATTTAAACTGTGTTTTTGTTTTTGCGACTTTTTTTTGAAAAGTTGAAATATTAAAAACTGTGAAAATATTAAAAAACATATAAAAATACAATTAGTGCATGTATTCAAATAAATGTAGTTTTGAAACCGTAAGTTGTACAGAAAAAAAGTGTGTCTATATTTTAAAGATCTTGAATTTGTCGTTTTGGTGGTTTATTTGTTTGCAGCTTTTTTATGAAAAATTCCTTTTTATTTTAACCTGAAATTTTCAGTCACATTTTTCATAGTTTTCGCAACAAATGAAAATATTTGAAATTTTTATATTTTTAGTATAGTGTTTAGTTAAGGTATACATTTTAAGGACAAGCACACAATTTTATGTTGGGATTCCAATGATTGCTATTTTTAAGGATTTTTTGTAAAAAAATGCCTACAAAATATTTCTTGTTTTTGCACCGAAAATTTCATATTTTCAAATATCGTAACAGTTTTTAAAAATATAAAAAAATGTTTGGTTATACAAATCGTTGCCTTCATTTGAATACTAATGAAATTATTTTAATAAAATCATATAAATAGAGCATTTAAAAGGTGTGCTATTATGTCATATTGTTCTAAAATTTTACAACTAAAATTTACAAGATAAATGCAAATAAGAAACAGCTGTTTGATTACGACACTTCAATAAACATAGCTTTTAGAGCTATAATATGTATATGTTAGTACTTTTTTATATGGAAAGCAACAATAAAATGTTTAAACTTATGTAACAAGACATTATGAAATGATAGCACACCTTGTGAATACCTTAATTATTTTGGATGTTCATTGGTATAAACATAAAAAAATGGAATTTTCGGTATAAAAATAGAAAATGTTTTTTTAAGCATTTTTTAAAAAATTCGTTAAAAAAAGCAATCAACTAACCTAAAATTGTGTGTTAGTCTTTAAAATTAGTGCTTCAACTCAACAGTAAACTAAAAAAATAAAAATTTGTTGCAAAGACTACAAAAAATGTGAATAAAAATTTCAGGTTGAAAAAAAAGAATTTTTCTTAATAATGCTGCAAAAAATATACCACCAAAAAGACACATTCAAAAAATTTAAAATATATATACTAGGGCGGGTCAAATTCTGGCTCAGCGAAATTTGTAAAATACATGTAATTTCAAGACTTTTTCTCCACTACAGCATATACAAATTCTGAAAAAAAGCTGTGTGGACTTTCGTAAATAGATTCATACATATACATTCATACATTCATATTTTATAATTGAGAACAAAATCTATTTACGAAAGTCCGCACAGCTTTTTTTCAGAATTTGTATATGCTGTAGTGGAGAAAAAGTCTTGAAATTACATGTATTTTACGAATTTCGCTGAGCCAGACCTCCAAAAAATTCGTCCATACAAATTGACCCGCCCTAATATATACACTTTTTTCTGCACAACTTACAGTTTCAAAGCCGAGTTAATAATTTGATAAATAATATTATTTTTTTTTTAATTATAACACACAGTGTGCCAAAACCATAAATAAACAAGTACATCCAAACTTTATAGAAATTCTTAAAGAAGGACATGTTGAGAGTCCATCGAACTTGATTTGACCTCTCAAGGTTATCACAATTTTTTTCAACTTATTTTTAAAGTTGCAGTGTTCGAATTTTGTTGTGCCGACATGAATTGCATTTTTACAGCCATTTGGCCTATTGGAAATGAAAAATGAAACTCACTTTTTTGCAATAAAATTTAACGTAAAATAAGGATAAATAAAAAGATTTAATGAAATAGGAGCAGTTTTTATGATAACAAACATTACATAGGAATCAGTTTTTGACAAAAAAAAAGAAAACGTTTAAATTTCGTTTACGCTTCATTTTGTATTCTATCGAATATCTTTTTACATAGCCTTATTTAACGTCAAATTCTATTGAAAACAGTTAATTTTTATTTTATAAAAATGCCATTAATGTTGGCACAACAAAATTCGAACACCTGAACTTTAAAAATAAGTTGAAAAAACTGTGATGGCCTTGAGAGGTCAAATCTGGTGCGATGGACTCTTAACATGTCCTTCTTTAAGAATTTCTACATAGTTTGGATCTGCTTGTGTTAGAATTCCAGAAAAATAATATTAGTTATCAAATTATTAACTCAGCTTTTTTTTTGAGCGCGAGTGTACATCTATTTGAATATATGCACTTATTGTATTTTTTAAGATTTTTTTTACATTTTTCACAGTGAATATCTTTAAAACAAAATTTTAAATCCAAAAAAAGTACGCAGATATAATACCTTTTAAGAGCACTATCCACGCAGAGAGTTTCGAAATTTTCAAAAATAGTGATGTCAGAAACGTGGGCGCTTTGACATGGAATCACCGATACATAAGATTAAAAACTTCAATACTTTTTTAAATTTAAGAAAAACTGTTTTGAATTTCTTACTTTAATACAAAAAAAAAATTTTCTTATGTTTTTTGGGGGGGCAAAGGCCCTCCTCTACCCTCACTATGCCCATGGACTGAACAAATCAAGCATTCTAAATATAAAGCAAGTCTCTTCACCCGTAAAACCTTTTCAAAATTAGCTTTTTGCATATATCACTATCGACTACAATTCAAATTCATTAAAACTGGCAACACTGCTGCTATCAATTTTCATAGCAAAATTTTGCCATTCAACTCATTAAGCATCTAAAAACGCTTGTCGCACTGATATTGGAACCAATAGTGGCCTAAACTGGAGTTCTTTCGAACACGCACTTTCTGGTGGCGTTCAATATTAAGCGTTATGCTGTAATACATGGCCAATTCATAACCTAAAGCAATTCGTACAATGCAGCAGCCAGCACACTCAACACATCCTCCACGGCCGATTTTCCAGGCATTCGAAGGGCCAGACATCTAGTCAGACATTTTGGATTCAGTGACTTTTCGAGCATGTTTACATTGTGCTCAACAGCAGTAACAACAACAACAACAACAATGACAAAAATAACATAAACAATGCAAACAAAGCACTTCAAGTGACTTACGCGCCACTGGCCAAGTCCAAACAACAGGCAGCAGTCGGCAGCAGTCGGCAGCCAGCCGCCAACTTGGCTACCAGACAAACAATCGCTAGTGTCAACAACAAAATGAATTTGGCTGTTTGTGTGTGTGAATGTGTGTTAGCCAAATGCAGTGATACGCATTTTTTACTAAGCTTGCCTTTGGCGCATTTTTAGCACAGCACGCTGCTAAGCATACGCCTTGCAATAATGCACTGTTGTTGCAATTTAGCAAATTGTTGGCAGCATATTTTATGCATACTCTTGTTGTTGTCATGTTGTTGCTGTCTACGCGACTATGCAATTTTAAACAAAAATGCGTTATTTGTCATTCGCAATCATTTCATTGCAACTGCTGTTGCAGTCCTTTTCATACAAGTTGCCACGATAACATCCGCCTTTTGTGTGACGCAGAGTTGCATCCATCCTTTGTCTATCCATTGGAATGTCTAACTGTCCATCTCACTGGAAATAGCTGTTGCCAGTTCACTTATTTATCATCAATTCATTCAACTATTGACATTAAGTAGTGCTGCTTACTTGTAATGTGATGGGTTGGTCGGTTTTTTATGGTACACAGTAGATGCACCATTTTCAGCGTTCTAATTAAGGCAAACAATGTTTTTAGTAGAGCTTTTAATTTTTTTTTTAGGTTTGTTCGGGTACTTGCGCACCCGGGCACTCGATGCTATCCATGATATTTAGATGCTTTAAGGGCTTTGTTGAGACCTTTTAAATTTCAAGTAACCCTGTGCACTCTGTACTTATTTTTGGCCATTTTGAAAAAATCTACCAAAAAAACACAAGCAACAAAATTTTTCGAAAGCAAAAGCAACTGAAAAAGCATTTAATTTCATGTTTCAATTTCAATAAATTTCTGTATGCAGCCAGCGCAAACCGTGGTACTCAGACACGTCCCGTGGTACAGGCGAAGCAGGCCCACGCCTGTAGTGCCAAATTTTTAGAGGCGCCAAAATGACCCAAATCAGTTTATCCAGAGGAGAAAAAAGTTTTTCTTAGCTTAAACTAATTAAAACTTATCTATCTATGCTTAATAAAGTCTCAAAACCGTTTATCTCCATTATCTCTTTTGTGAATTCAATCTGATATATGTACAAATTTAGACAAAGATAATATTTTAATGGATTTTGCTAGTGCAAAATTCTGCAGAAAATTTTAGATTATTGAAAAAAGTTTTAAATGTTGTTTCTAATAAATTTTTATTATTATTTAATTTTATGCTTTCTTTCTTCTTTTGAATAATCACAAAGTAAAATTTAATTTTGTTTGTAGGTACTTATAATATTTTAAAATATTCAAATATATTTTTATGCTCCTGTAAAAAATGCTTTAATATTATCTTTAATAGGATTCCACATATTAAAAAAAAATAAATCTTTCTATATAATCGGGATACCCTGATAAATTCATAATAAATAGGGCTAGGACTCTCATGAAATGCATGTTTTTACTGGGCATCTTAAAAAGGAAATGGCTAAGTTATCTTAACGAATCATGAAATTTCCTTTAAATTGGCATACAATCGTTAATGCATATTTTTTCATATTTTGCAATAAATGCATGGTTTTGCATATTTACAAAAATGCCTATTTTTGCATATTTAATGCGCATATTTTTGTATATTTGGCAATGCATGTAATTTTTGCATATTTTTGCTTTTTTTTTATTTGCAACCATTTAAACTTAAGGCGACATATTTTGGGAAAAGATAACTTGTAATTATTACTTTTATATTCATTTCATATTTTTGTTGTTTTTGATAAATTAATTGTATATGTATTTTATAATTAATTGTTTTTAATTTTTTTGTTAAATTACATGTAATATCTATTTTTGAACCGATAATAAAATATTAGAAAAATATTTTTAATTGCATATTTTGCCTGTTTCTAGAACATATTTTATAGTTATAAGTGTATTTAATATGAGCATATTTTCGAGGGGCGCCAAAATAATAGTTTGCCTGTTTAAAACAAATGTTACGGGACGCCTCTGGTGGTACTACACCTGAAATCATTGTGAAATAAAGAAATAGTTTTAGATATTTTCTTCAGCCTCTTCTTCAAAATTTTCCAATGAAATAACTGGTAGGTCGTCGTTGAGACACTTTACGAAACAACTGTTTTAAGGCAATTTACTTCTTGGCAACAGGCTTTGACACAAATAGGATACTTTCAGGTTTGTCTAGGCTTTTTTTGGATGCTCTAGGTTTTGCATACAATCCTCTGTCTACTTAGGGTCAGTTTTTCAGAGCAAGTTTAACTCTGTTTCAAGGAGCAAGTTTTCCAGTGAATATTGTGTTGGTATATATCTGAGTTGTGATACTTATATTTTGGGGACGCGCCACGGAGTTACGTATATAGCTCGTCAGCTTTAGTATATTTTGGGCCTAGCCGGCACTTCAAGGGAAATTCATTTGAAAAGTAAAATTGAAAGACTTCTCTTGTCTTAGACTTTAAATTAAATTCTGCTTTATGTGGTTCTTCTTTTTTTCTTATATACTAAAAAAAACAGTATTTTTCTTAAAGTTATTCATGCCAGTATTTTAGACTCCGCCCTTATTTTCACGATGGGTTACCAATCGATCCCGTTAGTCGATCGGTTCCCAGCCACATACCAATAGCCAACAACAACAATGTTGGCGTTGATAGCCTTGAAAATTCGGCAGGTCAGTTGCATTGGAGTAACATAATATATTCGCTGTATTTACTCCAGTGCACTGCTCATATTGTAATTGCATTGCACTAACAACAGCGTTGTTGTTGTTGTGCTTGAGCAGAGAATTAAGTATCCAAACGATACAAGCAGCAAGAGGGGATGAAAACAATTCAGCACTTTAGAAGTGTGAATGACATTTGTTACGACATTTTTGATTCTTAGTGCCCGTCATAATTTTTGGGTTTTAAGTTGCATCAAAAATGTTGTTGGATTTTAATTTAATGTTGCACTGTTTTTGTTTCCTTTGGTATGGTAATAATGACTGTGTAAGTACACTACAATATTGCCTAAAGTTTAAACTAAGATTAAACGCCCAATTTTAGTGGGTTAAACTTTGGTTAGCTTGTCATATGATACTGACAGATTATTTGTTTGCTAAGTTTTGCAACAATTTTTCATTTGCGCTTGACAATGGCCGCATTCACCAAAATCAACTGTTGTGAACTAAAATGGTAGCGTTACCTTGTTTCTACTCTAAACGTCATAAAAGTTGTTAATTATTTCATTTCATTGTTTTTACTATGCAATTATATAAATAATTTAAATGCAAAGTTTTCTCACTCAAATTTTACCACAACAATTGGCAGCTGTTGTCTCCGCTGAATGCGGCCAGTGAGTTTTTTATTGTCAGCAGTTAGAAATTATCAATAACTTTTTGATGTTTGCAAGTGTTGCCACATAAGTTATCCCTAATCTGCATGATTTTAAATTAGCACTGAAAATTGATTCCTTAGTGAAGCTCAGATTAATTTTTAACTACGTTTAATTAATCTCAAGTTAAACAAGGTTTAAGCTTGCTCTGAAAAACTGGCACTTGGTATTTTTGATACTTATTTTTTTTTTTTTTGAGTAAAAAATTGTGCATAGAATCGATATCTAAAGCTATCGTCAATTCGTAGAGCAATTCGTACACTAGACGTCAAAATGCAACAACTTTTCTAAGATCCCACTATACTTTTCTTATGGACTTCAGCCTGCTGAGCACAAATATCACAATAAAAAAAAAATTTTTATAGATAGGTATTTTGAGATATGACCTTTTGAAGAATGTTCCCCTTTTTCCAGGATATAAATAATAAATAAACTGACCATTTCAGCCCTTGGAAGGACTTTGACCTAGCTTCTATTGATCAATTGTGTTGTGCGTGTTATTAAATGTTTCATCACAAATGACCGAGAACTGGACCTACATGTTAAATGCCGACTCCGAACGGCTTATGTTCTCAAAAAGCTTTACATGGCAATTTTTACTCTCTGAGGTTTGCCATTGTCTGCAGAGAGGTGACGACCGAACAGAAAAATTAATTCAATTGAAAAAACTTTCTGTCTGAGCTGGAATTGAACCCGGGCTGCGGCGGTTCTTTAGCTTAGGGGCTACGCACTCTACCCACTAGGCTACGGTCGCCACTATACCCACTAGGCTACGTTTCCAGGATATCTTATATATTAATAGGCAAACATCAAATACTGTTGTAAGCTTTTTCGATATTAATTTTAGAATAAAGGCAATGAAACTTATATCATTCGAAAGATATTGCGGCCTATATGTGCAGAATCATTTTAGATTTTAAATTTATGACCTCTGACCTGAAATAGTGACGTTGAAAGTTTGTATTATTTTTAATACGGAATCTCAGGCCTAAGAAGAGGTACAATAGTAAATGAGGTATCAAATGAAAGATCTGGCTGCACAGTATGATTACATTTTAGATTGGTGACCTTCGACCTACAATATGAGCGTAAAAAGAGCATTTATTAAATAAAAGCTAAACTGTAACAGATGGCAGAATATAATGTAAGAGGGAATTTTAGACATTGATAAGGTGTGCAAAAATTACTTGCGACATATTGCGCCATCTCTTACGGATACCCTACAATAAGCATTTTTTTATGTTAAAAGTGTGATTATATATTGTGCTGGTAAAATTTCTTACAAATAGCAAATTATGAAAAATTTCCGGTATTTTGACATGAAAATTATTGTGATAGCTCGAAAACTATAGATGTTTTCAGTACAACGTATTTTTGTATGAAACGTCGTTGGTTCAGAAATATAACGGTACACGAAAGCTTTTTTGGTAATATTTTTCTCGGATAATATGCTAAAAAATTCCCGTTATAATGACATCAAAACTATTTAGATATCTTAAAAAATGTAGATTTTCTCAGTACAACGTATTTCCTTGAAGCAGGGTCATCGCCTCAGAATGAGAAAAAACTATTGAAATGTCAAGTTTTGATTTTGCAAACAAATATCTTGGCCATTTTTCAATCGATTTTCATCAAATTTTCTTTGTAGGAAAGATTTATTTATTGACTTTGGAGACATAAGAAAAGATTAATCGTTTTCTCACCAATTCAATGTTTAATATGGTTTTAAAAATACCTCTAAAATATTCCGTTTTTGCTCAAAAAATAGGCCAAACGTTTCTGTTGTTGTAATTTTTTTTTCTTATAAAATTTTCTTTTTTCACACTCTTTCATATGACATATCATTTATTAGCAAAAATTGCTTCATTTTGACAACTATGGCAAAAAAAAGTTTCTACCCAGTAGCGGATGGAATATATTCCGAATATATGAAGCATCAATTACCTTGTAATGACCACTACTTCCGACTATATTACCTTACTATGCATAAAAGGCCTTACATTTAACATTGAATGAGACAGGAGGTAAGTGATCGCCTCCCTTCAGCATTACCTAGAAGTTACGGAGTAACATACTACTTGTATTAAGTTATAAAAATCACTGCATTACTTTTCCTTGTATGCTACATTACAGGTAATGAGGTATGAGTTAATTACTTCTGCTATATGCAGACGCATTACTTTTTGAAAAAAGTAATGCTTCCTTACCTGGTAATTTATTCTGTATTAGTTCTATGGTAGCCACTGGCAAATCCGCTGCTGGGTATCATCGAAAATCATGAGCTATTATGATTTTTTTTTTATGAAAATTCTAGTATCTACAAAGCTCTACAGCTTAAAAAATAGTTTCTGTTAAAAAAATTTCAAATATTTCAAATTACCCGAAAGTTATATACACAAATCTATGTTTTAAGCCATTTCGTTTTATATAAAAATAGGCGTAGGAGAAACAGTTCTTCCGTGTTTCTGAACAAATTTTTATAATTTTTTTTAAATAAATTGGAGTAGGGAGAATTTAATATTTCTGAAGTAAAACCTTAACCATAAGAAATAGAAGAACATGGCGTAGAGGGATTTTAGATATTCATACAATATAGGAAAAACATTCTTCGCTATCTTTTACGGATACCCTACAATAAGCATTTTTTTATAGTACATTTTTTTATATTACAAATAGTAAATTCTGAAAAATTTTGATATAAAAGTTATGACGATATCTCGAAAACTGTTGCTTTCTCTCGAAACTTAAAATTTTCTTAGTACAACATATTTTCTTAAGGCAAGCTCAATGCCTCAGAATGAGAAAAACGATTGAAATTTCAGAAATTTGGTCGAATTTCGACCACAGGCGATACTAGTATTTAAAAATGTTCATATCACTTACTGTGATATGGAATAGAGAACTCGACACGGCGGCATTTTTGTTACCTATTGCGAGTTGCTCCAAATATCCAGGAAGTTACGTTCTGGCGTCGCCAACCAAGCATGTAGTGCATTTTTGTAATTCTCGAAAGTACAGCTATTCACTAGTAGTTAGCTATTCAAAAGGTACAGATTTGTTGTTGGCTGTACCAAAGTGTAAGCACCAACACGGGCACGAATCCAGGGATTAGGGATGTGCAAGTCGAAGTCGAAATAAGTCGAAAGTCGACTTTTACTTGATAATTTTCGACTTTTGGCAATCGACTTTCTGATATTGAAAAAAGTCGAAAGTCGACTTTTACTTTCGACTTTTACATTCGACTTTTTTAATTTTATGCGAAACAAAAACATTAACGCTAATCTGAGAACTGTCTTCTCTAAACTAATAAACGAAATTAACAACAAATTAACAAAGAATTAACAACAAGTAAAGCTGCGTTGGCAACTCTTGATTCGATAAATGTAAAATAGTGGTCGCCAAAATTAAAGAAAGAGACTGTAGGTGGAAGTGTGACAAAGCAATTGCGTATCATCTGATTACGTTAAACGCGTAACAAAATGTTTTATGAAATTGTCACTATTTGAAAAGCAGGTGACAATTTTTATCAAAATTTACTATTTTTGAGCTTCAAATTTTGTTTTGAAAAAAAAACCATTACAACAAGCACATAAGAATATCAAGAATACTGGGAAACAATTGTTACTTTGCCAGAATAGGGTTCTGCGCTCAAATCGGTTATTTTTTTACTATAGAAAACAGAGGAATGTTCTTTTTTTAAGTCAAATTGGCAAGAATTTAAAACGAGTAATTGAAATTACAAAAATAATGAATTGGTAAAACCATACGCTTCTGTAAAACTTCTAGATCCTAGGTTCTAAAAGCACGCATTTCAAAATATCCGTGAGCGTTCTCAAGCAATCTTTCACCTTGGTAAGCAGCAGTACATAAATAATTACTGCAAAATTACCCCAGCCCCCACCACATTTATGTGATCTTGTGAATGCCGAGATAAGACAAGCAAGAATTTCAAATGAAGAAGTTGTGATAGCGGCATCAACATCTAATTATCAAAAATTCGATGACAGTGACATATTATATTTTTTGGATGAGGTGGTTAAAACAATAATGGACTCTACAACTAATGAAATTGAAGGTATGCTTACTCAGCTGCGCCTTTATGCGACTCACCCAGCTGTAGATCGAAAACTTAATAAAAATCCGCTTGTTGTCTGGAAATGCATGAAAACTGAATTTCCTATTGCTTGGGCCGTTGTAAAAAATATTTATCAAGTGTTGCAACTTCGGTGCCATCCGAAAGATTTTTTTCTCATGCTGGTATCTTAGCGAACTAATTGCGAAACAGGCTTTCGCCAGAACATCTTAACATGTGGGTTTTTCTACGTTCAGTTGGTGGAGACATGTGGTTCCCTAGATTATGCATTTCTTTGTGCACAAATATATCGAGCCCTAGCCGCCGAATAGTAAGCGCCACTTTTTTGATATTTATTTTTAAATGGCAAATGATAGTACGAAAACAAAGTCGTCAACTCCAAAAATTTCACATCTCAACTTAAACTTTCCTAAAGCAATATCTAACACAAAAATAAAATTTACATGTACCGCTTATGCAAAAAAAAAAAAAAAACAACAAGGAAAATGCTTCTCTTGTAAAATTTGGTTGTCACGCTTACGTTAATTCGGCGGTTAGGGCTTGATATTCAGCCCAATTATGAATAATTTTTGATCGGGAATCGGAAAAGGGAGCTTACATTTTTAAGATAGCAGATAAAGACATCACATTTTTTTTTACTTTCATAAATATTGACGGTTGATGAAGAAATTAGCATTAAAAATTTCCAAAATGTTCTTAAACTTTATCTTGAAAATTAACTCTCTTTTTTCCGATTATCAGAGAAAAATTATTCATAAGAAGTCTGATTATCTATAAAAGAACTAAAATTGCAATATTTTGTTTTGTTTTTTATTTATTTACTGTAGTACCATGTTTGTGTTTATTTTTTAACAATAAAATACATTTTTCATATTTAATCATTTGCTTCTTTACTGCCCTACAAAAATATTTTTAAAAAAGTCGAAAAAAGTTGAAAAGTCGACTTCTAAAGGTTCAAAAAGTTGATTAGTCGACTTTTACATTTTCAACGGTTGAAAAAGTCGAAGTCGACTTTTGTTGGCGGTTGCACATCCCTACTAGAGATTTTGCTTGTTTTTTCACTGAAATTCATTAATACGTTTGCAAAAATTTACTATACCCCGACCAGTTCAAACCGTGGGCGGGAGGTGGGCATGTCTTTTTCAGATTCAAAAAAAAAATAAATAAATAGATAAAAAAATAGATCGATAAATAAATTTAATAATAATTGGGTTCATTGATTTGAAATATGTGCTAATTGAATAAAAAATATAATGTGGCACAAAATGGAAAAAAGTACGTAAAAAGCACGAAAATGTAGAATTTTGATACCTTCACTCAATGGTCCATAACTTCATTTTTCTACCATGAATTTTCTTCAAAAGTACTACGTTTATTTTTTCAAAAAACTATCTTCACGTACAAAATGATAAACTGAGAAGTTTTTTGTGATTCCGATTTTTTTTTGTTTATTGAAACATTGTTCGACTTGATTTAAAAAAAAAATCTGGTATTTCTTCCGATAGCGTCAAAACTACAGGGTCAAATGACAAAATTTGTTCAAAGCAGTTGTTTAATTGGTTGGTTTAATTTTTTAAATTGGTCAATCCGTTCTCGAGACAGATTGATATTTATGACACTATATCCTGGGAAAAGGAGAAACATTTTTAAAAGGTCATATCTCAAAAACCTATCCGTAGAAAAAATGGTTAAATTGAGGAGTAGCACGAAAAAAGCACTGTATTAGCAAGAAAAATACAAAAGAACGCCCTAATTTTGTGCATGAGCAAATGACCAAAGACTTTTCATTCTGGAGCAAGGTTAATAAAATAGAATACATTAGGATCTTTAGCACTTTTAAACATTAAACATTTATTGCAGGTTTTGTTTACCGATGAAAGTTTATTTAATTTATATGGTTCAGATGGAAAGCGAAAACCGAACGAATTTTGCAATAAATATTTTAAACACACGGTTAAGCATGGTAGAGCATCAGTCATGATTTGGGGCTGCATCTGATGTTGGAAAGATTAATTTTATTGAAGATTTAATGAACTAAAATATGTTCTTTGACATTCTCATGACGCAAAATATATTAAATTCTTAGTTTTAGCATTGAATTCCCTATCTGCCCGACTTTCAATGTGAGCTCGTTTTTAAAGCTTTGGTTTGATTTAATTTTGTGTTACCGTTCTTTTTCAACTATGATTCATTTCGCTCACCAATAAATAACGTTTTGAAAAAATATTTACTTCAAGTTTCTTCATACATTTTCATTTTCGAAACCAATGCGAAAGTGCTAAGAAATACCTGCCCGACTTTCGTTGTATGACTGGAAAAAATAAACGCTAAAAATGTCATGTGTACAAAATTTTATTACTCTGAGATTATTGTTTTGGGAAATATTACAAATTACTGATTTCGGTTATATGGGAGATCAGCGTGCCATTTATACGATTTTAACGTATTTTTAAGTAAGTAATTCACTTATCCTAAAATTTATTCTCGCACAGTTTCATGATTCTACGGAAAGTCTTTTCATGTTGTTAACTCTCTATATTGGCGCGTTACTCTGTGCGATAGCCAGATGGTCTCGCGTCACATTTTTTGTTTTTTTTTTAATTTTGTTATACAGCAAAATCTATTTGTTCAGCTTCAGTTAAGGTATCAAATCAGTCGGATGAAAATTGTCTAAAAAACAAGTTCCGCAGTTTGAGAAATTTGTGGCACTTTCAGTAAAGTAAGAAAAATTTACCTTATTTTGTCTTTTAACTTTAAGAGGCAGGGGAACACGAAATGAGATTTATTTTTAATCGACTGTTGAAAATTGCCAGCATTCAGAAAGTGTTTGTTTTAAAATAAATTTGTTTTAAGGTCATTTTTAAATTGACTTTAAAAATTTAAAATTTAAAAATCTAAACCGTAAAAATATAAATTGAAAAAAAAAACTAGTAAGGAATTATCTTCGACTGGGCCGAAGTTAAAATACCCGCACGGCCGAATTAGAGTATATATAAAGTCTTAAGCAAAGTGTTAAATATATTTAAAGAGATTTTCCTGTTTTGGTTAAGTCACTTTGTATGGGAGATAGGCGTGGTTTTCATCCGATTTTTACAAATTTAAAACTCAAAATAAAAATTCAATATTTAAGACACTGTGCGAAATTTGAAGTCATTAAAGTGATTTTTGTGGAATTTAAAGAGATATTCCCGTTTTAGTTAAGTCACTTTGTATGGGAGGTAGGTGTGGTTTTCATCTGATTTTTACAAATTTATTACTCAAAATAAATATTAAATATTTAAGACACTGCGAAATTTGAAGTCATTAAATTGATTTTTGTGGAATTTAAAGAGATCTTACCGTTTTGGTTAAGTCACTTTGTATGGGAGGTAGGCGTGGTTTTCATCCGATTTTGCTCAGATTCGAACTTAACCTTTATTTTTGTATAAAAAGCTTATATTTTGAATTTCGTTATGATAGCTCAAAAATTACGGCTGCTATCGTGGACACAGTTGGACAGACGGACATGGCTAAATCGACTCAGGAGGTCGAAATTTGTGACTGATACTACTATATTTTTTTTTTGCTACTGCGTATTCCGAAATATTGCTGCCATTACTGTTGCCAACTTCATGCCGGATTTGGTGAATTTTGAAAAAGTTTGGCGCAAGAAAAATAAAGTTTGGTGACTGGTGCATTTTTTGGTGCTTTTTTCGGAGGCACTAAATGTGCCTTAGTTTGTGCCTTAATATTTAATAAAAATTGATCTGAAGATGTGATTTAATGGTACAAGTATATAAAAGCATAAGTTTTTTTTTGTGTAAGATTCATCAAATTAGTTTATTTAAGTATTTTAAATTTGTCTAAGCCTGTTCAGTAAATACATATTTAAAAAAAAAATAACTGGCAGTTCAGAATAAAATGTATTATTTGAATTTAACCTGGTGTTTTATGTTTGCAAAATCTAATAAATCTGGTGCATTTCTAAGGAAAAAGCGCATTTTTTTCGCCGTTTTGGTGGATTTTAGAATGGAAAAGTTGGCAACACTGGCTGTTATATCTAAACGGACTAAGATTTTACTTTTAAACAAGGCACTTACTCTTAGGAGTCCATCCATATCACATTTACTTTCGGGTAGCGATAGAGACAGTATGGGAGATGTCGAAGAATATGTTTTTTTATCTAGCCAACTAACGAAAAACTATTTTTCTAATAAAGGCATTTCTTTTTGTATTGTTTCTTTGTTTCACTTTTGGAAAAAGTGTACTGTACAATGGAAAAAGGAGTAACATCGGAAAAACACGTTTATACGTACAATATATGCTCTGAGGTAAGAACAAAATATGTAACGAGCTAGTAGAGAACAGTTTAAGAAAAATTATCACAAAATTTTTTAAAAAAAATTATGTTTTTATACGCGAAAATTGAGTTAACCGTTGAATTTTTAAGAAAAAAGCCATATTTTAGAATTGATATGCTCATAAGTTTTTTTGTTGCAACTCCATGCCAACATTTTTACAAATACATAAAAGGCATATAAAACACAAAAAAAAATTATAATTAAATTATAAGAAGGGGTAAAAATTATAGTGGTTTATGTCACATTGACCTCGTTTTACACAAATGGACCTTTCGCTGTAAATTCTGGAAAGAAGATATTATGATAACATCGGTGTAAGGGTGCTACCATGATCGAAATGTAACATAGAGACTTGATTAAAATTTATTGTGGAAAAAAATACCCCTCGTTTAGGGTACTCAAAATGACTTACACCACTGTAAGTTTTCAGAAAAATTGCCTAACACCACTGCGAATGGAAAAATCAAGGACTTACACCTGTTTCATTGTCAATAAAATCGTCTTCTTTACACGTTTGCAATCGACTTTGGGTTTTTGGTTCCATTTCTAGGACGTCTAACAGCAGGGGTGTGTTGCGCGATTACACTACACAAGAACACGTTCTGTTCCGAGTAGGTACTCATCTTCCAGAATGTATCAAAAAGTTCCTTCCTGGCCGGTTCTAATATGTTAGAGGCGCACTTTTCCTTACTTTTACAATCAAAATGCACGGATAAATATAATTCATAAACTTTTAATGAAAGCTGTTCATTAAATTTTTCTTGACCATTTTATGAATAAATTCATTATTTTTAATGGATTTATCGTAAACTTAACGAAAATTTTCATTAAAGTTTATTAACGAGTTCATAGATGTTAATGGAAGCAATTCATAAATATTTCTTCAGTGCAACTCTGAAATATGTCCAGTATAAAGGATTTATGCTAGAATTTATGATTAAGTTAATGAACAGTATTTATTAAAATTGCAAACAATCTCGTCGTGTAACAAGACCTTGCTTTATTGTAGCGGTGGTAAATGTCACAATTTTTCATTGTCGTTTGTGAAAAGTAATAAGAGACTAGTGCTAAGAAGTAACTTAGAGATTAATAAAAGTGTATTAACCAGTGATTGTGCTAGTTAAAATGTTTAACGTAAAGAATAACCAATCGCGTCGGAAGCGAATTTCATCTGGGGGGGGGGCAGTACAAATGGGGGGGCAGTACAAATGGTGGTGCAAAAAAAGTTCACCAAAATTTCTTCACATGAAACATGAAGAAGAGAGAAAGAAGAGGAAAATATATAATACAAAAATATTATCGTTGTAAAAAAACTGATATTTTGAATAACTTTTCCTTTTAAATTGTTTATCTAGCTAAAAAAGTGGGGGGGGGCAACTGCCCACCTTGTCCCCCCGCATCCGACGCCAATGAGAATAACAAATGTTGTGTTCTTTGTGCAAAAAAGAATAGAAAAATATAGATATCTTTGTAGAATATATAAAAAAACTGCATTCTATTTCTAAAAAGGACACATTGCTTTATCAATTTTGTACACAATTGTTTGGTAGTATTAATATTTTAGTATTTAGACCAATTTTACCAATTTTACTCAAGACTGTAAACATACCAAAAAAAATAAATAAAATGTATGAAATATGCACCTTAGAATATTGAAGCAATATTTTTTCATTTTAATTTATTAGGGCAAGTGTGTAATGTTTCACAATTTTATTTAAAAATTGCATAAATGAAAATTTTACTCAAATTTTAATTAAAATGCAATAAAATTTTAATGAACTTCTTCATTAATTTTATGGCCTTTTCATTAATTTTAATGAACTTTTTCATTGCATTTTTTGAGCTTTTTTATTAATTAAAGTTTTTTTTTTTTTTTTTTTTTTTTTTTTTTATTAATCTAATGAAATTATTCACTAAATTTTAACGAACATATTCATTAAGTTTAATGAATTTTTTAAATTTATTTTAATGATTTTATTAAGAAAACTTTTTTTTAAATTTTTCATTAAATTTATACGTAATCATTCATTTTGTTCATTAAATTTCAAGTTTATGAATACCGTTCACTAAATTTTAACGAACGTGTGCGTTGGTTCAATAAGAACGAATATTTTCATTAAAACAACGCATAAAATCACAGATTTTATGCACATAATCCCTTCCGTGTGGGGAAGGCACTTTTCCCCATCTTCTTTTCCTCGAGAGGATACATACGGCAAAATTGAGTTTTTTGCTTTTTTTGCTCTGCTCAGCTTTACTTCCGTACTTCTGGCATTTTCTTGTTCTCTGAAAACGTTCCATTTCTTGGTTCTTATTTGAAGGACCCGCAATAGGGACTGAGCACGTATGCATACTGTTATTTCTGCTACATCCATCTTCAGTTAAAGCCGCTGCAACAAAAAAAGTATAGCGTTGTAGGTAGGTGGTAACGCTCCTCAGTTTTAAACGGGGTTTTAGTAAAAAAAGGAGCAAAAACTGTAAAACCAAACTTATATTCTGTATATGATGTGCTTTCGAACTCTCCACGCTCCCATTAATCGCTCGATTCAATATCATATAATGGATCATCAACATATTCCATATGATGGACAACATATATATCATACCATATCATGGATTGGTATCTCTATATCGAGTTCCCGTGCCTAAGTCAATTCGCCTGAAAAATTGACTAACACCACTATAACTTTAGCACCTTCATATAAAAATTAGATTCTCGTCAAAAAAAAAACCGTAAAATCTCGTTGAAGCATTTGTCAAATGGTATGAAAATTTGCAGTTCTATGTTTTTATATCTAAGGCATTGACTGATGAGCTTGATTTTCATTTTAAATCAACCATTAGTTGGTCTCCAGTACAAAAATTGGGTGACGCAAACATTGGTTCAGACGAAAAAAACCGTATACCAATCGAAAGGATTTTTTATATAAAGGGTGTTTTTTATAGAGTGATACAAGTTTAAATCATAATAAAACATAGTAATATATTTCAATATCAATGAAACGGGCTTTATTGGATAGAAAATTTTATGAAATTAATGTTTAAGTATGACTTCGACCATGTGGTCGCCACGGCTGGCGCGTACAAGGCTAAATCTGGAACACCAATATTTACAAACTTTTCGCAGCATTTGCGGCCGTATCTCGCCGATAGCTCTTCGAATGTTGATTTCCAGGTGTTCAATTGTTTGTGGTTTATCGACGTAGCCAAGTGACTTTACATAACCCCAAAAAAAATGATCCAATGGGGTTAAATCACACGATCTTGGGGGCCAATTAATTGGGCCATTTCGTGAAATTATTTTTTCGTCAAAAGTTTCTTTGAGTAAATCAATTGTAGCGCCCGCTGTGTGGCATGTGGCTCCGTCCTGTTGGCACCACATATCAGCAAGATTAATGTCAGCTGATTGAGGTAGGAAAAAAGTTCGAATCATGTTCCTATACCGTTCACCATTGACAGTAACATTCTGACTATCATCGTTTTTGAAGACATATGGGCCAATGACTCCGCCAGCCCATCAAGCGCACCAAACAGTAATTTTTCTGTGGATGTAATGGTGTTTCGACAAAAGCTTGTGGATTCTCCTCACTCCAAATACGACAATTCTGTTTATTTACGTACCCATTCAACCAAAAATGGGATTCATCGGAAAATAAAATTTTCCATGGAAATTCAAAATCAATATCAATTTGTGATTCAGCCCATTCGACGAATTAGCGGTGCATACGATGGTCGTTTGGCTTTAATTCCTGCACAAATTGAATCTTGAAAGGTTTTAAGCCAAGATCTTTTCGTAAAATCTTCCATAAAGTGGAAGGACACAACCCCAGTTGCTGAGAACGGCGACGAATTGATTGATTAGGATAATCTTCAATGCTTTCCTGTACAGCGGCTACAGATTCTTCAGTGCGCACTGTTCGGCGTCTCACGGGATGCACATTATCAGTAACAGTAAATGTGGTCCGAAAACGATCCATTGTTCTTCGAATTAGCAGCTCTGAAGGACGATTATGTACGCCATAAAATGGACGAAGTGCACGTTAAGTTTGACGAACAGAACCATTATTTTGATTAAAAATCACCACAATTTGCACGTGTTGCTCTGGTGTAAGTTGATCCATAATGAAATGTCAAAGCAAACTCAACAAAAAGCAACTATCGGCTGTTAAATGGGTGGTCAAATAAAGCAGTGATGCTAACTCAAAGTTGTATCACTCTAAAAAAAACACCCTTTACTATTTAATTTTGATACCGGAATCGGGGGGTCAGATTTGTCCCATACAATTCGATACACTTTACTATATATATTTTTATATATGTTTATAGTATAATTAAAGGGAATATTGCAATAACGTGATAAGCCACATGATCTAAAAAATCAATTTTTTTACCCTCGATACATTACTCAATGCATTGTCAACAAACACTGAAGAGATTTTGGCTATTTCTTACAAAATTTCGAACCTATTTGTAAAAGTTTCCATGCAATTTTTAAAATCAATAAATAGCAGTTCCATTTCTACATACAAAAGTAAATTTTTTCAAAACTTTACAGTTGATTTTTTCCTAAGGTTTTTTATGTGGCTTATCATGTTCTTGCACTAAGCCTTTCAATTCATTAAATTCATATTTTCTGACATACTAATACTAACATAAAAAGGTACATTTGTTGAGATCACTGAAATCTTTGAACTTTTAGTTAGGTTGGTTGACTTTGAAAATATGCTCTTAAAAATACGAAGGCATTTACAGTGTCATTTCCCAGGCTTGACTGAATTTTGGTCGCAAAATTTCCCGCCGAAGAGCAAAATCTCTGGGATTCAACACTAGTAGGCAGAACTAGTGTTATCAAATAATCATATGCCTTTTGAAGCGGATTACCGCAAGTGCCACCATTTAAATATATTTTTGTTTTATTTTCGAATTTTTTGAAAAATTTTTACTCGAATGTCAAATTGTTGTGTTTTGCATTTTTGCAATTTGAAGGCAATCCCGGGATCCAGAAAAACCCGGGATATTAGGCCTTATTAAGGTATATATAATGAGGTAGTGTTAGTAGATACAATTGTCTCTTGTGGTGGGTAACTTAGCTGTCAAATTTCGTTGTTTACGAAAAAAAAAAACAAAGCAAATAACAAAACTTGTCAATTGAAATTGTATTGTGAATTTTTGTGATTTAAATTGATTTAATTGATAAAATTAAACCCAAAAAAATTGTGCAATTTATCGAAAGCTTCTTCAAAAAGAGATTGGAACATTTTTTTGTGTGCCTCATGAAGAAATACGCTATCGCTGAAACGTTGCTTGTTCCACAATATTTTCACAATCAGTTGTCTGTCATCTGTCTTCAATGTGTTCAAGCCAGGGATGAAAGTGGAATTTTTCAGATTGTGCCGAATTGCAGAGAAAAATAGTACCTTTTTTAAAAATTTTTTCTTACACTAAACAAGGAGCGTCAGCTGAAACCAAAAATGGTGGCGTTTGAAAAATTGTTTGTCATTTTTGTTGAAAGTTTTCGTTTTTTTATTGATAAATAATCTAATATGCAATGTATTGGTAAGAATTTGGGAGATTATTGGTAAGATTATGGTCCATGGACAATTTAATAACACATTTTGTTAAAACTGCTGGAAAAAAGTCTTTTTTATTATTATAATAAATTTTTAAGTGATTCCAAGTTTAAGAACTTTTCAATAGACTTTAAAGTGGCTGTTTTTTTATTTTTCTTTTAATTCCTTTCCAAGAAGATCAATTTTACGTAAATCCAATAGAAAATGTTTCTATTACAGAGGTTTTAACAAAATGTGTTTTCAAAAATAGCAAATAATTCTATGTTTGGAGGTCAATAAGAGTTATAATAAAACATAAGTTCAATCATTTTTTCGCCTAAATAATGGTATAAGTAAGGAATTTATATTTTTTGCAGATTTGGGTATGAGTTCTTTGAAAAATAAAAAGTTACAAGCAAAACACATGTTTTTTAACAAAAAATACCTTCAGTAGAATCAAAATCGCTCCGATAAATTTTCTCCGATTTGAAAAAAAAGTAAGCAGAAATAGTTTTTATGAGTTCCTCTAACTTTATGACCCCGAACGAATGATTTTTTTCCCCCCATACAAAAGCGATCCGGTTTAATATATATGCTTTAAATTTTTTAATGAAATCAGATTGAAGAGCTAACTTTTTACTTTAAGTCTTGAAACTTTAAATTTGTTAAAAAAAAAAAACGAAAAAACCTTTTTTTAACTAAATTCGACCATAAAAACTGTACTATTGACACTGTTGGTGTCATTTTTGGTTTGACTATACTCTTCAATATACAACAATTCATTGAAAGAAAAGAAAAAAATTTTACAAGCGTTTATGTAAATTACTGCTCTCAACAGTGTATTTTTTATAATATTTGCCAATTTATTTGAAAAATTTTGGCTAATCGAAAATAAATATTGCGATATTTGGATTCGACGAAAAGTTCACTATAAAAAATGTTATCGCTGTGTGTTATAGTGAAAATTTCCAAATTTTTTGGAGTAGCGTAATTATGTTGAAGTAACTTAACTAGCACTGATAAGAATAACGAATTGTCAAAGAAAGCAACAAGGTGCATCAAAAATCGAAAATTACATTAATTACATTTACATGCAACTTGGTTTTTTTAACTCCGATAAATTTAAATAGTCCGAAATGAAAACGTACGTGCCTAAACTCTCGTCTGATCTCGAAAGTACGAAAAATAGCACAATTGTGGCTATAGTTCCATCCCTGGTTCAAGTTCTTATTCATTGTCTTTTACGCTCTTCTTATGTTTGACAGCTACGGTACTCACCTCTCTGGGACAACACTACCATGTTGAATATACCTTGGGCCTTATAATCCCGGGAGAGTTGGGACTAGAAAAAATCCGACATCGCGGAAGCCTTAATCAGCACTTTAAGAAAAAAAAAATTAAAAGTTTTTACGTAAACCTCCCCTTAAGTTATGCCTCTTTCTACAATTTACAGCACTTGAATCAACAAAGATTTAAGAAAACTATTTATTTTTTTAAAGCTTTTAAAATCTCTAACACATAGCATATGCTCAGTTTAAGATCTAGTGAATTACAGTCAAGATTAAAACAGTTTAAAAATTATTGAATAAATTCAACCCTTCAAATGTCGAGCTCAATTCTGTTGATTGGGAAAAAAGTGACACGTGAGATAGGTTCCTCCTTGATCACACTAATTATTGGTCTTGTGTTAGGCTTTTTTATGGCAGAATTGTTTTCGGGACTCGTGAGACCTAGAATTGTATTGCAAGAAAAGAAACTCCAAAAAGAACTTATAAATAAAGCTGAAGAAGTTGTCAACCATAATCACACATATGAGAATAGAACAATTGCAGACAAGTTGTATGAAGAAGTGCGTGTACTCTGTTGGATCATGACATGTCCGGAAAATCATGAGCTAAAGGCACGTCACGTAAAGAAAACTTGGGGAAAGCGTTGCAACAAACTTCTTTTTATGAGCTCCGCGGAAGACACGGATCTGGGAACGATAGCCTTGCCAGTTGTTGAAGATAGATCAAATCTTTGGGGCAAGACAAAAGAGGCCTTTAAGTATATTTACAAGCACCACATGGATGATGCTGATTGGTTCTTGAAAGCCGATGATGATACGTAGGTTTAGCTTTTAAACTATAAAAAACTATATAATATTGAAAATAGTAACTGGACAAAGTTTTAATACAATTTGAGTTCTACTCAAGCTGCTTGCAAACTGTGTGCTGCTTCAAATTTAAGTGAATCATTTTAAAAACAGTACTTTTATCACATACTTTATCTACATAGTTATGAGCTGCAATAGTGTTAAATTTTCAATAATACATTTCTCATACAGAGATATTAAAAATTACCAAAATCTAAATACATTAGAACACAAATGGCCAACATTTTCTAGTATCATTAAGCAAACCATAGTTTCTAAACTAATTTAGGCTTGCTAAACACGAAAAATAAGGAGTATTGCGAAAAAGCGTGAGTTTAAATATTTTAGCATATAGCTTTACTAATTTATTTTAGAAATGAAAAATCAAAGTGCATTACTTAAACAATATATACGATCTTATAGAGAAATGAACGACGCTGTCAACTAAACATAAACTATACGTTTCAGAATTCAGGTAAAATTTTTCATTATATTTGATTTTTTTAAGGTGGAAATCATAATTTTTCCTGTATTAAAATTTTTTACACCTTTCGTGGTTGATATTGAACTAGAAAGTTCACTTTTTCCACTATTAAAGTTGGGGTTTTCATCCTTAATAGGTAAAACCTATATTTTTAACTTAAAAGACAAAAAATAACGTCTATAGCTTGAATATAAAGAGAAACTGTTAGTAAATAAAGAAAAAAGGTCGATAAAACTAACAGCTGTTTCGAAATTTTCAAATTTTAAGTTTAATTTTTTAACCATTAAGGTGGAGCTGTTTATCTTTTTTAATTGGAATAAATTTTTCAAACTGAAAATCTAGTTTTTTAAACTTCTTCGTAGGCCAGAAATCCCTTGACGAATAATCGTCTTTGAATCCGAACAGAATTTTCACAGCTTATAATGATTTACTAACGAACTTTGTTGCAATATTTTCCTACCGGCATTTGGCCTCACGGTTTGGAACGCACCAATCTGGCAGCGCCGATTCATTATCAAAATGAAATGTTCAATGTTCAAAAGATGTGCAAAATATAATTGAATACAATTTATAGTAAAAAGGTGGTAAATAAAAGGTTTATAATAAAAATTTTTAAAGAAGGTAAAAAAAAAGAAAATTCATCCTGCTTTCGTGGACGAAATTTTCTTTATCTTTTCGTTGCAGAAATTTCTTTCATATTTCTTATTTTATTTCGTTACCGAAATTTCCTTTGCATTTCCGTTTTATTTTCTTGGCGATATTTACCACATATTTCGTTGACGAATTTTCTTTCATTTTTCTTTTAAAGTTTCGTCGACGAAATTTTGGACACTTGTATTAGATTTTCCTGCACGATTTGTATGGGCGACTACTCAAGCTTCGTTGGCGATAACGAATTTGCGTACATGAATCCTCCATGAATCCTTGAGAAAACAGCCAACTGGGTTTGGTTGAAAATTTTTTATATAAAAAAAATTGTATTTTTTTCTATTAACCCTCACTTTTGGCAAGAAAATTCGTCAACGAAAGCAAGAATGAAATACGTGATAAATATCGCCAAGAAAATAAAACGGAAATGCAAAGCAAATTTCGGCAACGAAATAAAATATGAAATATGAAAGAAATTTCTGCAACGAAAAGATGAAAAAAATTTCGTCCACGAAAGCAAGATGAATTTTCTTTTTTTTTTTATCTTCATTATAAAATTTTATTATAAACCTTTTTATCACAACCTTTTTGTTATAAATTTTATTGAATTATATTTTGCACAAATTTTGAACATTTGTTTGATAATGAATCGGCGTTGCCAGATTGGTGCGTTGCAAGCCGTGAGGCCACATACCGTTAGGAGAAAATTGTAACAAAGTTCGTTAGTTAATCATTATAAGCTGTAAAAATTCTTTTCGGATTCAAAGACGATTATTCGTCAAGGGGTTTCTGGCCTACGGGAGGCGTTGACAACTCTTTTTCGCGGTTTCGGTTCTGCTGATCGTTATTTTACATCTGTGAAGATAGCCCAAAATCTTGAGCCCAAGTTTTTGCTGTATTCGGCGCAAATCATATTTAAATATTGAACTCGCCGCAGTTACAAAATTGAGTTCAACATCAATTTTTTAGCAAAAACTTACATTTATTTAATAAATTTGTCACCTCTTCTCCAAATTGCTATCAATCGTCCTTCATATCTTAACTCCAACGAAAATTCACGAGAATTAAGGCGGATTCAGTGATCACCTTCAACATGTTTTGCAAGTTTTTTTATATGAAGTTTCCTCTCAGAGAGAGAACTTGCTGCACGCTCTTCAACTTGATTAACATTATTTTAACTCACACAAAAACTTGCTGAAGGCTATCAGTGAATCCAGCTTTAACTACAAAAATTGCTGGCAACTGATTGCCTAAATTTATTATCGTTAAGTCTCATAGAGCAAAAGTATAAATATTTCACGCTAGAAATGCATAAATTTTCTCACCTACAATTATATTTTTGGGCTCTTGTACAAACTCTCTTCTAACATTATCTGTTTCAATCTCAAAAAGTAAAAAATATAGATATTTTAGAACTCTCAGCAAAAACACGTTGGAATAGCGTGAAAAGTAGAGAATATACCAGTGTTGCCACAAAAATATTTCAAAATTGCACAAAGCTTTCCGAAAATAACACAATTTTGATCAAACTACATAAATTTTTTTATTTTATTCTCTTAATTTTTTTTACTTATAAAAAAATATTGGAAAAGCGATAAAAACAAATTATTTAAAGGAACAATAAAAAAATTTTAAATTACATAAAATATTTCGAGGATACTTATAAAAATATCTCGAATTACATATACAAAAGAGGTTTTACATTATTTCCAATTTAATTTAAACATATCAGCCTCTGACTCAAACAATTCTACTCCACTGCTATTTATTTCATTCTTGACAAAAATTAAGGTAGGTATTGTATAAGTGTTTAGCCTATTTCTTCAATCTTTCAATTCAAGTCAGTCTTCCAATTCTTTAATATACTAAATATTCACTGAAACATTGGAAAATGGATGTATTAAAAGGAATCATATGACGACCCAAGGTTAGGAAAAAGTTCCTCTCCAATAAAATTTTTTAGACTACAAACTTTTTCCAATAAGATTCAACACAGGATTGTGATTCTAAATCTAATGACTAAATGATCTAAAATACCGAGATAAACGTAGTTATTCTCTTTGAAAAATATCTTGTATCCAAAATCTAATATGGATATTTCTCTTCTATATATTTTGCTTTAATGTATTTTGATAAGAAAATTTTTAATTTAAGTAAAGCTAGATTTCAATTTGTACAGTAACGGACGTTCTAGTTGAAAAATAATTTTAAAATCTGTAATAATGCTTAGAACATATGATATAAATTGTAAATAAATTTTCGTTGCTTTATCATATAAATGAAGACATGAGTGTATGAAAGTAATATGTCGAAATTATCAAGTTTCGAGAAAATTGAGTTCAAACCAATTTTCTCAATCACATTTGTACTGAAATCATCTATACTAAATCAAACTTTGTAAAGTAGCTAATTTCTAAAACAGCCAGAAATATGGATGTTTTAAGTTTTAAAATGGTTTATATGCACATAATACCTTTATCCATGCGTATAACCGAAAACCCGAAAATGCGACATATCACCTTCAACCACCCATGTCTTCAAATGAGTGTTAAAGCTTTTTCCCGTTGTTTTAGAAGGATCTTCAAAAACTGTCAACTACAAAATTACACAAAAATTAAAAAAAATGCTCACAGTACATCTACAGTACCATCTTGTCGAAATTACACACGCTTTGTGTAATTACATAGAAAGTGGCAGCACTGGAATATACATATTTTAGGACTTTCTGACCAATCTACTGTTTAAGTTTTATATAATTTGACACTTGTTCGAATAAACTCTTTGAAATCATATGCCGTTAAAGCAGAGGTGTTTATTAAAGGTCAAGCGTAACACCTGCTCTAGCGTAAAAAACCGCTACTGGAGTGTTTTTAGGACTATCTGAGCGATAACACGCTGAATTAGCGTGAAAAGTAGAGAAAATATACATATTTTAGGACTCTCTGAGCGAAACGACGCTGGAATAGAGTGAAAAGTAAAAATACACATACACATACTACCGTTTTCGAATTCATTTACGAACCTTTTCGAGTATAAATGTTCATTTTCGGCACTCATAAATGAACTTTTTTTTATCATTCGTCGGACTAAAATGCCAATCAAAACTGAACCTGTTCGGAAATGAATTAAAAATTGAACCATAGAAAAGTTATTTTTCGGCACTCGGAAATTAACCCTTTTTGAATCAATCGCCGGACGAAAATGTTTCTCAGAAACGAACCTTTTTTCGTTCGCCAATAAATGTTGTCTTGAAGTAAAATACTCAGTTCAGAAAAAAAAGTTATTTTTAAAACGAAGAAAACTATAGAAGCTGAAAAGGTTGTTCCACTCTACATTTTTCTTCAAAAATTAATTTAAATATATTTGATAGATTAGCACTATGCTCAAGTCCCGCCCTATCGTCCTTGGTACCTAAATTTGGGCTGAAGTGCAAAAAATCGTGATTTTTGTACGAAAGTAAGAATTCCACACCCCAAAACTTGTCCCAAAACAAATGGTTTCATTCTGGATGTGAAATATATGATAGCTGATGGCAAACTGATGATTTTAGTACTCAATCTCAAAATTGCTGTCTATCGTACTTCATACCGTAAAATGGTTTTGAAGTAAAATACTCTGTTCAGAAAAAAAAAATTTTTATAAACGAAAAAAATGATAGAAACTGAAAAGGTACCATTGTACATTTTTGTTTAGAGGTGTAATTTGATATGCTTAATAAAATAGCACTATGCTCAAGTCCCGCTCTATCGTCCTTGGTACTTCATTTTGGGCTGAAGTGCAAAAAATCGTGATTTTTGTACGAAAGTTAGAATTCCACACTCAAAAACTTGTTCCAAAACAAACGGTTCCATCCTGAATTTGAGATTTTTCCATCCTGATTTTAAGGACTTCGTTTATCTGGGATCCAGCATAAACTCAACCAACGACATCAGCATTGAGATCAAACGAAGAATAACTCTTGCCAACAGGTGTTACTTTGGGCTCTATAAATCGCTCATCATGCCCGTCCTACTTTATGCATCGCAAACCTGGACACTGAGCAGTTCAGATGAAAAGACTTTAGGAGCATTCGAGAGAAAGATTCTTCGTAAGATCTACGGACCAATCGGCGTGAATGGCGAGTACCAAATACAGTGGAATGATGAACTGTATGAGCTGTACGCTGACATCGTCAAGAACATAGTCAAGAGCATTAAAATCGAGCGGCTTCGCTGGCTAGGTAATGTTCAGCGCATGAAAGACGATGCCCCAGTGAAGAAAACATTCGATTCGGTACCCAGCGGCGGTCAAAGCAGAAGAGGACGACCGCATCTTCGTTGGAAAGACCAAGTAGAGGACAACCTGACGAAGCTTGAAATTTCCAACTGGCGCCAGCAAGCGAAAGACAGAAATGGCTGCCGCAAATTCTTAGATGAGGCCAAGACCGACATACGGTTGTAGCGCCAACTAAGTAAGTAAGTAATACACAAACCGTTTTACAGCTAAACCTCTTAGCTCAGCAAAATGCGTTCATATCGATGCAGTAAGCGTGAGGATATAAATATGGTTTGCTTGATGTTAGATGGTAAAAACAAAAAAAAAATTAAGCAAGGATTAATTTCATCTAGCCATTACCTTATGAGACTATTTTTACTATGTCGCCAGATGTTCAACTGATTTATCATGACACTTTATGACACTTTATGACATTATCTTGTTCATTATCTTGTTCATTATCATTTTAACTGCAGATGTTTTTTAACTTTCATTAAGCTCGGAATAACTGTACATTTTTTTTAGCTATACGATTGTAGAAAACTTACGGTATATGCTGTATCCTTACACACCGGAAACGCCAATATATTTTGGTTGCAAATTTCAGCCATATGTAAAACAAGTAAAAAAAAAATTTAAAAAAATGTTAATTTGTTTGGAAAATCACTTTTTTCTTAACTTGATTCTTATATAGGGCTATATGTCAGGTGGCGCTGGATATGTGTTGAGTAAAGAGGCCGTGCGCCGTTTCGTCACCGAAGCCATACCACAACCTTTGCTATGCAAAAAAAGTAACGAAGGCGCTGAGGATGTCGAAATAGGCATTTGTTTGGAGAACGTAAATGTCTCTGCTGGCGATTCAATAGACTCGCATGGCCTCGGCAAATTTTTTCCATTTATTCCAGAGGATCATATCATCCCTAACATCACAGCATCTTGGTACTGGATATATAATTTCTATAAAAATAACTACGTAAGTACTCACACTCGAATCGTCCTTGAACAGTGCATTTGAAAAGTACATAATATACTAATGCATTTTTGTATTCTTGAATCCATAGACTAACACTGGATGCTGCTCTGATAATGCGATTTCCTTTCACTACGTCTATCCTGAAAAAATGTATACGCTGGAGTATTTGATATACCATTTGCAGCCTTATGGAATCGTTAAAATGCCCGAGCCATTGCCTGAAAAATTAACAATTGAAGAGGCTAGTTATACCAGCGAAAACAGGATCAAATAGTTCGAGTATTTCGAATAACTTTTTATTTATAAGTATGGACTACAATAAATTATATGTAAAACAAAGAAGGAGCATTAGTAAACAGACTTTCCTCTTGGCTTAAGTAAGGTTTTTATTATAATTAATGACAGCAATAATATAACCATATATATAGTTATATGTAGCATCAGTGGTCAAAACCAATTTACATAGAGTGATATATTTCTAATTACCGTGTCACAATGTTTGCAACTCTTATAAGAAAATGGGGCTGTAAAGTTCATTTTGGACTTGATTTTTTAGCTAGAAGTAGTCAGTGTTGATTTTCTTAAAATAAAACGAAAGTGAACTAAGACTGCAGAAGTTTAATCTTTACCTAGACTAGGAGAATAAGACTTGGAATATGGGCTAAATAGGAAATTTCATTTCATTTCATTTATTTTAATCTGTGGACAAATTACCTTACAGATTAACAATATATAAACAAAAATAAAATACAAAGTAAACATTTATGTTTTAACGAAATAAATTAAACATTTTTTTTTAACGATATCTAACGTAACTTATATCGTTTGTGAAATAATACTTTCACTAAGAAGAGCCCAAATTTTGATTACAAAAACATACTTTTTTTTAAGAGTCAACTCCTTTTATTCATATTAATTGCAAATTTGTGATTCTGCACTTGATGCAGAAAAGTAAAATGCTGCAAGAACAATTTCAGTTTGTGCTACTAGCAAAAATATATCCTATTTAAAAATTTTAAATTTTAGAAAAATATGGAATGCAAATATGGTTTTAATAATAATAGCAATTAAACTCAAACAAACTATAAAAATGTTGTCGATTATTTAAAAAAAAAAAAAACCAAAAGAGATGTTGTTTAATGCTATCAAATGTGTTTAGCAGAAAATTAAAAAAATATCATTGCGGTGGTGTATATTATAATTAAACATCTTATGTGTATATGTTATACGAACATTTTTTTGGGTAAATAATTTTACATCTTTATTGTAGAACAATTCCTTTTATTGAAAAATTTTCTTTTCAATTAATTTTGGAATATAAAAAATGTACTTGATTAAGAACAGTTTTGAACATAACAAGTACTAAGACAAGTAACATATCAAGTAATATGCTCTATATACATAAACACTCCCCTCAAGTGAAACGTGAAAGTGAAAATAAATTTTATAATATATTGGCATTAGCTAATATTAAAGATGACTTTCTTTTTTTGTGTTAAGTGTGTAGGTGATGTTTGAAGAGTATGTGGGGTGGTTTTAAATAATCGATCAAAATTGATCTTGTTGTATTTAGGTGTTGTACTTATTTTAAATGTTCTATTGTATTTTTCAATCACTTGATAAGGTGTTTGAAGATTTGCTGGACGATTACTTTGACAAAAACCTATTTACAAGACTTGAGTGATTTTGGTAAATAAAAAGAATTTTTGTTGTGATGACGATTGGGTGTATTTTCGAAAGAACTTCAGAAATTTCTTTCTTAGTTGTTGAAGAGTTTCTGAAGAGTTATCAGTATGATTTTCACTGGAAACGACTAGTTCTCTGAAGAGCACTTCAAATCTTTTTTAATAGCAGTTCGTAAACCAAGAAAAGTCCATGGGAAATGTTTTGACCAATGTATCGTATCATTCGAAGATACAATTGACAACTTCAATTGACGGTGAAATCGTTCTATCAAGCCGTTGGCTCTTGGATGATATAGAGAAGTATGTATTTTATGTGACCCGAGTAATATAGTTAATTCTCTAAATAACTTTGAAGTGAATGGTGTGCCTTGATCTAGTGTAATTTTAAGTGGGACACCGTGGAACGTAATTTTGGACAAAAGTATTTGCTATTGTACTAGTCAAAACGATTTAAAGTGGATAAACTTCTGGCCAACGAGTATACCTTTCTACAATTGTCAACGAATATCGTTAAATGTTAGATATTGGTACTGGCCCAACTAAGTCCATGTGGATATGCTCAAATCGTACCGAAGGAATTTCAATCTCAACTGGAGCCTTTGCGTAAACATTAATTTTTAATTTTTGACAATTAAGACAGCTAGATGCCTATTGCTTTATTTGTTTTGGCATGTTTGGCCAAAAGTATTAAGATTGTATTAAAAATATTGTGGTACAAGTTCTACGAATTCCACGATGAGATAATGGGTGTATTTTCTCAAAAATAGTTCTGCTAGTACCTCAATGGGCCTTTAAGTTAAATATTAAAAAAAGTATATTATATGAATTTAAATGCGAGCTTTAGATCAGCGATGCCCACAAAAATTATTTAAAGAGTGCAAAAACAACAACAACAGCAACAACAAAAAGAAACATAAAAAATTAAATCTGGATGCAATGACGAATTACCAATAACACGAGTGCTGGCAGAGTCCGCGGCAGCGAACTTATGCATATGTACACTGTAAAAATAATGAATTAAGTAATTCCAAATGTTTCAGTTTTTTGCTAAATAGAACACATTATGATTGACCCAGCTTTTACCGCGTGGAGGTTTTTAGATATCCTTTTTTTATTTTTTGTTTTATATTTTTAATTTTTTTGTTTTTAATTTTTTTGATTTTATTTTTATGTTTTTTGTGAATTTTTTATTACTATAAATTTTTTAATTTTTTATTTATTATACATTTTTCCATTTTTTAATCTTATAGTATAAGTTTTATTTGCTTTAAACTTAAATTTTTATATTATTTATTATTTTACTGTTTATTGTTAACTAAACTGTAATATTATTAATATAAAAATCTTTATTTTTTCTTTTATAGTTTTCATATTTTTACTTTCTTTTTTATGTTTTTTTTTTTGTGTGATTTTTCTATTATTATAATTTTTTTTTCATTTTCTAATCATATAATAATTTTTATTTGCTTTAACCTTAATTTTTTTATATTTTTTTTTTATTTTTAACTGTTTTATTATTAACTAAACTAATATATTATTAAGATTAAAACATTTTAAATCTTTCATTGTCTATGAAAAAATAGGCAAACTCCCAATTATCCGCAAATTCTTTTCTTGCCATTTTTCAATGGCATAATAACCCCTATAAAAATAATTTATTGTGATGCAATATAAAAAAGTACCCACCTGCATATATTCAATAACTTTTTCTCACTGTGTATTCGCACAACGAAAAATATAAAGAATACGACGTATGTTGTTAACGTCTACAATGTAAATGCCAAAAGCAGGGCAAAACAGCCGCGATCGATGGTGCCAAAGAACACCAACATGCAAACGCAGAACAGCTATCGATAGTTATATTAATGGTATTCACTACATTTGTTAAGCCCTGCTAACTTGCTAAACTTAACAAATTTGTTAAGTCCTGTCTAAATTTTGTATGAGAAAATACTTAGCAGTTTGTTAGCAAGTTAACAAGCTCAGCACCATGTTTTTGTTTAGCAGATACCATTTGTTAAGTCCGAAACGTCAAACTTATTGAGTGTAGTGATGAATCGTTTTGGGAATGAGTTCTAACAAATACCAAATTATTTTTGATTTGCAGCTTCAAAGTAAAAAAAACTGCTCTTTATTAATAAAAAAAAAATTGTAATGGGGTTGGTAGAGACTTAAAACATTTCAAAGTTTCTGAATAGCAAATGTATCAAAAGTGTTAACGCACTGTAATATAAAAATTAAAATACAATTTTCGTTACTGAGTTCTGGTTACACGAGCAATTAAAACAACAGATTTTTAGCTGTAGAATTCTGTCAGCTGGTTTTGACATATCAGCTTAGTACATGATTGTAAAATGTCTTAGCAGGTGCGTTCGTATCAGCAGCTGCTAACTTTAACAATTTAGCAGTTTAGCAGGACTTAACAAATTTTATTGAATACAATTATTAAGAAGCGAGGCTGAAATAGCAAAGTGAATTCGGCAAATTACAACAATCATGAAAATATTGAAGTTGTTGTTAAAGAGTGTAAAGAGTTAGGCGCTGGGCATCGCTGCTTTATTTATTTATTTATTTATTCGAGTCTATGGATTAAATTCTAACAGACTAATCTTAACCAAAGGTTATAAATATAATAAATGTAATTTAACTAAAAATAAAGTATTTAATATTGATTTAAAACACATTTTCGATAATGAGAAATCAAACAAAACATGTATCGACAAATCATTATACAAAGACAAAGCTCGTTGCAAAGGTTCATTGCGTGCATAATTAGACCTATGAAATTTAATAAAGAACAAGTTAAAATGCCGCAAATGTCTTGACGGTATATTAAAATTTATAAGAGCCAAAAGAGAAGGACAGTCAATGTTAGCTGAAATTATATCATATATAACGACAAGGGACTGAACTTTCCTTAGCGATTCTAACGATTTTATACCTAAGAGTAAACATCTTACATTATATGGAGGGATATCTTCACGACTATATAACAAACGAAGAGCAAACTTTGTAAATCTTTTCTGAACTTGTTCCAACCTAAAGGTATCAACTGCATAAATCGGATTACAGATGAAGGAAGCGTATTCCAGTTTCGAGCGAACAAAAGCATTATAAAGTGACTTAACGGTATGTGGGTCAGAAAACTCTGAACTATTTCTGCGTATAAAAGCTAGCATCGAGTAAGCTTTAGGAACAATAAAATTAATATGTTCATTAAAAGTGAACTTACAGTATAAATTGAGATTTATAAATGAGATTGAAAATTGTGAATTTAATTTAGTAATTTATAAAAATGAATATTTTATTTTTACACTGAAAATATAATGTTTTTTTTTAAACTATATAAACCTTGAAAATTTTTTAGATCAAATAAGTTTCTAAGAAGGCAACAAAAACAACAACAACAACTCTGTATAGAGTCAATCACGCTACATTTCTTCTTCAAAAGTCTTCGAGTGATTAAGCTGTGATCAACTCACTGTTAAAGTCGTATATGATATTACACATGTTTGAACAAATTCGTAAGAATTTTACGTTCAAATCGGATACTTAATCATATGGCATTTAGGGCCATTTTGTTCACAGAGAGATAAATTTATCCCCGAGTTAATTCCATGATTTTTCCAGTTTTTCATTTGTTCACAGCGAGTTAAGCATTTAACTCTTCAAACTGGAGATAAAAATGGTGGCGAGATAGCTTAACCCCAGAAATATTTAACTCGTGAAAATTGGTGAGATAAGATTTTTAATTCGCTCTCATCACTCTAATTTTAATATTTTTTATTTACTTGGTGTCAAAATATTGAAAATACAGACTTTTAAGCATATGGAAACAGTATTGGGGGTTACTGATTTCGAATCTGATGTCAGAATTTTAAAATTTGGATAAGGTTGCCACCTTAATTTTTATTTTTACGAATTCGGGGCTGGCGCGAACTAAAGGGTAAAAATGGGTCGCTGAATCCGAATCCGTTGTCAGAATTTCAAAATTCGAAAATTTTTCTACACATAGGGTTGCCACCTAAAAATGTTTTATTTTTAGAATTTTAAACATGAGGGAACAATATTGGGAGGTTACTGATTTCGAATCTGAACTCAAAATTTTTAAATTCATGATGGTGGATAGGGTTGCCACCTTAATATTTTAAATTTTTACGAATTCGGGGCTGCCAAAAAAAATGGTATACCAAAAATGGGTCGCTGAATTCGAATCCGTGGCAAGAATTTCAAAATGATAAAGTTTTGAAATAATAGGGTTGCCACCTAATAATATGTATTTTTTAGAATTTTAAACATCATTTAACAGTATTAGGGAGTCACTGATTTCGAATCTGAAGTTAGAATTTTAAAATTCAAGATGGTGGATAGGGTTGCCAACTTAATTTTTTGTATTTTTATGAATTCGGGGCTGGCAAAAAAAAAATGGTATTCCAAAAATGGGTCGCTGAATACAAATTCATGGTCAGAATTTCAAAATGATAAAGTTTTGAAAATATAGGATTGCCACCTAATAATATGTATTTTTTAGAATTTTAAACATCATTTAACAGTATTAGGGAGTCACTGATTTCGAATCTGAAGTCAGAATTTTAAAATTCAAGATGGTGGATAGGGTTGCCACCTTAATTTTTTGTATTTTTATGAATTCGGGGCTGGCAAAAAAATGGTACATCAAAAATGGGTCGCTGAATCCGAATCCGCGGTCAGAATATTAAAATTATAAAATTTTGAAATAATAGGGTTGCTTTTACTTTTGAAAATACATATTATTAGGTGGCAGCCCTATTATTATAAAATTTTATCATTTTGAAATTCTGACCGTGGATTCGTATTCAGCGACCCATTTTTGATGTACCATTTTTTTTGCCAGCCCCGAATTCATAAAAATACAAAAAATTAAGGTGGCAACCCTATCCACCATTTTGCATTTTATAGTTATGACTTCAGATTCGAAATCAGTGGCTCCCTAATACTGTTAAATGATGTTTAAAATTCTAAAAAATACATATTATTAGGTGGCAACCCTATTATTTCAAAACTTTATCATATTGAAATTCTGGCCACGGATTCGGATTCAGCGACCCATTTTTTGTGTACCATTTTTTTTTTGCCAGCCCCGAATTCATAAAAATACAAAAAATTAAAATGGCAACCCTATCCACCATCTTGAATTTTAAATTTCTGACTTCAGATTCGAACTCAGCGGCCCCCAATAATCTTTCCTCATGTTGAAAATTCTTAAAATAAAACATATTTAGGTGGCACCCCTACGTGTAGAAAAATTTTCGAGTTTTGAAATTCTGACAACGGATTCGGAATCAGCGACCCAATTTTACGTAGTGTTTCTCCCAGAGAAATTTATTTCGCATAAACAAACAAGAAATTAGGTGGCAATTTTATCCGCCATCTTGAATTTTAAAATTCTGACACCAGATTCGGAAGAAGTAACCCCCAATACTGTTTCTTCATGTTTAAAATTCTTAAAAAAATGTTCAGTTGGCAGCCCTGTGTAGAAAAATGTTAGAATTTTGAAATTCTGACATCAGATGCAAAATCAGCGATCCATTTTTACCTAGTGTTCACTCTAACCCTCAAATTCGCAAAAATAAACCAAAAATCCCCACACATTTTTTAATTAATGAGCAACACTAACATTCCAATGGAAATCGAGATAAACTGAGAGCGAATTTATGCTCTAAGCATAAAGCTGGGATAAAATGTGAACAAACCCACTTTTTTATCTCCCGATTTATACGCTTGGTATAAAATGAACCTAGAGATAGTTATCCCCGAATTAAATCATATTTATACCCTTTGTGAACAAAATGGCCCTTAAAGCAGTAAGCTATTTATAGATCATAGCCATCAACTCTACCAAGGTTGCCATCTGTTCTAGTTGCTTCTTATTTATTTCAATATTCATTGGTGTTCGACAATCTGTCTATAGTATTTTATATAGTATAGTATAGTATAGTATAGTATAGTATAGTATAGTACAGTATAGTATAGTATAGTATAGTATAGTATAGTATAGTATAGTATAGTATAGTATAGTATAGTATAGTATAGTATAGTATAGTATAGTATAGTATAGTATAGTATAGTATAGTATAGTATAGTATAGTATAGTATAGTATAGTATAGTATAGTATAGTATAGTATAGTATAGTATAGTATAGTATAGTATAGTATAGTATAGTATAGTATAGTATAGTATAGTATAGTATAGTATAGTATAGTATAGTATAGTATAGTATAGTATAGTATAGTATAGTATAGTATAGTATAGTATAGTATAGTATAGTATAGTATAGTATAGTATAGTATAGTATAGTATAGTATAGTATAGTATAGTATAGTATAGTATAGTATAGTATAGTATAGTATAGTATAGTATAGTATAGTATAGTATAGTATAGTATAGTATAGTATAGTATAGTATAGTATAGTATAGTATAGTATAGTATAGTATAGTATAGTATAGTATAGTATAGTATAGTATAGTATAGTATAGTATAGTATAGTATAGTATAGTATAGTATATAGTATAGTATAGTACAGTATAGTATAGTATAGTATAGTATAGTATAGTATAGTATAGTACAGTATAGTATAGTATAGTATAGTATAGTATAGTACAGTATAGTATAGTATAGTATAGTATAGTATAGTATAGTATAGTATAGTATAGTATAGTATGGTATAGTATAGTATAGTATAGTATGGTATAGTATAGTATAGTATAGTATAGTATAGTATAGTATAGTATAGTATAGTATAGTATAGTATAGTATAGTATAGTATAGTATAGTATAGTATAGTATAGTATAGTATAGTATAGTATAGTATATTATAGTATAGTATAGTATAGTATAGTATAGTATAGTATAGTATAGTATAGTATAGTATAGTATAGTATAGTATTAGTATAGTATAGTATAGTATAGTATAGTATAGTATAGTATAGTATAGTATAGTATAGTATAGTATAGTATAGTATAGTATAGTATAGTATAGTATAGTATATTATAGTATAGTATAGTATATAGTATAGTATAGTATAGTATAGTATAGTATAGTATAGTATAGTATAGTATAGTATAGTATAGTATAGTATAGTATAGTATAGTATAGTATAGTATAGTATAGTATAGTATAGTATAGTATAGTATAGTATAGTATAGTATATAGTATAGTATAGTATAGTATATAGTATAGTATAGTATAGTATAGTATAGTATAGTATATAGTATAGTATAGTATAGTATATAGTATAGTATAGTATAGTATAGTATAGTATAGTATAGTATAGTATATAGTATAGTATAGTATAGTATAGTATAGTATAGTATAGTATAGTATAGTATAGTATAGTATAGTATAGTATAGTATAGTATAGTATAGTATAGTATAGTATAGTATAGTATAGTATAGTATAGTATAGTATAGTATAGTATAGTATAGTATAGTATAGTATAGTATAGTATAGTATAGTATAGTATAGTATAGTATAGTATAGTATAGTATAGTATAGTATAGTATAGTATAGTAATAACAAACATCTAGAATTTCTATTTAAAATCAAGTATGATTTAAACTATCAAACAAATAGAGTAGAAATAGCGCTTCTGACAGTTTTGAAAATTCTGTCAGAATATCTATGCATTTTCACACTTGTTCTTAAAAAGATTATATACAGCTGCGGTCAAAATAATAGTAGCGCCCTTATATTCATACATGTTTAGATAAATAATACTAGTATACGAATTTCGGATCCGGTAAGTCCATTTTCATTCCTATATGTACTTTCAACACTCGTTCCAACTCCGTACTCAGTTTCCTCCTATATTTATTTATTTCTATGTTAACTATCAACAATCGTTTAACAGTTTGAGTAATAACATATAAATTATAAAAAAATATGATATAAAACTAATAAAATGTAAACATAATTATATTAAAGAATATTACACTTTTATAAATTCATTTTAAACAATTCTTAATAAATTTTGTTTAAAAGTTTGTCTGTGAGATCTATTTGAGCACTTATGGAATTGAACGCTAAGCACATATTATTAATAGGATCATTACGGCCATAGTTTGTCCTATGATACGGAATGTAAAAAAATCTCTTTGCCTAAAATATCTCTCAGGCGCATATATTCTTAAAATAGCGAGGAGTGGCGCGCAGTCTATATGTGACATAATTATATCGCGAACAAAAATAACAAGAAAAAATTTACGTCTGGAGGCTAAGGTATTAAGACCCAGAAGAGCACACCTAGATACGTACGTTGGCATAAAATTCCAATTTAATTTGAACATTAAGTAACGAGTGAAACGTTTTTGTATTTTTTCCAATCGCAAAGAATCTACCTCGTAATATGGATCCCAGATCACACATCCATATTCCAAGATAGACCTTACTAAAGATAAAAATAACGTTCTAAGGGTATATGGATCCTTAAATTCCTTCGAATTACGCCTCAAAAAACCCATCATTGCATTAGCCTTAGTAATTATGCAATCGTTATGGTTGGAAAAAGAAATTTTTCTATCAAATAGAATTCCCAGATCAGATGTAGACTCGACACGTGAAAGACTACTATTTGAGATTGAGTAATTAAAAAAATTTGGTTCTTTTTTCATATAAAAAGACATAATGTTGCATTTGGCAACATTTAAATAAAGTCTATTAACTGAACACCATTTAATCATATTGTTTAAATCAATTTGAAGAAGTCGATGGTCGGAAGTTGAAGAAACCGAATTAAACAGTTTAACATCATCAGCATACATCAAACAGTTAGTATGCTGTAAAAAGTTTGGGAGATCGTTGATGAACAAGACAAACAATAGAGGTCCAAGGTGGCTTCCTTGGGGCACACCAGAATGGTTAGTAATAGATTTTGAGTAGCAGTTACCAATACGAACAACTTGATACCTATCAGAAAGGTAATTCCTCAGCCAGGATAACAAAGAGGAATGAAACCCCATTAGGGAAAGTTTTTTAACCATAATGGAGTGCTGAACTCTATCAAAGGCTTTGGCGAAATCAGTAAAAATTACGTCAATTTGATTGCCTTTTTCCATTTCAGTTTTAATGAAGTGAGAGAACAGTGTTAGGTTTGTAGAAGTAGATTTACCACTAACAAAACCGTGTTGGAATTCAGAGATAGAGTTTTTAATTCTAGCATAAATGTGTTTTTTGACAATTGACTCAAATAATTTAGGGATCAAGGGCAATTTTGATATCGGTCGATAGTTCGCTATATTTTGCCTAGAGCCAGACTTATGGATAGGGACTATAATGGATTCTTTCCAAATATTCAAAAGCTGCCCTGTCTTTAAAGATAAATTAAATAAAAGCGCTAATGGCTGGGCTAGCACAGCTGCGCAGTTTTATAGATATATTGGGGGAATATTATCAGGACCAGTTCCTTTATTAATATTGTAAAACTTTCAAGATACAGGGTGTTTTACGGTTTTGGTACGTGTTTAGTATTATTGATCTAGAATCTAAACTACTCACCATAAAATAAAAAATAATATTTTGTATTCTAGAAAAAATATCAGATTTTTCATAAGTATATCAATCGCTTTCGTGTCATGTGCTGTAGCGGAGAAAAAATTTTGAGATTATCCAAAAGAATATCTACAAATTTTCTATCTTTTGTTTTATCGGAGCTGTTACTGTCCAAAGTTAGAATTTAAAAAAATACTGTTGATTAAGTGTATTTTTACATGAAAAAAAGACATTTTAAATATGGACGATTACAGCTCCGCTAAAACAAAAGATACAAATTTTGTTGATATTTCGTTGAGTAATCACAAAATTTTAGCTCAGCTGCATACTCAATACTTATCTTCCAGTGACCAAAAAAAAATTCTTAATACCATCTCTTTTAGATCATCAACTTGTTATTATTTTCTCACAGTGAGAAAATCAATTTTGTCCCGCTAGCATGTTCTACACGATCCACTGTGCGAGAGTGCGGCAACTGACGTTCATTTTGAGGATTATTATATATAAATCAACTGCTTGCAATTAAATTTATTCCGTATAAAATTCCTTGCAAAAATGCAACGTTACCTCTCGTACTTTTATCACTTATGGGAAATTTTTTTCAACTTTTGCTCGTCGGGGGAATTGTAGTCGGCATAAAACTTGTGGGTCCCGTTCTCGATCATTTGTGTTCAAACAATTAATAACACGCGCAGCACAATGGATCAATAAAATCTCGGTGGAATAAATTTCTATGGCGATAATGGCCATTATAATTTATTTATTTATATTAAAATGTGATACAAAAAGATTTGAAACACTTTATTAATCCATTGAAAAGTATTTGCCTTAATCAAAGTCATACTGAAAAACTCTTTGTAAAACTTAGCTTTTATTAAAACTAAATTCAGAAAATATAACCGTGTAGGACTTAAAATATAAAATACTTCAGCATTAAAAACACTAATATTGTCACATAAAATGCAGCCATCAAAACTTAGGATAATCTAGTTACCAGTTCGAGACCGGTGGCGAATACTCTAGAGGACGTCGTCTGGCTATGAAAATCGGTTGCGCCACCAAACGCTGCGTTCTTACTTCTAGTAGAGGGCGCGCATTTAGAGGCATTACGCTCGGCACTGAAGCCGCTACAATAGTCGGTCCAATTGCAGTAGCAAAGGGCACACGTTCTGCATCTGGATCTTCTTTGGCACCAGGAGCTGGTTTGGGTCTTAGAGGAAAATCACTCACACCGCAGACAGGATGCTTGGTAACTGTAGGGTCGGGATTACTTTGCAGCGGTATTTCATAGGGTAGCAAAAAAGCGCGGCTAGGGCGGTAGCCCGCCGGTGGATAGGGTGTCTTAGATGCTATTGAAGGTGTTGGAATGGATGCATCGGCTTGCTCAGTGGTAACATCAGGATTGGTGTCTGTGACAGCAACAGTAGTTTCACTCGATTCGGCAGCGGTAGTGGAACTGTCGGGTGCACTTGTTGAATAGTCCAAGATGTTGATGGTGCTCGTGGTGGTGCTTATGGCGGAGAAATCATCCCCACCTGCTCCAATGACGCCTTCAGTGACCTGATTTTCTGTAGGAAACAAAAAGGCGCGACTTGGGCGATAGCCTGCAGCTGGATAAGGAGCTTTTGCAGCGTCCACAGATGCCTTCGAAGTGCTATCCCCAACCTGATCATCAAAGCCAACAGTTGTCATACTCAAATCTAGCGCATAAGACGTGGTTGTTGTCAATACATCCTTCTGTCCTTCTAGAGCAGCTTTCGTGCTGACATTTCGATTGCCAGATGTATTGAAGGCGCGTTCCGATCTAAATCCTGTATTTGGTACTGGCTGAAGTCTAGTCACTCTTGCCTCAATGTCGCCATTTGAGGAGTCATTTTCTATCTCTGTGGCATAGCGATTTATGCGTATTTGACGCGATTCAATTTGACCCACAGTCAAAAGTAGCACAAGGCCACAAGTGATAACATTTTTTATCATCGACTCCATTTTATAAGAAATGAGTAATGATTTTTAAGCACGCGTTGCCAACTTCGTCTGGCAACAACACAACTGGAGTCTATCTACAGATCTGTACTGATGCGCTGTCCAATGTTGCCAACACTTATATATAAAAGCCACATAAAATATATGTGCACCCACTTTTATGGGTTCAATCAGCTGACAGACTGAATGTCATTCTGTCATCATATCCAAAGCACACACACACACAGCACACACTTTCTTTCTCTCTCGCTCACTCAGAACTGTCAATCATGTGCTGTCTGGCACACACGTAAAACATTTCAACTTAATGCCCAGAGAAATCGAAAGTTGTGTTTTGGCAGGGAAGGCAATTTATTTTTTGTTTTTATTACTTTTTTGTTAATGTTCTCATGTAAGTAAGTAACACCAAAATGTTCTGCTGTATATCTCATACTTGTTTGTTCGTTTGTTTGTTTCGTTAATTTCTGTATATGTTTCAAATATGTCTGTGGAATTCTATAAATTGTTTGCTGTCCTACGTGATGTGTTAACCAAACAGCTGCCAATCTTAGTTAGAAATATAACTTCATGAACTTTTATACTATAATTCTCTGTAATTGTGTATTGATAGAATATTGTTTAATATTTTGTCTCTCTTTGATATAAGAAAATTTCATTGCTTGCATACAAATTTTTCTGTTTATTTTAATTGTTTTTGTAAATGAATTTAAAATTAAGGTTTAATAGTCCAATAATTATCGATTTAACACATTACGAGCATTGGTTGGTGAAAAAAGTTCGATGAGTAAAATTTAACATTTCAATGTCGGCTCAATATTTTAAGGTGATGTATTAAATGAACAATATTATTGTTACAAAAGATATGATATGGCATTTCAACCATCCTTTTACAATTTATATGTAAATAATTGTTTTTAACATTAAATAAACAGTATTAAAAATTATTCAAAATTATACATTCACAATTTTTTTTTGGCCATTACAAAACATCGCCTCTTAAACAGTCAAAAAAGTTATCATCTATACTTTAACACAATCCCTTAGCCAGGATTTTCTATGTGGGGAGGGTGGTTTTGGTTACAAAAATTTATTGGTACCAATTGGATATATATTTAAAGCCCGGATATGGGACTTTTCATACAAAATTAATTACTTGTTTAGTTGGCGCTATAACCGCTGGTCAGTTTTGGTCTCATCTAAGAAGTTGCACCAGCCATTTCTGTCCTTCTTTTGCTGGCACCAGTTGGAAATTACAAGTTTCGTAAGGTTTTCTCCACTTGTTTTGCTCCAAAGGAATTGCGATAGTCTTTTTCTACACTGACGAACGCTGGGCTCCGAACTGAATATTTTCTTCACTGGAGCATCGCCTTTCAGGAGCTGAACATGACCTAGCCAGCGAAAACGCTTGATTTTTATGCGCTTGACTATGTTGATGTCAATATCAACAGTTTATACAGTTTATCACTCTACCGTATTCGTTACTCGCCATTGGCACAGATTGGTCCGTAGGTGTTGCGAATGATTTTTCTCTTCAAGGCTCCTAAAGTCAATTCATCTGAACTGCTCAACGGCCAGGTTTGTGATGTAAGAAACTAGACAAGCTTAATAAACGAATTATACAGCACGATTTTTGTTCGTTCGGATAAGTATCTGCTTCTCTATTGCTTACTTAGTTCAAAGCAACACCTGTTGGCAAAAGTAATAATGTATTGCTTCATCTTAATGCTGATATCGATGGTGGAGTTAGATCATAGACAGTCGAAGTTCTTCACTACCTCGAAGAAAGTATTGTCAACAGTAACGTGGGTTCCAAGGCGTTGGGACTGTTTGTTTACTGACACCAATTATGTTGTCTTATCTGAGTTCACTACAAGATCAATGCGACTTGACTCTCTTTCTAATTTGGAGAATGATACTGTTCATAAAACACTGACTTCGCGCGTATTATGACCAATGATATCAATGTCATCAGCACCATAACATAGTTATAGAATATAGTGCCACTGTGCCTTAGATCAGCAGCTCGGCTGACTTTTTCCATCATTAGATTAAAGAAGTCACACGATAAGGAATCACCTTGTCTAACACCTCGTTTAGTAACAAATGGTAGCCTTCTCGATTTCAAATGCATTTCTGGTGTTGAACAGTGTTATCCTGCATAGATGAATTAGTTTGCAAGCACACCAAATTCAGACATGTAAGAGTGCAGGTGATTCCTTATTGTACTGTCGAAGGCAGTTTTGTAGTCGACAAAACTATGTTAGATATTGGTTTGTTATTTTAGTCTTAGTCAAGATTTATCGCAACGCTGGATGCTCGTAAGTTTCTCTAGTCGAAGGTAGACTTTCTAGGTTTGAAGCCAATTTGAGCAAACAACGTTCAATCGGTTGATTTACGATGGGATTAATCTTCTACATAAAACGCTCGACAAGACCTTAAATACGGTACTAAGAAGAAGAAGCCACAAATAGTGGTAGCCAATCGATATTCGGCACCCGTATGGAGTGGGAAATGAGTGTCCAAAAAGATTTAGAAAAATTTTTGGGAAAATCTCATAAGGAAAAACTCAGCCTTGGTGCGGATTATTTATTGCAAGCCGTTCGATCACATGACATGATGTCGTAGTTCTCCACTTGCCCTCTACGTTAGTGAGTTTTTTTATTTCCCGCGTAGTAACTTTAAATGCAACACTGATCCTGTCAACTACCATCTGTTAATAAACCATGGTACAATTATTTGACAAGTTAGCCGTAACAATTTTTTTGCCAGGTGAAGGTTTTTTGTCGATTGATAGTTGTCAAAAACAGCTAAAGGTTTTGTAGTTTGCTGCTGCTGACTAGCTATGTGCTTATTTTTAACTTTTCTTTGATTCATTAAATTTGTTCGCGAGGTTTATTAGAATGTTTTAAGTTTGCTGCGATTGACTAGCTATGTTTAAGTCGTTGCTTATTTTTTCACATTTCTTTGATTAATTGCATGAACAGCTAATTTTGACAACTACCCATCGCCGCTCATGAGAAAAAAGCCAGTCTACGCTACTACCTTGTCAAATAATTGTACCATGTTAATAAACTACTGTTGAAATTTCACCTCGCTGCGACGGATATTGCTTGTGTTTGGCAGCCATTGACATCAGACGATCTTGTGAATTTTCGCGAAAATGGAAAAAAGTTAATTTCGTGTGCTCATCAAGCATTATTTTTTGCGCAAAAAAACCACCAGCCAAACCAAGTAAAGGCTTTTTAAATACTATGCGGACTCTGCACCATCGATTGGAATGATTCATAAGTGGTTTACTAAATTCCACCGGAAAGAACGATCAATGCCGAATACTATGCAGCCAAATTGGACCGTTTCAGCGAAAATTCATCAAGTCGTTTTAAAACTACGTTTTCTGTTTTTTTCTTCATCAAATGAAAAACAAATAAAATGCATAAAAATCATACCTTTTTATATTGTCGCCCTACTTATAATAGGATGTATGTCAAAATTGGGCAAAGTAACGTTTATTAGTGGTTTTGGTAGATTGATCAAAACTTAATCTATGTCCTTTTTTAGTTTTTAATGTTTGTATGAAAGAAAAGGAACGTTCCAATAAACCACAGAGCGGACCCGAATTCGTTTTGAATTCGAAAAGGAGCCGATATCTCGGATCCAAGTTCTCGCTTTTGATCGAATTCGAGATGAAATCGAGAATATTAAAAAAGCGAATATTTTATTTTATGAAATTTGTCTATTTTTTGGAGAATATAAATAAAAACAATCTATAAAATTTTGTTCTTTATTTAAACGATTTTAATGTTTTAAAGAAATGAAATACAATTCTTTACCTAGTTTTATTTGAAAAACCTTTTTTATATCATCTATCATGTGTTCACAAAGGCCACCTTCAAACTGAATACTACTGACACAAATAAAAGGATATTCGTGAAGAGTTTGAAAGATATGTTGTGTTATCATTTTGAAACCGTAAACAGACTATATCTTGTCAATTTTTTTTATATATTCTATTTTGTTTATGTTATTATTAATGCTATAAAAGTTATTAGGATGTTTTGATGAAAAATAAAAAAAATCTGTTTTTACAAAAGTATATGACCCTCGCTTTAAGTCCCCAAATTTGTAAGTTTTTAGTCCTCCACATAGGCTCTGCTCTACTACTCTGTTATAAATTTGAGAACAAAATTGTCTCGTCTCCTTCTCAAGGAAATTCTCATATTTAAAAGCACTGAATTTTTGTGACGATTCTGAATAAAATCTCTCCGGGAGTTGGAGAATGGAGTTTCCGTTTTTAAGATAGCAGAGAAAGACATCAAATTTTTACATTCATGAATATTGACGGTTGATGACCAAATTTACATCAAATTGCTGTTTTTTACAACTCCCAGGAAGTTTTTATTCAGAATCGGGTTAATATTTTCCTAACTTATTTTTTTTTTTTAATTTAATTTGAAGCAAAATGTATAGAATTTATTTTTAGGTTTTCGTTTTGCAATTTTAATTTTATGTTTTGTTCAAAAAAAATTTTAGAAGCTGCAATAATTCAAAATTTTTAAAAATAAATATATAAATAAAAATAAAGATATACATACATATATATACATTAGGGCGGGGCGATTTAAAAATCGCCCATAGCTCAGTGAAAATCGTATTCTAGGGATCAAAATAAGAAACTTTGCCCGAGGAACTATACCTCTAAAACGAATTCTAATGCCCCAACTTTTGAGTTTTGTCCCGTAGGGTCAAATTTTGAAAAATCCCTCTTTGACCCATTTAGAGTGCCCCAATCGAGTCCAAATGTATGACCGACCTTTCATACATTTCAAAAAATCAACGTTTGTATAGGGAAACCCCCTAGGGGGATTCAGGGGGTGTGCCAATGGCATGGGTGAATCGGCCCTCTAAAGTTAGTGGGGGTCGGTCATACATTTGGACTCGATTGTGGGACAGAAGTCAAAAGTTGGGGTATTAGATTTTGACTTGCAGTTTTTTCTCAGACTTTTGTCACTTTTTTTTTGGATATTTTGGCCTATAACAGCCAAACCATTGAGATTTTCGATCCAATACTAAGACAAAAATCTCAATGATTTGGCTGTTATAGGCCAAAATATCAAAAAAAAGTGACAAAAGTCTGAGACAAAACTGCAAGTCAAAATCTGGAAGCTCGATTTTCAGCGTAGACGTATGGTCTAGTGGACTTTTTTGTTCAGTACAATCCCAAGAATCAGAAACGCAAAGCGCCCATTAACACTTTTTTCCTTCCATAATAATCGCCCCACTCTAATATACATATATATCTTTATATTAGTAAAAAATGTATTAATTTCATAATAACTAATCTGAGAATTTTAAAAAACCGATTCGAAAATAATCCGATTATTTCCAAAATCTCGTTTCGAAAACGATTCGACTGTTCCAAAAATCCCGTTTTGAAAACGATCGGATAATTCTAAAAATCTCGTTTCGAAAAAGATTCGATTATTCTAAAATCTGGTTTCGAAAATGAAGTGTGAATTTCTTCCGCTCGCGGACTCGCAAACAAAACGAGAACGAATTTCGTTTTCGAACTAAATACACGAAATCTCGGTTTCACCTCGAATTCGAAACGAATCCGTTTGGTTTAGTGGGGTTTGAATCAATACATTGAACTTCATAAAAATAATAAACAGTTTTCTTTGCCTCCTGAACAATAGATAATTTTGACTCACGTCATTAATTAAAAAAATTAATTAATTACGTAGGATTAATTAAAAAAATAATTTAAAGGGTACAAAGTAGTGTTTGGTACCCTATGAAAGAGTATAAAATTCTGCAAAACTAGGTGAAGAAATTGTTGAAGATTATTATACTGTTTACCCGCAATGTACTTTGAAAGTCGTAATTTTTTTCACTTTGAGTGCGCTCAGTGACAAACGTGTCCCAGTAGCGGATGGAATATATTCCGAATATATGAAGCATCAATTACCTTGTAATGACCACTACTTCCGACTATATTACCTTACTATGCATAAAAGGCCTTACATTTAACATTGAATGAGACAGGAGGTAAGTGATCGCCTCCCTTCAGCATTACCTAGAAGTTATGGAGTAACATACTACTTGTATTAAGTTATTCGGATATTTGCAAAATCACTGCATTACTTTTCCTTGTATGCTACATTACAGGTAATGAGGTATGAGTTAATTACTTCTGCTATATGCAGACGCATTACTTTTTGAAAAAAGTAATGCTTCCTTACCTGGTAATTTATTCTGTATTAGTTCTATGGTAGCCACTGGCAAATCCGCTGCTGGGGTATATCTGCAATTTTAAATGTTTTTTTTTGTACATTTTTTTAAAACAATTTCATAAAACTATGATGGAACCTATTTGTTTAGGTATTTCAGCAACACAAAAAAAATTTTTTTAAAATAGCGTTTCTATATATTTTATTTTTTTTAACTGTAATTAACCTTAAAAAAATGTGCATTATTAGAGATATAGTTGTGAGTTGAGTAAAGTTGAGGGAAACTGTTTTGATAATCGTAATCTAGTTACATTTTGTAAAAAAAAAGTTGCGTCATTGTTGTTCACTTTTGCGGTGTATACATTTTTAAACTATAACTTCGTGTCACAAATCTACGATTTCCTTGAGAAAAAAAAACAAATAAAATGAACAAAATGGATTTTGTTGTTTATTCTGAAAGCCTAATAAAAAACAAAACTTATGTCCAGAATTTTAAATTCATTTATTAATTTTTGGAATTTTAAGAGATTTTACAGTTTTAATGAGTCACTTTGTATAGGAGGTAGTCTTGGTTTTCATCCGATTTGGTTAAAATTCATGCTTAAAGCGGATATTAAATATCAAAGGGCATTTACAAAATTTCAAGTCCATATATTAAGTTTTGTAAAATTTAAGGATATTTTACAGTTTTGATAAAGTCATTTTGTATGGGAGGTAGGTGTGGTTTTCATCCAATTTTGTTTATTTTCGATCTTTTTTTTTCAAACAAGGTTTGGTCTTAGACCTGAAAGGAAAGGGATAGATTTATTTACAGTAATTGATTGAAACAATACGTGAATTATTGATTAGGCGAAACAACCTCGAAAGCCGAGGCTAGTGTTATGCCTTAACCTCGGCAAGCATTTCCAGCCGGAATTTTAGTTTTCCATAATTCTTAAATCTAGGAAAGAACAAAGAAAGTGAAAAGAACAATGTCCGAGCCCAGATTCGAACCAGGGATAGGGGTTGATAGTCTAGCGCACTCTCCACTACACTACAAAGGCCGACAAGTCTTTATTTTAATCTTTAAATTTTAGATACAAGCTTAAAAACCAAATTTCATTACAATAGCTTCAAAATTACGGCTGCAATCGTGTCGACAGACAGACAGACGGACAGACAAGCACATTGTTTTCTTATTTGGACCCGTTCTAAATAAAAACAAAGTCAAAAGTAACGTCCCTCTTCCAGTTTTCGCTATATTTTTCATCTAACTTCAAGGAAAATAAAGCGCTCGGTTCTTGCTACGTTTTGATATTCAATACAAGCAGAACAAAGCGCTCGGCTTTCGCTACGATTGTATATTTTCTACAGCGGGAGCGGAGCGCATACATCTGATGACATACTATTACCATGTTTATCCGGCACGTTAAAGCGCATCTCTTACATCGTTTTGACTCAGTACAGTTTTATTGTTTATATTTTACTGTTTTTATTTTATGTATTTACTCAGTACTGTTTATACCCAAGCACTGAATCGACTTCAGTGAAAGCGATTGTGGAAGCGTATTGAAAATTTAAAGCAATGAAAGCAAAACAGCTGATTTTCGGAACGGTTTAAAAATAAATTCTTCTTGATGCACACTTTCTAACCGACTTGAAAATTTAAGGACCTATTTGAAATTTGATTTTATTAAACGCTCTAAAACTTTCAAGACGGTTTAAAATTTAGTTTATGCAACGGTTTCAATCAAATCGATTTCTTTCAAATTGACTTTAAGTGTCGGATAAACGTGGTATATGTTAAAAAATGCGCTATACGCAAGGAGACTGAAGCGCTCTACTATTTTTTGGAGCTCTTCAGATGCGCTAATGGAGCGCTCGCTTCCCTGCTGGGTTGATACACTTTGTCCAACTTTTTTCCAATTTTTTGATTCCATCCGAAAAATACGTTTTCAACGTTTTCAACCTTAACTATTATTATAAGGTTTGGTTACAATTTACCTCCGCTACGGGTGTCAAAAGCGTTGAAAATGACAGCATTTTTGTCTTCCTATTGGGCCAAACTTAATAATTCTAGTAAAGGTGGTAGCTACAAGTACCCCATTAAAATGCACTTTGATTTTTTTTTTGTTTCCGAAAAATTAGGACCAAAAAATTTTGACACCGGCTGAAAAGGTCTGCTTTTTTTATGCAAAAAATGTACATTAAACGTATTTTTTTCTATTATTTATGAAAAATATTTTTAAGTTGCTATGTATTGTAGTCTTTTCACAATAAATATCAACGCTAGTTGAATTCGTTGAAAAAGTTTTTACGCCATAGCTTCTGAACCCTTAAAGAACACACTTTCATTTCATATCTTTGGAAAGGTAATGTAACGCAAAAAAAAAATGAAAATAATGAAGATGAAAAAAATTATAACGCCTGTTGCTGACATGGTATTAAACTTTGAAATTAATAATGGGTCATGTAACTGGAATTTTTCAAAAGTTTAATATTTTTTCCTCAAAATAAAATTTTCAATGATTTTATTGACCCTATTTATGAAAATCGCATTTAAATTGACTGAGCTGTTTTGCCTCAAAATAGACCCTATTTTGGCATTTGCATGGCTAAGGTACGCGAAAAATATCTTAAAACCAAAGCTCGATACATTTAAAATAAAAAAAAAATTTTATTTTGGAATATTTTTTTATATTATTTACACAGATAATAAAAACATACTTTAAAGTTAAACAAAACATTTTAAAATAGATATTTAACGCTTATGCGTTTCTGCAAAAAATATTAAATAAAATAAGCGTATTAAATTTTCAGCTATAACTAATTTATTTTTTCTATAATTTTCTCATATTGTTACTTTGCAGTATCAAAAAATACGTCGCTATCTGAGATTAAATTAAAAAATTATGTGCAGTGGAATCTTTGACAATAATTGCCAGACCATGATTTAATAACTATAGCTTGCCCATTCGTTTGACGTTTTCTCACAAGATGGAAGATATACACCCATAAAATTGAAGAGGAGAGCAAAAGAGTAATTTTTTAATGACAAAGTATAGCTCAGTTGCCTAAATATCATACTTTTTCGTAGTACTAAATACCCAAAGATGCATTTCACTACTGATTTTTTTACTACGTTTTCCCACTAGCTTGTTTGTTTTGATTGAACATTTTATTTAGTTTTTAAAAAGGTAATGACAATGTTTTGTTGTGTAAATCAATACAGAAATAATAAAAAATGTATACAGCACACATAACACAAAAAAATTTTAAAATTTATGAATATTTGTATTATTTTTTATATTTGAATTTACAATTAGTAAAAGAAGAGTCAGTTTAGAACTAAATTTCATTGAAAACATGTTTTAAAATATAGATTGAATAAAATATAGTTTTCGTAGCATTTTACTTAGTTGTAAAAATAAAACTGAAGCTACAATAAATTAGCTTGCAGACTGAAAGCTTTTTAGCAACGCCAGAATTTATATAAGTATACATGGCTGAAAAAGCCCTTAGTTTGAGAGCTAATTTTGAGCATAATGAAATTGATTTGTTTGCATTTTATTTTTTTTAATTGTAACAGGAATGACATAAATTGACAAGAATGACAAAATCATCTTTATTTGGAGATCGCAGGTATCAGAGATAACTAAAACACTTTTCCGCACGTTTTTATCATATATTTGATAACTACTTTAATGTGATATACTAAATTACATTTTAGTCTATCACTAACTGAATACACAGTTGGTTACAGAAATGACAACTTTATCTTGGTTTCCACTCGTCAAGACTTTTAAACTTGACGCTTCAATTTATGCAATGGAAAAAATTTGAAACTTTTAGCTGATCAGTTTTGGTCAAAAGCTTCCATTTTATTAAATTAAAAGTTCATCATCGCAACACACATATTGAACTAAGAGTCAATTAAAAAAACGAATGTGAATTTCTATATATTAAATAAAAGATAAAATTGTAGGCTTTAAATATAAAATATATTTTTGGCACCTTAATGCTGCTAATTTTTGAGAAAATAGCTGTTTCATCAAAAAGTATTTTAAAACTGCTCACAAAATAAAAATTCTTACTTTAATTTATTTTATTTGTATTTTGTCTAATAGATAATTTAATTATCTTTTAAATGACATGTCAATAATTTAGTTCTATTAGATAATGGTAAAGATATAAGCTTGATAACTAGTTAAGGTATCGTTTTTTTGTTCGGCCAAACATATTTTCTTTTGTTCTGAACAAAAAACCATTTTTAAATCGTGGCGCACCAGTTATTGTAATACAGAATATAACAATTAATAGAAAAACTACTTTTAAAAAAAAAATTCACAACGAGACACTGAAACATAACTTTTCTCTGAAAAGACCATGGCAGAATAACCGGGTAGGCTCACTAGAAACATGCTCTCTACGACAAATAAAACAAATGCGTAGCTATAATGTCAAAATATATTTTGTCAATTCAAAGCAGCCGTACATAGCGACACAAACAAATTGGTTACTGAACATTCTAACTAGTAGTCAAATGAAAATTTTATTAAAATTTAATTTTTATTTGCTTTGTTTACAGCCAAAATACAATTAATTCTGTATTATAACTATAAACACAGCTCATTTTATTAAATTTGTAATGATTTAAATAATATTTCTTATATTTTCACACAAAAAATCTGGGTACTCGCTTTATTTATACGGTTACGAGTAAATTATACATCCATATGGCTGAACGAATAAAAATAAACTGTCAATAGTGACATTATAGCTACGCCAATGTTTTGCTCTCTCGTTTTTTGCTCTCCGAATTGCATCTACCTAGTTATTCTGCCATGGAAAAGACAACAAAACACTGGTTGTCATTTATATTTGAGAGAGAATATATTTTTGTTTACATATTTACGGGTGTTGTCAAACGAATGGACAACCTATAATAATTAAATCATGATTGAGACTAAGCTGAGAAAAATCCCGATTTTACATTTGATTGTGTGAAAATATTTTTTTAATTGGTTTTACAAAAAATGAACATTAGATGAAACAAAAGCTTATTTATTATTTCAATATTGAAAATATTTCAATATTTTAAGCCGCAATAAAACGCAAACTTCATTGAATGGAATTGACATATGGTATTCGAGGGGTTACAGGTTACAGGTTACAGGGGTAGCTGATTACGAATATGTCGTCGAAAACTAGAAAAAAATTAAAAAATAGCGGTTTCATTTTATTGTTTTTAATTTAAGAACAATATTTTCAAATTATGATTTAAAATATTGGTTTTCAATTCTGTTTTCAATATTTGTTTCAAAGTTTTTTTTAACAAATGTTTTTAAACTGTAAATGTTAACTTTAAAAGTAAATATATTAAAAGCCATTGATTTGGAAAAAAAACTTTTGTTTTAAATTAAACTGTACAAACATTTGAGTTTAACTTAAATGAAATTGTTTCAATTGTGGTTTTAATTATTGATTTAAGCTGTATTTCAAAAACAACTTCATTCAATATGAACACAGTTTCATTTCATTTTAACCAGGAACCGTAACGGTTATGATTTTCTTCAAAACAGTAAAAAAATAATCGTTATATTTTGACCGATTTTATTTCCACCAAAAAAATAGTTAAAATTTGACTTATTTTTTGATTTTTAGATTTTTTTTATTTTTTGACTTTTATTTTTTGACCAAAAAGTTAAAGTTAATGTATAACTTTTATTTTTACTATCAAAAATAACAGTTAAAATTTTACGGTTATTTCTTCGATCAAAAATTAAGGTTAAAATTTTACTTTTATTTTTTTCGAGCAAAAATAATAGTTAAAGTTTGACTTTAATTTTTTCTATCAAACTACTATTTTTGATCAAAAAAATACAAGTTAAATTTTAACTTTTATTTTTGATCGAAATAAAATTGTCAAAAAATAACGAATATTTACTGACTTTTTTAAAAAAATCAGTAAAATTATAATCATTAAAAATTATTATTTCTTAACTAACAAGCATCACATTGCTATATATTTAAATATCGAATAGACAAAGTCCTTCCATCAGACTTTTTGAATAGAAATTTTGAAAATTACTGATATTTTCGGTCCCTGATTTTAACACATATTCCCTCAGTGTACTTAAAAAAATTTGTATGTCCATATATAATAGTCTTTGCACAATAACAGCCTTATTCATAGTCTCATTTTTGGGGCTACGTAACCTTAAACCAGCATTAAACAACACATCGTTGTTCATAAAATTTTTTCCGGCATGTGTAAGATCTGCGTTACTTAAACACCGAAATTGGCGTTTAAAGGCTGCGTAAACTTTACCTAAAATTTTTTGTCGTCTTTTTGATTGAGGTTTATGTATATGATATTTATATCAAAGACATGCTTCATATGCTAACTTTTTAGACTTTTTCAGTAACAGATTTGCAAATGTACAAGACTTTTTGGTTTTTGTAAAAGAGTTTCGATTGTTTAGATACAAACCTTACAAAATTAAGCAGTGAATAAAAAACTGTTTTTGAATAACAATTTCAGCAAGGTTGCGTAGAGGATGTATAAAGCTTTAAACAGTGAGTAACTAAACAAGCATTGAACAATTGTTTAAGAAAATCTACTGCATAAGGCTGTAAATGTTTTAAGTTCAGCCTTCTTATTTTTGAACTACTTTGATCAAGATATTTGTCATGACCATAAACACCAACGGCTGCCGTGTTGTGCTGAGTGTTTCTCTCGAAGCTCGTTAAAATTCGTTCATTTCGGGAGGAGGGGGGGGTTAATCCCCAAAACCCCCTGTGTACGCGCCTGAATCTGGTGAATGCGTAAGTTAGGAATTCGCAATTTTTAAAAAGCTCCGTTTTTTAAAAAAATTAAATTAAACGTGTATTTTTTAGAATAAAATCGATATATCATAGATAAAGTTTTAATTTAAGTGAAAAATGCTCTAAATAACATGGTAAACTTCAAATACTGAAGTTGTTGTCAGTAAAATTAATCAAATTTTCACTTATTGAGAAATAATCGACGAAGAGCAAATTAAGTACAAACTTAAGTTTGTGCCCTAATTTTGTGAGTCCAAATAGAATAAATTGTTTCCAGCTTTTTATCGTTTTTCGTCAAGGTCACGTGGAAATAATTTCAAGTATGACTAGAACGGAAGTTAGAAATTATAAAATTCTACCTCGAAGTATGAAATAATACCAAAATATGTGTTACGCATAGTAATAATTTAAAAAAACCTCTTAAACCTGTTTAAAAATAAAAGCACTTGGCGTGCTTCTTCACTTCGAAACAGCACTAAAATAGCAAAAGTAGCTCCAGCAACAACAACAACTACAAATCAAAGCATATCAATCAAAGGCCGGCTACTGACGAACCAGCTAAAACATAAAACAACGTGCCTGGCATGCTGAGTGAGCTATTTTAAAGTTCAACGTAGCGCGTTGTTGTCTTAATTGAAATGCTGCCGGCAGGAACGTTGAACTTCAAATTGAAAATTGAAGTTCAACGCAGACAGCTGTTGAATGCTAGATTGGCAGCCGGCTGGAAAAAAATAAATGAAATAAAAAAAAGGCACAAACAAATTAGTGCCTGGCTAGAATTGTAAAAATTCAATTTGGGGCCTTTGGTTTATTTGCTGACAGAGTTAAAGCAGAGCGTCAGCATCTGAGTTTTGTTGGCAACAATACAAAAATTGTTTGATGTTACAATGAGGACACAGTTTTTATACATTTATACAGTAATAAATTTTTCTATAAAAACTTGTTTTTTTAATGTAAAATTCAGTTTAAAATTCCAAAAACTACATTCGTTACATTTCAGTAGAAAAACTTCGTTTAAATTCTTCAAATATATGCAGCATGAGTTTTGTTCTGCTGGCAACACTGCTTTTAATTTCAGCTGCCGAGCTGCTGTCCACCGCACTGGCAGCTCAGCAACAGCGTCGGTTTTGCTGCCGATAGACATAAACCAGCAACGTCTGACAAGCCAACGCTAGGCTTTCCTGCCGGCTGTTTACATCCTGCTCCAAACTTTAACTATCACTTGCCCAATACAACGTTTGTGAGAGTTGATGAACAACAACAAAAACATCATGTTCAACAGTTGACCAGCTTGAAGCCTGCGGCAAAGTATGAACCAACGATGACAGACTTTAGCACTCAACACAATAAACATGGAGCGCCTGATCGGAGTGCCTCAAACGATAGTCAGAATGAAGCTGTTGCAGCGCAACACAATTACAGCAATGATGAAGATGTTGCTGTTGTCGACTTTGCGGAAGTGGAGCCGCCTGAGCAGGATTTGCAATTTTCTCAGCAATCATTGCAGTCACATTACAATCGAAATGATGGAGATGCACAAACATTGGAGCTGCAGCAACTATTTGATTTTCCTTTGGCTTTGGTACAGTTGCAAGTTCAATTCATGCCACTTGGAGCGGAATATTATAGAAGTACAATTACTGCTATCAATTAAGAATAACAAGAATTCAAACAAAATTATCTATGCTATCTTTATCTTTCTATATTTAATGTAATAAAGAGGAAAATACTGATTGAATTTATTGGGTGTTTGAGTTCCGAGTAAATTCCCTAACTATTTGTCGGATTGATGTAAAACTTATCTGATGTATAGTTCAACATCTTCTGAAGGACATAGGCTTTGTAATAATTCCATTTTAAGAAAGGTACTAATTCGTAAAGGTTCATGTGACTAACTGTCAAAAAGAAATCTTCTTCAATTCGTCGCATTTGATTAGCCCTTAGAGATGTATTAACAAAAATGCGTAAATGATTCTCGCGTGTAATAAAACCTACAAAAAAGTTCACAAGAAATTGTGTCTATTCAGCACGGATACCCTACAATAAGCAATTTCATTTGATATATTATAGCTAACTACGATGATTATTTTTTTTTCTGCTATCTCAGCTTACTTACTTACTTCGTCCCCAGTTTCCCCCTTGCTTATATATCAAAGTATTATTTAAACACTAGCTGATATACGCAGTGTTACTTGGTAGTTCGTATCAGTGGCGTAGCTACGGGGGATATAAGGGGATATATCCCCTCCCTTTACGTATAACTTAATTTCAAAATTAAGCTATTATAAATTTTGAAAAATTGGAACTAAATTTGTTCGAAAAAAAAAGTAATTTGCTAGCACTGCGCATTTATAATGTTTTTTAACAAATTTTATCTAAACTCATTCAATTGATATAAGAAATACATTGAGATTTTTGACAACGAACAGGCAGCGAAATTTTTCGCCAGCTATTACGCTGTAGACGCGAAAATTATTGCTATGAACCTTATGGATCCATTTGACACCGTTATTTTTTTGGTAGATTTTAATCTTCCTAACCTTCAATGGGTCCTCTCTGATGATGAATCCTACTATCTTTCTTCAAATCCTACCTCTGAAAAAGAAATTATTTTTACTAGTTGTATTTCCGACTGCGACCTTTACCTGTTGAGAGGAGTTAATAACAATTTAGGTAGACAACTAGACCTAATTTTTTCTTCGGATTTAGATAACTGCGTAGTCTCCGCAAGTAACCATATTTTTTCAACACTCGATCAGTACCATCCACCATTATCCCTTACCTTATCATATAACATTGATAGCAAAAATACACATTTCGAGCACTCGTACACCCAAAAAAAAGCTTCGTACTATGTACAAAACAATTATTATATTCTACAAAGCTGTTTGTTCTTTTCAGCCTACGAACGATTTTGTAAATAATACAAATGACCGTTTGTACATTGTACAAAGAAATATTTGTATATTTTACAAAGCATTCGTTTCATCTACAAAGATACGAACAAATATACAAACGCTGCTGCCACCGCTTTGTATATTATCAAACAATGTTCGTTCAGTTCACAAATTTATATATTATAGATTTTTACAAACTAGCGTTTGTAGAATGTACAAAGTTACGAATTCACAATTTTTTTTTTCATGCGGCCAACACTACAAACGTTTGTACTATGTACAAAGCATTTGTACATTCTACGAATAGCCTCTGTTTGTATTTTTACAAAGATTTTATTCGTAATGTTATCCTAAATATTTTTTGGGTGTATAGCTTTAACTTTCGGAAAACTGATTTTGTAAAATTAGAAATTTTATTCAGTAGAATCGATTTCCAACATCTCTTCGATAATGCTCATGAAAGCGTTGATACTGCAGTTGCTCACTTCTATGACATAATTTTCGACTGCTTCACACATTCTGTCCCCTTCACCAGGCAGAAAAACTTTTCGTCATGTCCTCCCTGGTACAATAAGGAACTACGTGTACTCCATAACAAAAGGAACAAACTATGGCGCGCATATTTAATTTCTCGTTCTTCTCTTGATCTCACAAATTATCTTCACGCCTTTAACCTTTTTTCCGCACTCTGCGAAACGCTATACGAGACTTATCTTGCTCATATTCAAACTAAAATGTTGTCGGATCCTAAAAGCTTTTACAAGTTTATAAATATTAAAAGAAAATTTAACAACTACCCATCTACCCTTACTTTTTCGGCATCTCCTCAGACGACCCGGAAATAATTGCAAACCTATTTGCCAATTTTTTCAGTAAGTCATACACTAATCAAAACGACGAACTAGACTAAGAGTATTTTTCTTTGTTAAGGGACTATCCTCAAACGTCGCTAACTTTTGTTGATATTACACTAGCTGATGTGTTAGAAAAGATAAATAATCGGAAGGACGATTATTCTCCAGGACCCGATGGCTTGCTTGCTATTGTTATAAAAAAATTCGCGGACGTGTTGGCTCATCCCCTATTGGCTCTTTTTCAACTTTCTATTTCTAGTTCCGTTTTTCCTAAGTTGTGGAAGAGCTCATACATAATACCTCTGCATAAGAAAGAACCAAGAAATGATATTTCCAATTACAGACCTATTGCAAAACTTTCATGTACTCTAAAAAGGCTTGAAAGCATTATTTATGACATTCTCTTTTTCCATTGCAAATCTATTTTTCCTCCCATCCAAAACGGCTTCCTCAAGGGAAGATCGACTACCACTAACCTTGCAGAATTTGTTTCAAACGCTCTATGCTCGTTGTAAAGCGGGTACGAAGTTAATGTAGTGTCTACCGACTTTAGTAAAGCGTTCGACAAAATCTCACACACTATCATTCTTCTTAAGCTTAAAGCCTTTGGTTTTCCATAACTCTTTATATCTTGGATTAAAACATATCTCGAAGAACGCCGTTATAATGTCATCTTTAGATTTTCCAATTGAGATTCTTTTTCAGCTACCTCTGGTGTCCCACAAGGTAGTCACCTTGGTCCTTTGTTGTTTGTCTTAACAATCTCCGATGTAGATGGCATCATCAAAGAATCCAATCTCTCTGTATATGCTGATGATATGAAAATCTATCGGCGCTTACAAACTAACGACGATTTTCACTATCTTCAAGAAAATCTAGTTAGTTTTTCCACTTGGTGTCAAAAAAATCTTCTAGAACTCAACGTTAGTAAATGTCAAGCTATAACATATTCACGCAAGCGTCCCCAGCTTCCCCCAAGAACTTATTACTTACCCGGCAAGCCAGTTCCTCCTGTAAGCTTTTTACGGGACTTAGGTGTAATATGTGATAAGGAACTTAATTTTATGTCTCATATTGATAATATCATTAGTAGAGCCAATTCTGCACTGGGTTTCGTAAAATATTGGTCCAGAGAATTCTCCAATCCTTACGTTAATAAATCTCTCTACCTTACCTTTGTTAGACCCATCCTCGAATATGCCAGCCAGGTTTGGTCTCCTATCTACAAAATCCATTCTGTGCGAATCGAAGCCGTTCAACGAAGATTCATTAGGTTCCGCAGAACCTAAGTTGATCGCAGACCGCCTGAAGAAAACGAAGAGAAGTTGCAGATGTACTCTTCATTCATCAACTTGTATGCGGAACCATTAACTGCCCTGCACTACTTCAATTAATATCCTTTAATACCAACCCACGTAACCTTAGGTCTATTCCTCTCTTCCACCTCAACTTTCATCGTACCGACTATGGTTGCAGTGAACCTGTAACCAGGATGCTTCGTGTAACTAACAATTTGATCAGCGAATTCGATTTTCATCTGAACAGATCTCGACTCCGAAATGCCCTTCTAAACTACAACGCCATTTTTTCCCTCTCTATAATCTTTTTCTTACAATTAAGGTATGATACATATTCTCAGTTAATTTCCCTTTATTACTTTTCTCCCCGTATTTCCTTTTTGATGTGTTCTTATACTTACGTTTTTCTGATGGGTGGATTACGCCCACCACGAATTGGATACCTTTGGAACACTAAAACAAGGAAAGGAGAGAAAAAAATAAACCCTGTTAGAATAAGTTAAGACCCTGTTAGAATAAGATTAGTTCTTAGTTAATCAGCTTGTATTAAGCTTAACAAATAAATAAATGTTGCCAAATTTCCATTCGTGAGTGGAAAGTTGAAATGTCAAAATTTCTCTGTCGATTATATGCCCGTACATTAAATTAGCACGGAAATTTGCCATTCAACAATAAAAAATAAGCAGTAAGTATGTTTAAGTGTTGAATTTGTTATATAACAAATTGATTGTTGCATTTGTATAGTTTATTAATGTGTAGTCTTGCCTTTTAAAGGATATAAAACTGCAACAATAAAAATATGGATCTGTTAACCAAAACAGCAAGTGCTTTTTCTCCACACAAAAATGTTGACTCTAAACCAAAATTTCGCGTGTAGAGTTATATGCCCAAAATTTTTCGTTCATACAGCATACTAAGCTTAAAGACCCAACCAAAATAGACGAGTTGCTACGTAACGCGTAGAGACGAAACTGTTCTCTTTAATGTAATTCAATGTTGTTGGCCGAAATGAGCAAACATAATTTAACGAAACTGAAGGAAACAGCTTGTCCATACGTTTTGTTCCGTAAGAACCGAACTTTTAGCGTCTCAACTCGTCAGACGTTCGGCAAGTTGCAATCGTCTCGATTCGCCTATTTTGGTTGGGCCTTAATGTGCAGTAAAAGGTACAATTGTACCTAATAACACCACTGCTACCAAGTGAAACTAGAAACTACCATTATTGCAAACCGATTCTTGTGAAAGAGCGAAAACGTTGAAAAGATTAAATTTAACCAGATGGATTGCAAAGTGCGAATCAGTTAGCGACTTCCATGCAATTTTCTAGCATGAACAAATGCAGTATGATGATTCAAATTCTAGAATATTGAAAAATGCAATTGACTTTGAATTTATATTGACCCTTAAGATTTTGGTTTTAGTTTACCAGCATTCGTTGCCATTGAGTCTAAATTTTCAAAAAAAGAATATTGATTTGGTTGAGGCAATCGGTTTGGCAGACGATGCTAAGCGTGAAATTGAAAAAAATTCACGAGAACTAAGAAACTTTTGAAAAAATTTTCATAGAAGCAAAGACGCTTGCAGAAAGCATTGATATAACTGTAAAACTTACAAGAATTCAGAATCATGACGGCCTGCTAACAGAAAAATATATCCGTATGAAACTGTTTAATGAATTTCTGGATTTTTATAAAACGGAGTTGAAGGAAAGGTTCACAAACCATAGAAAAATACTGACTGGGTTTCAGGCACTTTTTAATTTTGTCTCTTCAGAAAATAATCTTAAATCCACCTTTGAGTTTTATGAGGAGTTTCCTGACTGCCCACCATCAGCAGCTGTTACTGAAGATAGACTGTGGAAGCAGTATATTAGCAGCAAGGGCCTTACCAAGGCGCATGGAATACCTTAGCAAGGGCGTTACCAAAAAATTACGTCAATCAGTATGGCTGAGCGCACCTTTTCGTGTATGAAGCGAAGGACCTACGTAAGAAATTCAACAGGTCAGGTATAGTTTAGAATTTGAATTTGTTTGTTAAACAGTTGTAGTAAGCTATAATTATCTATTAAAACTTTAGAATCGTCTTAACAGACTGGCTGCCCTTGCAATACACAAAGATGTGCCCATTAATGCCGATGAGGTACTGAATGAGCTATCTAAAAAGCTAAGACGGTTTGACTTAATTGTTTAATACAATAATAATTTATGTTACATGTACATTTTTACTACTTTCTGATTGTTAGCTAGGAGCGCACAAGCATTAAAATACGCTTAAAATATATACATACTTTTAAACATAATTTCATTTTCTTCAACCCCCCCTTGGTAAATCCTAGCTACGCCACTGGTTCGTATAAATAATTATTATTATCTTATATTAGCTTTCAATGTATTGATTTTTTATTAAACAAAAAGATAAAAGTAAATCTTTTGCAATCATCGCATATATTAGTTCATTCACCATTTTTAAATCACCATTTAAAAATTTTAAACAATTTTATATTACAAATTTCTTATATTATTTATTTGGAAAAATAAAATCAGTACTTGAATTAAATCAAGTCTTCTTCAGTTGGCATCAGTTCATAATAGAAGTGCACGGTTGAAAATCTTGGAAATTTTAAGTTTTGTTTTTATTACATATAAGACAACACCTCAAAAACAAAATACTTTTTAATTTAAGGAAAAGTTTTAAAATTTTCTAATCTAAAAAGGATTAATTTTTAATCCGAAAAAGTTGAAAATTTTGAGAATGCATGTTCGCAAAAAAAAAAATTACAAAAATATAAACACATTAACCTAAAATCAAACTTGTCAATGACTATTTCCTAATTTAAACCCAAGTCCTCTCGTCTGCCGGTCCGATATCTTACCCACTCGCCTGTCGCAGTTGATGAAAAATTTTTTTTTATTTTTTTTTTCTATTTTTACATTAAGATTTTTAAAAAAAATTGTCTGATTATTTAAAAAATTTTTTAAACGTTTTTTAACAAATTTTTCCTACAAAACCTTAAAGTCTTATCCATTCGTCCAACTCAGTTGTAAACAAAGTTGCGCTTATTTTGCATCATTACGAATGCAAGTGAGCTTTTGGAAACGTGAGTTCGAGACCCTGCTCGGTCTTAAATTAATAAATAAAAAATTTATTTTATTTATTTAAATTAAAATTTTTTTTTTATACACTTTACTGTTTATTTAAAAAATGTTTAAATCTTTTTTAAAAATCTCTTCATGCAAAAAGCTTAATGTGAATTCGTAGTCTGCAGTTAAAAAAAAATATATGTGCATTGTCAAGAACCTAAAAAATAAGAAATATGGTGCAAGTATACGCTAACTATTGGAACAGATTTATATGCGTTTTTTGAGATACACATAGGTTCCTAACGCCATCTAGCTTTTGTATTTTGCAAATTTTGAATTCTTCAAACGAAATAAACTTTTTGTAAAAGATTTTCCGATGAAATAATCATATGTAAACAAAAGCCGCACATTCCAAGTATTTCCCAAGATTGGATTATTATTGGATATTCTATGGTAAGAAGGCTGGAAACAGTCAAACAAAATAAAAAATGTGAAAATAGGAGGGGTTGAGCCAAGAAATTACTCTTGAGAGCAAAGCATTTTTTAAAAATTAAAAAAACGATATTTTAAAAAAATTGATTTCGTCACAAAAATCAAAGGGGTACCTTGTATTTAAAAAAAAAAAACCAATTTTGTGTCAAACTGCAATAGTTTTTGCATAAAAGTGATACGTCATATGAAAGAGTATAAGAATTGCAATTTTTGGTTTTTATTATTTTTTACAATAAAAACAACTTTTGCAACATTTTTTGGAAGAAAAAGATATTTTTTGGAACTTTTTTAAAAAAAAATATTAAAAATATAAATCCTTAGCTAACAGAACTGTTGCAGTAATTTGTTGCAAGTAATTTAATTGAGCTTTTAGACAAAAGAAGATTAAATGAAATATATTAAAACACAAAGAAGCTATTCGCGCCAAAATTCGAAACTTTGAATTTGGAGTAGTTTTTTTGGCAGTAGGTAATGTTGATATATACAAAAATTCATTGTACTAAGATTTACTATAGTTTTCAAGATATAAGAATGTTATTGGTGTCAAACAAACGACATTTTTTTTTCTTTATTTAAGAAAATTGAAAAAAATTGTATGCAATATATTGGTTAAAAAAATGCATATTGTAGCGTACTCATGGTTATGAAAACAAAAAATGACAACAAACACATAGAAATATTAAAAATACTGCATAACAATTGATACTTTGCCAGAATAGCATTGTTAATATACATATTTTTTGTATACAAAAGCATTGCGTAAATAGTAAAATTATAATAATAGCAAAATTTGTAGCGCATTTTTGGGTAAGCATAGTGTTAGGTTGCCAATGGCAGACTGTCTTCTTGGTGCTGACGCCAGTTGCTATTGCCCAAGACTGCCCATTTGATTTTGTTTTCCAACCCACTTAATTGTTTGCGCTTCTGATGATAATAAATGCGTGTCTTAGAAAATGTAACTGATTTAATAAAAAAATCATAAAACTATTCGCAAGCTCAATCGGAGTAAGGTTACAAACGGAGTGAACGCCGATTCAGACAGGCAGGCAGACAGGCGCAGGCAGTAACATGCAAAGAAACGAGAAAGAAATAACTATTGTCTCGCTTGCTCACATAGTTTGCCTGCGTCTGTCTGCCTGCCTGTCCGCTACGGCGTTCACTCTGTTTGTAACCTTACTCCGATTGAGCTTGCGAATAGTTTTATGATTTTTTTATTAAATCAGTTACATTTTCTAAGACACGCATTTATTATCATCAGAAGCGCAAACAATTAAGTGGGTTGGAAAACAAAATCAAATGGGCAGTCTTGGGCAATAGCAACTGGCGTCAGCACCAAGAAGACAGTCTGCCATTGGTTTTGATAGTAATAATTCAAAGCTTCCGAGCTAAAGCGAGATAAATAGTTATATTCTATTGAAGTTTTTGGTTTTATTCAGTTTTACTCCGATAAAAAATTGCTAAAATTTAAATGATTTCTTTTATAAGCAATAATATTAAAATTTCAAATGCATGGCTGAAATACGCTTTCATTGTCGACACTACAATTAAACCATACTAAATATTAAAACTATTACAATAATTAATTTTTTTTTTTATATTTGTAAGAAAATTCAGTTTTTTCAACATAAAAAACACATGACTTTCATTAATTTTATATTAAAATCTATTTTTTTTAAACCTGAGAATTGGCAATTAATTTATATTAAAACTTTTTTCTCACTTACATCATTCTTTTTTTTTTCTTTTTTTTTAAAAAAAAAAAGATCAAAGAACCAAGGCGCATCCTTATACAAACAAGGTTTAGTCTTTTGACCTGAAAGCAAAGGTATAGATTTATTTAGAGGAGTTGATTGGAACCATACGTGAATTATTGATTAGGCGAAACAACCTTGAAAGACAATTTGAATTGCTCTTAACCTAGGCTTTTGTTATACCTTAACCTCGGTAACCATTTCCAGCCCTTAGCTGTTCCTGTCCTTTTATTTCACATTTTCCACAATTTAGTTGGGGATTTTTAGTTTTCCATAATTCTTAAATGTAGGAAAGAACAAAGAAAGTGAAAAGAGCCATGGCCGAACCTGAATTCGAACCAGGGACCTCTGGGTTGATAGTCTAGCGCACTCTCCACTAGACTACAAAGGCCGACAATTCTTAAATAATAAAAAATTCTTAAATAATAAAAAAATACAACTTGAAAATATGTATTTTTTTCGCGAATTGCCAGTGTGCACCGCCTTAAGAAAAGAGGCGGTAAAGCGTAGTTATTTACATAAATTGACTCCGAAAACTTCTGATTGCATGATTATTCATAAAAAAAGGAGTAGTACAACAAACAATTTAATTTTATTTTTATTTTTGAGTAGTAACCCACTGCAGAGTGTGCCACTTGGCCAATCTAGCAGGACAAAATTCTGAATGCTTGTGATATGATTCCTCCGTTCATTCCTAAAACAAAATTGTTCTGAAGTTGGGGTCTACCTTTAAATGATACAATTTTATGGACGTTCGACAAGGAGGCGTGGTACCTCCTATACAATCCAAAGTTTCGATATCGAATTTCTTGGTAGCGGACAGAAATATTAATTCAATTGAAAAACATTCTGTCGGAGTTGGGAAATGAACCAGGGCTACCACGGTTCCTTAGCTTACGGGTTACGCATTCTGCTTTGTAAGCTTCGGCCACCACAAAAATGGGTGTTGGATCAGGGGGCGTGGTAGCAACGCGACGGGTTTCAGCTAGTTTACTATAAAGAGAATTTTTGCGTTTTCGCAACTATAGAGAAAAATTGTCACTTTCAATTTTCACTTCGAAACACTAAATTGTATTAGAACAGAAAATGTTGCAGCTTTCTTTTCTGTTATTACAATTTATACCCATTAGGAAGAACTTTTAGGATTTTTTCAAAGAAGCAATCAGGCCTCATTAATTAATAATTATCATTAATAATTATTCACGCAGAATTGGAAAAGGGAGTTTTTATTTTTAAGATAAAGTTCAAAAACATTTTGTAATTTTTTAAATGAAATTTTTTATCAATGGTTTATCCTTAAATTTGCATTAAAAATTTCTAAAGTATTCTTGAGCTTTATCTTAAAAATGAAAACTTCCTTTTCCGATTCCTCGTGAAAAATTATTTATGATAGGGCTAAATATATAATTTCTATCAAAAAAGCTGTAAAAATACAAAAATTCTTGAGATATCTTCCTAAAATGCAAATATTTTAAAAAACTTGCAAGAACTAGCAGCTCAATTTGCATACGAACTATCTATGAACTTAATCAAATTCAATTTGTATGTAAGCATATGCGAACAAAATTTTTGGCAGTCCATTTTTTGAAGTGAAAACTTCTTTAGGCGCGTTGAACGATTTTGGTAGAGGGTAAATCTTTAGTTTGCGTCATTGTGTTTTCCGAGTAACTCTCGTCATCAATACAGACAGCAAAGATAACAAGATAGGAAACTTAGAAAACATAAGCAAGCAACCATCAACAAGTTCCTCTGCTGGCGCATCGTTTTTTCCCCTCCCTGTGCTCCGGTGCGAAACATTAGCTGCATTCCCGTGGCACTAGAACAGATCAAATCCCAGTAAAACAACTTTAGTTCAACTTTATATCAATTTGTCATCACAGTCTTGAAACAGCTGTTTTAAGAACAATAACGAAAGAAAACAACAATACCAAAACGCCCATTGAGCGGTGAAACGTCAAAATAGGTAAATGAATAGTTATTGAGATTTGTCAACTATGTTCGTTTTGATAAAAAATGCTTGAAACTTGGCAGAATTTTAAGATCAGAAATATAGCTAGAAATCGAGTTGGTTTTAATTTTTGTTTTGTGAATAAAATAGAGCGGCGCTCTAGATCAACGACCACGGGAATGCAGCTATTGAATGTTACTGTTTTTTTCAATGTATATGTAGAGCTAGCTGTAGGCTAAAATAAAATAAATTTAAAAGTTTTGGTATTTGCTTTTTGTTTGACTGGCCGTGAAGCCTCTTTTAATGCCTCCACTTGAGATCTTGCTACCAGGCAAACAAAAAACATAGCAAGCAAAGTGCTGTTTATTTTCCGCCGCCAATTCGGTTCATCCCCTCTAACGTTGCGCAACCGATGTCATACTGTTCTTCTCTGTTCATCGTTGTAGTAGATTTGCTTGGTAATTGTTGTTGCAAATGTATTTTAGTTCAGCTAAGATCTACGTATATATTGACAGAAAAAGAAAAAATATCCTTCCTGATTTCTTTATGAAGGAACGATTTGTCAGCAGATAAACTTATTGATGGTTGCTTGCTGCCATAGTAGAATTAGACAAGGTAGTGTTAGGGCTGAATGTGATCTCTTTCTAAGTGACCATAACTGTCAAACTCATACATTTTGATATATTTGCCAATTCTTGCTTTCATATTGCATTCTTATTGGTTGCAGATTTTGTATGAAATATCAACTTCGTTTTGACAGTTTCGGTCACCGGTTCTCCGCTTTAACACTACCTTGTTTAATTTTGCCATGCTTGCTGCATTTGCTGAGCGCCTGGTAGCCAATATTCAAGAGCGTGTATTTGAGTTTCATGACCAACATAAAAACATTTGTAGTTTTATAAATGTCACCAGCATATTCTCTGACTGGGACCATGGTATAATAAGTAATAGGTGGGAGTGACATTTCGTGTTTCGACCATCGAATGTCAAGCAAAAGAAAAGAAAATAGAGAACGTGTGTCACACATATTGGCCGCATTCAGAGGAGTCATCTGCCCTGAATGGATCATTTAATTGCAAAGGTTTCTCACTCAAAAATTTAAAAAAAAACAGTTGCCAACTATTGACTCCGCTGAAAGCTGCCAATGTGTGTGACACACGCACTTTATATTGTTTTATTTTGTTTGAAATTCGCTGGTCGCAGCTCGTTTATTTTATTTATGCTATACTTTCCATCGCTACTTTAAAAAACCTAGATTTATGAAGCAAATAATTTTATTGCAAATTGATCCATAAAAAAAGAAATTTAAACAAGAAAAAGAAGAAGAAGTTAAAAACTTCCATCAGCACACTTAATTAAAAAAGCTGTTTTTTTGGATTTTGAAATAATTTTAAAAAATACAAAAAACACCCTTTTAAGTATATCAGATAAAGCAATCGTTTTCTAACTTTTGTCTTGGCTTTCTTTGTGTTCCATAAAAAAATGTATTTTTGCAAGTGTTTTTTTGATTTTGTCCGCGCTACGGCAAATTTCGTTTTGTTGAAATTCGTTGAATTTAGCAATATTTATTGTAGTAATTTTCAATCAATATTTAGATTGAACCTAGAAGAATAAAAAAAAAAAAACTCACAAGCTTATGAGTTTTTTGACAAACTTATTTAAAAAGTTAAATTTAAAACAAATTTTCAAAGGACATAACAATATCAAAATGAATACCATGGTTTCTTCATTCACCGCTTATAGGCCTAATTAAAATTAAAAGTAGTGCGCAGAAAGCTAGCACAATAGCTGAATAGCTTAAAACTAGCTATTTAAGGTCACTTTAAAGTCACGTAAACCAAATTTATAAAGTGTGTGCAGAAACAATGTTGGAAGTTGTGGCTGAAACAACAACAAATCCAGCTTATAGATAGGTTTAAAAATGTTGATGGAAACATGGTTTTGCATTCAAAATCAAGAACCTATTATTCAAAAGAAAAAAAAACAACTTAGGAATAGATTAAAATTGCTACTTAAAGCTGTTTAAATGATTTAAAGAGCCAAAAATTTAGACCAATTTACTATAAAAATGACAAACAAATCCATAGTTAGACACAGTTCGCTACTGGAATAACACAACATTAGCAAAATATTAGCTTTAAAGAGTTTAACTCAACTAAAGAAAAGCTAAATATGTCGAAGTTCGTACAAATGCTGCTCATTGCCACCTGCGCCATAGCGCTCTGCCTGGCTGAAGCACCTTATAGTCGTGCAGCACGTTTCAATGTAGCTCGCCGCAATCGTTTTTTGGCACGCCAACAGGTTGAAGAACCAATCGCTGTCACACCCTATCCCACAGCCGATGAACTGAAGCCTGAAGTTCCTTTCGAAGAGGCCGAAGATAGTGCTTCTGCTGATCTTCCAAATCAACCTGATGAAGTTTATGGACCACCAGAAGCTGAAGGAGAGTCCCTGGGTGCGAACAAGGATCAGGAAGAGGAAAACCCACCAGCTGATGAAGGTGAGAATGAGCTACCAGCTAAGGAGGAATTGCCACTACAACCTGAGCGTTTAATCTTCGGTCGCCGCATTGCTGGTCGTCGTGCAGCGCATCCAGCCAAGTTGCGTGCACTATCTAAGACCGCACGTCTTACACAAAGACAACAGAGACAGAAACAAACATTTGTGGCTGCACAGCCACTTTTTTTATACCAGCAGTTGTGAGGACTTTAAGAATGACCCATTCAATAACTAGTTTTAGTTAAATTTTTTTCTTGAAAATTGATTTCCTTAAAAGTGTCGTAAAAAAAACTTTTTATTAAAAGAAAATAGTAAAAAAATTCTGAGGCTTTTTTGTTAGCTCTAAGATCGACAAGGAGTTATAATGAGACACTGCCTTAGTTTTCATTTCTCTTTGGGAAAAGGATTTGACATTTTGTGAGAAAATGGTTATAGGTCTCTTTAGCCCTTTTTTTGCTTTTAGTGTCGAGTTGTCCCTCTAGCTTTATTAGGAAAATTATTTTTGTCTCGAGTTCTTAATTTAATAACGTTTCAATTATTTTAATTAAGTGCTTTTATTGAACTTTTGAACAAAAAAGTTTTGAATAAAATATATTTAAGATAGTAGTCCAGTGTGACGACCGAAATTTTAACGTATTTTCAATAATTTTTTGAAATAAAAGAAAATATAAAGCGATAGTTTTCAAATTTTAACATGTTTTTATTGGTGTCTTAAAATGTGCAAACTAATTTTGTTTTTAATTAATTTTACTTTAATATGCTTATAATTACACTGTAAGTAGGTAAAAATGCCACACCAAAACGCCGAGACACATAAACCTAGTTTTGGATCGTAGAATCCAGTGGTGTACTCCGTTTTTAAAAGTTAGCTCAAAATCACGAGATATTTCACTTTTAAATTTGTAGTAGATTTAAAGCGATTTTTGATTTTATTTGAATGAAAAAATTTTAAAAACTTGTTTAAAATCAATTTGTTTATTATTTATTTGTCAAAATTTATATCTAGAAATAATGGACGTCCATTGTCAAGCGGACATGGAACTATATTTGCTCTTATTTTGCTGATTTTATAATTTTTTTTGCATTTATTCAATTTTTACTCTTTGTTTGCAATCGACCAGCAGAAATCAGCAAGCATTGAGTCTATTCTTTATCCAGCGAAACGGTCTTCGAATGCCACTATAGTTTGATGAAATCTTCCGCCAGTTTCGTATGTTTCTGTGGACAATTGTCTTTCGTAAAAATCGAAATGTGCATGTAACATGTGGATTTTCAACGACATATTAACGCCAAGTTTGTCGAAAAACTCCATTCAAAAAAATTTCATAGATTTTTGCAAAGAACGTTTTCAATTACCGCACGAATCGAGTTCCATGCGTTTAGTTCAGTTTCATTTAACATTTCAGAAAAACTGTACACATGTTAAAAAATTTGATATAAAATATATTGCAGTCACAAACTTTAAGTTACACAAAATTACCCTCTTTTAACTTTTTAATTGATAATTTTGGAAAAGCGTTGTTTTTCAATTATGGTAGTGCATTTTCGCTAACGCGAACCAAACGCTTTAAAAAATTCTTAACAACTCCCAGCTTGATATGAAGATCTGGAAGCATTATTTTCTGAAGCCGGATCAATGGTAGACGAATTACATTAAATTCGCCAACAACTTGCGAATCGCGTTTTGGCCAATCTCGCTTTTCGTACTGGTTGCATTTTGCACGGCTGTCCCATTTACAAAAAAATACACATGTACTTTGTATAGCCAGTTTGCATTCCAGCTAATAGTGAAAGAACCTTAAAATCACCATTTACGCGCCAATTGTGTTCGTCATAACTGATGCGTTACAGAATTAATTTCATGGTATCATACGACTCATGCATTCCAAGAGCATACATCAATGGCACTGATTTAACGCTGCTGTTTTCAAATAGCAAGACTACTTTTAAGCTTCTGGTTGAGAGTCTATGAAAAGACGCCATAAAGATGGATTATAGTTGCAGATTCCCATTTCATTCATTAAACCGGCAATATCTTGACAATATGCATAAGTTGCGTCTTTTGAGATAGCTTCAGATTTCGAACGATTCTATCTAAATGTTCTTGCGAAATTAATGATGGATATTGTATAACTGGCTGAAGGTAATCAGAATCAGTATGATGTAATGATGTTGCTGAAGTTTATGATTGTACTTCATAGGACGCAGTATTATATTGGTATGTCGATGGATGTACTGGGACAGGCAATTCATCACTGTGTGGAACTGGAGCGTGAGCACTTGGCACAGCTTTGTATATAAAACCGGATCGTTTTATGAGAATAAATTATTGTGTATTCGATATATAGTGTATCAAAGTGAACTTACTTTTTCGATTGATGGATCGGTCCATATCATTGGAAGTCCGAATGGCATCGATTATCGCCGTAATTTCCACCATTTGTTTAATGCACTAAAACATGTGATGCAAGTAAATTCAGGTGAATGATCAACATTTCGCGTTTCTTCAGCGGGGGTAACCAAAAAATACTGATTGCAAGCTTTGAGAGCATCTTCAACTAAATGTCGTCGATGTTTTTTCGGTGTAAATTTTCCACACACTAAACAAAACATATTTAATTTTTCGCAATGTGATCTGCATTTTTCGTCACTCATTTTTCTATTTTTTTCAAAATGGTCAATCAAATGCTTATATTTTTTAGAAAGATTTCTTTTATCAAGTGAGTTTAATTCCAGTTGTCACACTAAATTTCAAGTTAAAGCGATGTTACAAAGCACTCATCTTTGATATACAGTGGTGGTCACGAATTTAGCACACTTAAAAAAGTAAAGTGAATACTTATATTTTCCATTTATTTGTTGTAAATTTGTAATTAACTTTTTTTTTAGTGTATATATTATGTGTTCTTTATTTCTTATATACATTTTTTTATTTCAAAACTTTTTTTTATAGGACTTTAAATCAAATAAAAATTAAAAATAAGCATTTCGACTTGGTCATGAATTTAGCACACGAGCGAAAAAATGTCTAGGATGAAAAATAAAATCAAAATTGATTACATAAAGCTCAATATTTCGTAGGAAATCTCTTATTCTTAATTACTGCATCTCATATTCTTGGTAAACTTTTGACCTAAGCCTCACAACGGTACTTTGGAATACTATACCGAATCCTTTGGATTTCCCTAAACAAATCTGGCAAATTTTTGGATTTTACTGTTAGTATTTGCTGCTCGACATCCCTCCATAGATTCTCAATCGGGTTTAAGTCCGATGATTGCGATGGGCACTTCAAAATATCAATATGTTTGTCTTCCAAGCAACTCTTAACTATGTGAGCACTGTGCTTTGGATCATTATCTTGCATAAAACGCCATTTAAGAGGCAAATTATCCTCTTGAAACGGTATCATGGTATTCACAAGTACGTTTTTGTAATAGTGCTGATCAATTTTTTGGTAAATTTTAACAATCGGACAAACTCCGGCCAAGAAAACGCCGACCATACCATAACATTTCAGCCACCCTGTTTAATCGTCTTGAGCGTGTACTTTGGATTGTGTTGCATGTTTTGAGGACGCCACACATATTGTTTGCTGTCAGATGCGAACCGGCAAAACTTTGATTTATCCCTCCAAAGCACATTTTTCCAAAAATTCGTTGACTTTTTAAATACTCTTTTGCAAACGCAAGACTGCATCTAATATTTTTTTGCGACACATGTGGTGTTTGTTGGGCTATAAAGCTACGGAAATTGTTTTCATTCAAGCGTCTTCTTATGCTTTTTGAGGATACATTTATGCCATATTTTGATGAAATTTCATTTTAAATTTTATTTGAGGTCTTAAAAGGATCACTAAGTGAAGCTCTATAAATCAAATGGCCTTCTCTTGCTATTTTTTTTCGCGCTCTTGGTCGCTATTTTACATTTTTAATGCTCTTATACTGCTCTACATGTTGTAATGCGTTATATTGTATAATAACTTTCACGAACATCTAAGAAGCAGAGCAATCTCTGAAACTGTGCTTCCACCATTTTTCATTTGCTGAATCAAATGCCTCTGAACATTAGTAGCCTTTCGGCATATCTTTCTGCAAATTTTTGTTAGACCTCAAATAGAAACATAATAAATTAAGTATATCTTACTAGTAAGGTTTAATTAACGAAAATAAAATACGATATGGAACAGTACCTGTGCTAAATTCCTGTTCAGCATTTAAACCACATTGATTCATACTACTTGAAATATGTCAGAAAATTTAAGAATAACTAAGAAACCAACTAACGGTATTTAGAGTTAACTTCATAAACAATACTCAAGAAAAAATATTTGATTACAGTTCTCAAGCTAAGCTGTAAAAAATTTTAAATTAGAGTTACTACCACAGTGTGTGCTAAATTCGTGACCACCACTGTATATGTTGTAGCATCTGTTTGTAATAGGGATGCCAATCCCAAAATCCCGAATCCCAAAATTATTTTAATTATTATGGCCCCAAATTGTAAGAGGTAAACTAATTCTGCCTCCAAATAGATGTCTATTATATCAACGGTTACATTTTGCCGAAAAAAATATATACATTGATTTAACAAAAGCTTTTGCAGGTTTTTCCCTCAAATAAAATCAAAAATTACCTTAAATCTACTATAAATTTAAAATCGAAATATCTCGTTATTTTGAGCTATCTTTTTAAAACGGAGTATACCACTGGATTCTATGACTCAAAAATTAGTTGGGGTGTCTCGGTGTTTTTGTGTGTCATTTCAAAAGTTCAAATTTTACTTACAGTGTTATTTATCTCAAAGTAGAGCACTCGAAAAAAGGTTAGTTGTGTTAAAATCGAACTTTTTTCTTGGGGAGCTGGGTGGGGTGGCCAAAATATAGACGTACTAACATAAGATAGATATTTAGAATAGAGAATTTTTATATAGCTGGTATGAAAAAATAGATTTTCAGTCATAACTTTTGATTGGAAAGAGATATTGTGGTAATTTTTTCACCTAAATTTTTTTAGAGACTTGACTTTTTTGTAAAAAATATAAAACAACATTTTCAAAAAAATAAATTTCGCGAAAAAAATCAAATGGGGACCATTGTTGTTTTGATGACAAAAACAGTAATATAATTTCTGAGCTTAGCTGCAAGAATTTTTGCAAATAAATGCTATGTCATATGAAAGGTAGCTAGATGTGCAATTTTTAATTGATTTCATTTTTACAACAAAAACAATTTTTGAATCACTTTTGAGTAAAAAGTCAATATTTTGGACCTTTTTTGACATAATCATAAAACTTATATACACTGACTTAACGGTACAGTTCAACCTATTTACGTGAAGTAATTTTATTGAACTTTTGACCAAAAAATTTTGAATGAAATATATTAATGGACAGCGGAGATATTTGCATCGAAAGACCAAACTTTGATTTTCATGTCGTTTTTTTCTCATTCTTAGGTACCGATGTTTTATGAAAAAGTCGTTCTACTGAAAATTTCTACAATTTTGAATATATGTGAGTGTTTTTGATGTCAAAATAACAGACATCTTAAAATTAAATACACAAAAAACTTCGATACTAAAAAGTATTATAATAACTAAATTACCGTTAGTAAAAAAATTTCGCAGGGGCGTGACAAAAACTAAGTATGTAACATTTTAAGTTGGGACGCACTTAATATGCGTTCTTAGAATGAGCGAAATCCGCTGAGCCGTTTAGATTTGTATAAAGGTCAAACAAACAAAAAAACAAGCAAACAGAACATGAGTTTTATTACTATAGATAATTGCCGGCATGTTTTCAAATCTTTCACCCCACTGTGCCACGTCTCCGAAAGCTTGTTTGTATTTGTAATTACGCAAAATAAGCGATGCTTTATTAGCAACTACGATAGACGAGCGTACCACCTGCTGCATCACCTTAGACCTGTCCAGTGTCCAGCCTAGAAAAACAGATTTGTGACCTATCCTATTGAGATCCCACCCACAGCTTTCCATATTTTTATGAAATTATACAAAGCTTACATTTTAGTAAAATATTATTTTACTAATATATTAGTACAATAATATATAAGTGCAACTAATGTTCAACGAATTTAAATATAAAAAAAATTTTTTTAAAATTAAATCCAATGAATATTTTGATTAACTTAAAAATTAACAACTTGTGTTCAACGACATAATTTTTTATTGAAATGAACTGATTAATAATCAAACTTGTGAAAAGTTTTTAGTTTTTTGTAGAGTATATTTTCTTTACTAGTCAAGTGCAATTTCCAAAATGTTCTTGAATTTTATCTTTAACTCTAAAACTCACTTTTCTGGGACTAAATAAAATTTATTAAAATTTGCATGAATTTTAAAAATTCAAATAATAAAGGAGGAGAAAAAATAATGAAATCACAAAAATTAAATTATCGGTCGATTTTGCCCATAACTTTGTTAAATAAATATTCCGACATATGCAATTTTTTTTCTTTTCAACTTTGAATTTTCACACAATACGAATACAGGTTTGAGTTTTAATAGATCTGTCTCCGCTTTTACCATTCAAAATCGGTCCCGTGCCGAGTAAAATGAAGTCTGTCCCGTAACAGGCACAAAAAACCTGTTCCGTGACGAGTTATATCAGACCTATCCTGTGATAACTGTCCATTTCAGCAGTCACGGGACCAGTCATTTAAGGGCAATTGACTCTGCTTTCTCCACCCTGTACAACTACTATACGACATACATGCAAACATACAATTTCTACACTGCTACTACTGCTGTTTATCTTGTTGCTGTTTGTTGTTGTTTTGGATTGCAATTAGCATTCTCTGCTGCATTTTAAGTACGATTCCCTTATCATTTAATTATGTGTCCAACCAAATTTTGTCATCTCTGAAATACTTCCTTCCAAGCCGTTTTTCCTAACCACCCATTCTGGTGCGTCCGGACAAATTAAACACGTAGTTGTTGTTGTTTTGTTATTCAATTTTGGCAAATGTTTTCAATTAGCCAAGTACTGCGTTCAAATATTTGCCTAATTCGTGAACCGAACTCTGCTCAACGGAAGTGCAGCTCTTTAATGAGCTGTGTTTAATGAGCATCGGGATTTGTAATGGCGTCTAAAATGGCTGTTTCAGTAGCTTCCTGGTTTGTTTGTTTGCTTAAAGGTTGCGTTAAGTGGTGCTTAATAGCAAATTAAGTACATAGCTACAAGATGTAGTTTTGATCTTAAGTAAAGAAACCATTTACTAGATTAGATTAAAATTAAGATAATATTTTAATTTGCTTAAACACTTACATATCGTAGATAATAAAGTGATTTTTTTAACTCATATAAATTTTGGGCTGTTTTGGTCAATTTGTGGCAAATGTTGAAAAATTAATATTAAAAAAACATTGTTGGTTTTTATTATCCTAATGTGAAACTAAAAACAAACAAATGAAACACAATTTCAAAAAACAAGTTGCTTACTTGAAAAAGGTTACAAATTCTTACACTCAATTTAATAACATTTTAAATTAAAAACAATTTTAAAATAAAAATTACAGCACTGATTACGCAAAATATTTAAATTAAAACAACTGACAGTAAATTGAATAAGTTATTTTTTATTACGAAGTACTGAAGTACTAAAGTGTACATTTAAATAAAAATGAGTTAACAGCATTTTCCAAGTCTTCAACGCAGCGTCCAAATAAATTAAAAACAACGGCTTAAAACGCTACGTAAATTTGTGTTAAGTTATTAAAACTCTAAAGGTTGTGAGTAAATTATGTTAAGCACACTTACAAAGATTTCAATTAAAAAAAAAATTATGTACAGTGCTGACAAATTAGATAAGTATCACGATCTGAATTGTAGAAGATCTATCAATACAAAATCCGGAAAACCTTTGAGAGATTTTATATTTTTAACAACTTGTATATTCTCTCTTTTTCAATTCTAAATATGGATCATTCTTTTACAAATTGCACACCTTCCAGGATGTGATGTCTCAGATTCGAACGAAAATTCTTTTAAATTTTCTTTACGTAAAATAAGCTAAGGGATTTTCCTCGGAAATATTTTTTTACGGGATACCGTTAGGTCAAAATTTTGGAAAATGGCAACAAATTGTCATTATCTGTGTTACTTAAATCGCAATATCTCTGATTGTGCTATTCCGATTTAGTTTTTTTTAGCTTGTTATATAGTTAATTTGTTGTTCTTTAATTCTACGGTAAAATTTATTTTTCACGATTTAAAATAAATGTATTGAATTGAATTTCACAATTAATGGAAATAAAAACAAAGTTAATTTAAACATTAATTTTTTGTTAATTGTTTGTTAATTTTGCTTATGCAAAATTGGTTATCTTTTGGTTACCCATGGTTATCTTTTTCATGGAAATTTCTAATGATCATTTAAGAATTTCAAATAGAATTCTTGGAAAGAAAATTATAAAACATAAATCAGTTACAACTAAGGCATCGGACAAGGAAGTCCAAAAATAATAAAACTAATTAATATAAAAACTCGAATTATTATTTTGAAAAGTGTAAACTGTTATATACAAAATAATAAAAATACTTGGAAATAAAATAAGAACTTGAATCTTTTTGTTTGGAAAAGTGGAAACAGTTAAATACAAAATCATAAAATTCAGGCATGTGCACCATTTTAAACAAATTTTAAGCAAATGGTACGTGCATGTGTTTATGCATGCTGTGATCGCTAGCTCGCTGATTTGGCTATATACACATAAAGCGTGAGGTGAACAAAAATTTATTTCGAATATATAAAAAATGGCTCCATTCTTTTGAGAATTTTGTATATTGTTAAAATTTATGGCGCGTTGATTGGTGCTGTCAAAAATGTCATTTACCTTGGTAAAAGGCATAAAAAAGCCGTTTAAAAAGTTCAATAAATTTTTATACATTTATTTTAAATCGTGAAAAAATACATTTTGATGTAGAATTAAAGAATGTAACAAGACGTTACAATTAGGCTTACGATAAATTAAATATAGTTACTTATATTTGCAGCATAGGGTAGGTAACTTTGACAACTTTGACAACAACAACGTGACCTACATAAATTATCAGCTACAACAACAAGACTCACCGTCTAGTGGCCATAGAATAGCCGCCAAACATTCTTTTCATACGCCATACAGCAGGCGACGTATGTATATAATTCCTAAGTAGTTCTTTCCGGAAGCATATAAATAGACACGACTTGTCAGGTCTATCGTCCGGGGACGGTGGCTAATGGTAATTTTTTATCTTTAAGTGTAGTTAGTTATTTATTTTTATTTACTATTATTTTATTTTTTTGTTACTGCCACGTCACAATCCCAGTTGACCGCAAGGCCTATCACCGGGACTGCGACGCAGGCACTCTCTGCTACGCCACCACGCGTCTACAGTTGTCGTATTAGAAATAATGGAGCATTCTTTTTTAGCGATTGTCAACGGACAATTCGGATTACCGAAGCGATTATCAACGGACTAGTTATTACCGAAGCGATTACCAACCGATTACCTATTACCGAAGCGATTACCAACTGATTTCCCATTATCTAAGTGATTACCAACCGATTACCGAAGCGATTACCAACAGATTACCAAAGCGATTATCAACTGATTACCGATTACCGAAACTATTAACCGATTACCGAAGCAAGTACCAACTGATTACCAGCTTCTAAAGCAATTACCAACTGATGACCGAGTACTAAAGCGATTACCAACTGATTATTTAGCCCGCTAGCGACTACCGGAATATGCATAACTAAGAGGTTATATAAAGGATAACGTATTCAATAAAGTAACTTTGTGAATTACTGAAAACCCTGCGTCTTTTATTTTCAAAATAATTTGTGAGAGTTAGTGGACCTTTTCACAGGACCCTGGAGCGGCTGAGTATTACCTTCGCCTTTGATAAAACCACGTCACAAGAACAATAAATTATCTATCTAACGGGCTCAAAACGAACAAAATCGGAATAGCACAAACTGAGATATTGTGATTTATGTAACACAGACATTAACAAAATGTTGCCATATTTCACAATTACGACCTAACGGTATTCTGTAAAAAAAAATTCAGACAATATAAAAATGCAAATTTCGTGCAATTTGTAAAAGAATGACCCATATGTATATTAGAGGTGCCCTTATTTTGAAAGTTATTTTGATTTTCCTCCCCGGGCATAAAAAGTTTCCATTTGACCTCATAATGATTGACATGCAGTTTGGTATCGATCGGATTACGTTTGATGGCCGCGGAATCGGGCCCAAAAATGATAACGCCATTTAGAAGGTCAAACATTTTTTTCTAATTTAATTAAAATTAAGCAAACTTAAAGTATAGTATTATTAAATTTATTATTTTATTTGGTTTTTGCTTTCAATTTTCTGTCCAACAGGGTGCGATATAACGAAATTGGTTGAAAAATTATAAAATTACAACAATTTATGTGTATTTCAAATGAAAAAAATAGATGAGTCTAATTTTACACTCAAATAGTGCTTATGCAATATTTTCGATTTCAGTAATAGATTTTTAGTCTCTTCTTGTTGGTAGCAACGTTCATTCAACAACCAAGGCATAAAGGTGCAGAAGAACGTTTGCCAGGGCATTTAGTTTTCCTCAAAAAGAATTTTAAGTTTTGGGAGTACTGAGGAAATAAGACGAAAAACTTAAATATCTAGTCAAAGTTGGCATCGGAGGTACAAATTTTTAACGCGAATTTTTGTGCTTATTGAGGACCTATCCAACGAGTAACTTTTTCAATATTGGCCAAAAACTGGTCAGTTATAACAAAAAATCATTTTGGGTCATTCTAAAGAAAAATTGGTTTGGTACTGTAGCCCTCTCAACATGTGCTTCCAAATGAGTGGCGGACACGGCAAACTTTTTTCCTATGGGGGTGACCCTTTTTAGGTTGCATTCATGTAAAAGTTATAACAAAATAGCACTCAATGCGCAAAATTTTCAATACGTTTCAGTTCCTTTCAGTTTCATTTCTGCAAATATTTGTTTGAGTTTAAATGTTCCTATTAACCAACATTTATGTTTTTATTAACCAGCAAAATATTTATGTTACTGTAAAAAATTCTCTTTTGATGTTAATTATTTTAACTAGCAGCTTATTAAATTTTTATAATTGGATTCAATGCGAAGTGAAGACTGTCAAAAATCCAACAGTCAAACGTTTTATTTATACGCAAAAACCTGCCAAACCACATGCACTTATTTAATATGGCAGTGTGGTACTTTTGGCTTGATACTTCAAGGATCTCATATAAAATATCCAACCCCGCAAACGAATTAATTTATCACAGTTCATGATCTGACAGACATAAACGAATGAACAAACAGAAACAAAACAGAAAAACCCAAAATGACAGATCAACATTTAAATGTCAGCAACCGCAGGTTTGTTGTTGTTACTGATGACATGGCTGCTGGTAGTGGTGGTGGTTTTAGTGAGCTAAATCTACATATAAACATCGAAGCGCTGATGCCGTCGCATTTAAACTGACAACGTGACATATCTGTGTGCTGCACATCCCCAAACAAACACACACATACAGACACTGCCGTAGATAGAGACACAGACACAGGCACAGACACTCAGCCACACTCAGCTGAACTGCATTAATCTAAGGTGAATAATCTGGCACCATTAACGTCCAAACGACATCAAAGCAGCATCCTGTCACCTCCTGCAACCTCATGCATCCCACTGTCCAGAGCACAGTGGTGTCGCGCGTTTTGTTGTCAACGTTCCTTGCAGACAAAAATCATTGTCCAGAAATTCACGATGATGCCGTTGATGTTGGTGATGATGATGATGATGATGATGATGACGATTAGAGGAAAATCGTTTGGTAGCAACGTTCACAGGCACTATTGAGTAGCTGCTGTCGCAAACCAGCTGTGGCAAATTCGTTTGATGCTTATGACTGCAGCTGAGGGTTACCACATGTTGATTTTAACAAAAATTAAATATAATTAATGCTATTATTGCTGCACTTGACATAATATAGACTCTGAAATTCTTATTCCACTGGATTTTTTGTTACCATTTCATTATCGCAAAACTATTAAAGCCCTCAAAATAATAAATAGAAGCATTGTGTGGAGTACACGATGAAAAAATATCTCTTCTTAATTACATTTATGATTCAGAACATACAGTGTTGCGCAAAAGAATAGCAACAAAATCAGGATGCTGCTATAAAATCGTGTATCTTTTTAAATATTAGGGACACACAAAAATTATTGTAGGAACGAAAGCATATATTCATACATAATGCTACCAACTCATGTTATTAAAAAATAAGTATATTTGCTTCTTAGAACACTGAAAAGTAAGTATTAGTAAGTATAATTTTTTAAAATAAGTATAAGTAAGTATTTTACCTTAGAAAAACAAATTGAATATTTTTTTGATACAATTTACTAATTTATGTTAAAATCAATAGAACCCACAATATTCTTTAAATATTGTCACACCTTCTTTTTGTTTTCCTTAAAAAGTTTTGTGTATACAATCTATCTAAAACCAAAAAGTCTTCAGATAAAAAATAAACAAAATATTAATTTTATATATTTGAAATTCATATATATTTCTAATATGTAAAATAGTTTAAAAACAAACAAAAGCATAACAAAAAATTAAAAGTTATACGCACTTTCAAAGTAGTCAAATAAAAATAAAAAAATCACATCCAAATGTATACAGAGACCAAAGAAAAGTTATTATTTGCTCTCACTGTCACTGAATTGAAGCGCTACATTAATTTGATTTTTTCTTTTTGCTTGAAATCGTATTTGTCTTGGCTGTAAATTTTATTTAAGTGTGAAGTCTAATTGGTCACTTTCGAAAGTTTTTTATTTTTTTTTTACAATTTTTGTATATGTACTAAGAATATTGTATTAAATTTTTATGAAGATCCGAGCAGTTGAAGCAATTTTTTCAACCCAAAACTTTCTCTACCTGAACTCATGTTAGAACGCATTTAAAAAACTTTAAAAGCGTTTTTCTCAAAACTAAGTTTTCACGGACGCCCCACACTATTTCTCCGGTGGGTTGATCCTTCTGAAATTTTAACCACATATTTAACACAAAACTACTTAAAAAAAAACTATAATCGTGTTAAAAAAATTGATATTTACTATATTTTTTTACAAATAACAGCGAAAAAAAATTTTTTTTTGTTTTTGTTACTTAAATTTAACAACAATTGCTAAAAATTAATATAAATAGTCTATTTTATAGTCCTTGTCATATTGAATCTAAAACACTTCGGTTTTTTGTTTCAGATAAACAGATGCCGAGATATCGTGTGGGAGCCGACCTGTCTCCAAATTATTAAAAAACATTAATAAATTTTTTTATTTTTATAAATTAAGACTTCATTTATCATTCCTTACTACTTATATAAACATATCTTTCATAGCAAGCTCACGAGATATTCCCAAAAATAGCCTATTTTTTAGCCGACGAACTACAGTACACCCTTAATATTTCAGGTCTTGTCTTTAAAAAATTGTAAAATTCGACACAGCTGTATTCAATATTATTTTTTAAAAATAAAATTGACTCGAGTCTGTATTTTTAACGTTGTATAAATCTTAAAAGTAAGTATACTTATAAGTATGGAATTTTAGTAAGTATATGAAGCTGAAAATAAGTATGATACTTACAAAGTAAGTATAGTTGGTAACATTATTCATACATCATATTAAAAACAAATCACATTCAAATTCGGTTTTTTTTTTATATTAAATTTAAAATTAATAGGACTGTATTCAGTTTGTCTGGGAGCAAAACAAAAGCAACATAATTAATATTTGGTGTAAGATTCATTATTCTTGATAACCGCTGCACATCTGAGCGGCATCGACTCTATTAAATTAGATATGTTGGTATTAGGTATATGTTCCCAATTAAGTTTCAGGGCTTCATATAGTGCAGTCTAATTGGAAAACCTTTGACCAGAAACTTTTATTTTCGAAATCCCAAAAAGATTTTCAATGGGATTCAAGTCATTGTGACTGTGCCGGCCAATTAAGGACTTGAATCCCATTGTCTCTAATGTAATCTTTGATGAGCTTTGAAGTGTGCTTCGGGTCGTTATCGGGCTGAAACGTTCACTGAAGCGACATATTCCATTCTGAATGTGGTCGCATCTTGCTTTCTAAAATGTCATTATAGACAAATTGATCCATAATTCCATCGATTTTTGAAATGGTTCCACTTCTTTATAGGAAAAATTAGTCCAGACCATAATGCCACCGCCTCCGTGTTTAAAATTTATTTGGCAGTTTCGGGCTTCAAGTAGTGTACTTGGGTGGCGCCGTACCGTGCACATATCATTTGAATTAATCAAGTTGAACTTTGATTCATCGCTCAAAAAACGGTATTCGATTTTTGAACGGTTCAATTTAGGTACTCTATTGCAAGACTGAGTCCAAAAAACAATAAATTGCAACTCGTTGTCACAATTTCAGATAGAATTGTTTAAATTATAACACCTCACCTTGTTTTTTATGCTTAGCTGTAAGCAAAGGTTTATTTTCCGGTCTGTAACTTCTTAAATCGTTCTCAACGGCTCGTCTTTGAACAGTGCAGTGATGGATATCTAAATCAAGTGTCCGAACAACCTCTTTGGATGTGGCAAATGCATTTCGTTTGAACACGCCACAAATGTTCCTGTCATCACGCAGCGATGTTTTTCGTGGCTGCCCTTTTTAATGTACCGTTTTTACGTCTTTTGTGATGGTAACTTTCTTTATTATACTGCAAACTATTGACCGATTAGTATCAAAATGTTTCACATTAGATATTTGCGAATTTTCGTTTTTATATTCGGAAATAATTTGTAATTTAAGAGATTCACAGTATTTAACACGTGCCATTATAAATGGAACAGTCAATGTCACAACTAGCGCAAAAACAAAACTAAACTTAAATGTTTATGACTTACAAGCAACACGTGCTTTACAATAACGGAACTGTTACCGGTAATTCTTAGAACTTCTGTTCTCTTAAATTTTTCAAGTTTTGTTGCTTTTTTTTTGCTCTCAGGCCAATTGAATTTTCTCATTAATTTTAAATTTAATAAAAAAACAAAACCAAATTTGAATTTGATTTGTTTTATATATGATGTATGAATATATGCTCTAATTTCTATAATCATTTATGTGTGTCCCCAATATTAAAAAAGATACACGATTTTGTTGCAGCGCACTTATTTTGTTGCTATTGTTTTGCGCAACACTGTATGTATATATTAAGGTGGATAGAAAAAAAAAACATTTTTTTCGACACTCTTATTCTGGGAGCTGGATTCAAGTAGGTCTTAAGTCCAAAAGGACATCGAAATCGGTGGAACCGTCATCCGGTTTTGATTTAAAAAATCACTTTTTCGCCAAAAATTACCGGTTTTTTCGCCGTAACTTTTTATCAATCTAAAATAACTACCTTAAAAATGGGTGCAAATGAAAGGTATCTGGGACACCAAAGTTGTAAATAGGAAGATTTTTAGATTCAAAAAATTTTTTAGTGCAACAGTGTTCAGAATTCGGTCAACATTTTGGGTACTTTTTACTAAAATCGCTATAAATTTGCTGTTCATTCGCTATAAATATGTTAATTTTTGATTGTTCACCACGAAAGGTGAAGCCTCTTCAAAGCCACACCATTTTGAAAATAGTACATTTTCTAAAATTTACTGAAAATTAGTGAATTTATAGATTTTTGTGAAAAATACTTTCCAAAAACGTTTGAAAAAAAAAATCCCACTGCTTTAATTTTTTATTTTTTTTATATATCAATAGATTACACCAAGTCTTTTTGAACCATACTTAATTTTTCCAAATTTACTGAAAAATGGCAAATTTATAGCGATTTTAGTGAAAAATACCCAAAATGTTGACCGAATTCTGAACACTGTTGCACTAAAAAATTTCTTGAATCTAACCATCTTCCTATTTACAACCTTGGGGTCCAAGATACCTTTCATTTGCACCCAACCTTTGGATGATTATTTTAGATTGATAAAAAGTTACTGCGAAAAAACCGGTAATTTTTGGCGAAAAAGTGATTTTTTAAAATCAAAACCGCTGGATGACGGTTGCACCGATTTCGATATCCTTTCGTATTTAAGATCTACTTGAATCCAGCTCCCAGAATATGAGTGTCGAAAAAAGTGTTTTTTTTACCCCTGAACAAAACGATAAGGTGGATCGTATATATGCTTAGACAATTTTCCCAATAATATATGCAATACGATAATTAAAAAACTGTCAGAGAAATTAAAGGAAGATTGAGCTCGACCTAATGAATTGACTAGTAAGAAGCAATTACATGTGTGATTAGACCGAGTTACAATGATAAAAATGTAATCAGACTACACGTTTACAACACTATTTGATTAATTCTTGTTCGTTGGTGGTGGTCCGATAGCTTTCCCAGTTTTTCAAAGCTCAACCTATTTTCCAGCAACAGGTGTGCTTTTTTTTAGCTTCGCGTCATCGTAGCATTCAGTGGAACCATTGCGTTTTTGTCAATAAAACGTCCGCCTTCCGTGTAGGCGCTATCTTGTACTTGCTACATGTGAGTCTTATGCTTTGCCGTCGGATAAGTGCTGCAGCCAAGATTGCACTAGAAAGTTCTAGAAAAATATTTTTTAACTTCCACTTTTTTTTCAGCGGCTTTTTCTTTCACATTTGAGGTACAATCGAATAGATTTAAATAAGGTGTGCGCACAAATACACATGCTCATTTTAATGTTTGTGTTGTATAGCTTTTGCTTTTAAAGTTTGCACTTGAAAAAAAGGACGAGTTCCAGTATCCAGACCAGAGATGAGGAGATGGCAAACTCCGTTGGAGAGGGATAGTTTGTGGTCCGATAACTTTAAAACTGCATATTATTGGAACAAAATGGGAAACAAAATGTATACCACAAAAGACGTCGGAAAAGCACAGGAAAACATCCCCTGAAACAGCATGGTGAAATTATCTTCTTATAATTACACTATAGGAATAGGAAGTGTAGCCGTTTGGAAAAATTTATAGATACTTTTTTTAACCTCAGTGTAAGTTTAAATACTTTTTTAAAAAAATATTTTTAATATGAATACATGTTTTTGTTTGCAAAAATATAAAAAGTAGGCCATAAATTATGACATTGAGACATTTTTGGACAGTACTTTCTTATCAAAAAATGCATTAACGCAATCTCTTTACAAAGAACTTTAAAATTTTGTAATATATATTTTAAGTTTGCCTCGAAGCTCAGCTGATGCTGAACGAATTTTTTTCTGATTTAAAACTTACTTAATTTTAATCAAAAAGAATCAAAAATAATTTCTAAAAACAGTCGGACTATTTTTTTTATTACTTTTGAATCTGTTTGATTATTTTCGTAATTTCTAGCAATCATAATTATTTTTGATTATTTTTTATCGTAATCAATTATAATTGTAATTGATTTTTATTTATTAAATTTATTTATTTATTTATTAAATTGATTTAAAAATAAACATAATGATTGTAATTATTTTTAGAATATAATCTAATTGATAACTAATCGTATACTAATAATATTTTTGGTTTTAATTTCTAAGATAAATATAATAGTAAAGATCAACAGCGCCCAGCCTCTTTCTTTGAAAAGGTCTCATTGAGTACCATTTTGAACATAATCAAAAATTTTTGTAAAAAAATTAATTTTTTTTAAGAGTGTTACAGTATACCTTATAAGTTTTAAAATCGTTGTCCATTATATTAACTTTTAAAAAACAAATCTTAAAAATACTTCAAATTTTTAGGCACAAGGCCATAATATTATTATTTATTATTTTATATATGCACATGTTTTGTTTCTTCAAAGAACCAAGGCATGCGCCTTATACAAACAAGGTTTGGTCTTTGACCTGAAAGAAAAAGGATAGATTTATTTAGAGGAATTCATTGGAACCATACGTGAATTATTGATTAGGCGAAACAACCGTGAAAGACAATTTTAATTGCTTTTAACCGAGGCTAGTGTTATGCCTTAACCTCGGCAAGCATTTCCAGCCCTTAGTTGCTCCTGTCCTTTAATTCCACATTTTCCACAATTTAGCTGTGGATTTTTAGTTTTCCATAATTCTTAAATGTCGGAAAAAACAAAGAAAGTGAAAAGAACCCTTGCCCTAGCCCGGATTCGAACCACAGACCTCTGGGTTGATAGTCTAGCGCACTGCCCACTAGACTACAAAGGCCGAAATTTTAACAAAGCTTTTTGTTTGTTTTCAAATTAAATAAATAAAATTGTAACAAAAGCTTAAAATATTGTGTTTCATTATTTTAAAAATTTAAAATCTTATTTTTGTGTTAAAAAAATTGTATATATTATTGATTTTTGGAAGTTAATACGTTGATACTTTTTTATGAAGTAGATACATTTGTAACCTTTCGTGATACTCTTTTTAGAATCGTTGCGGCAACACTGATCTGAGGTGAACTCACGTACACAATAAATGAGTTTTACCAGAGTATATAAAAACGGAACAAACAAAATTAAATCATATGTTTTTACGTCATAAAATTTAGGTATCCTATCTCTTTATCTCTGGTGCAGACTTCATGCTAGCAGGTTGCGGTTGCTTGCTGTTCCGTTTTTTTTTGTCTAAAAATGTGGATCTAAATGAGGTTAAAATTAAACTCAACAAACTATCTTTGATTCATTTTATATTGGGACTTATATTATTTTAACTGTTTTTTTTTAACCGAAAATAAAATGTATTCAAATATTTTGAATTCTTATTAATACAAAAGTGTTTGAACTAAAATTCTTAAGAGTTATTTTTAAGTTTATTAAAAGTTTTTGAGCCATAATAAAAAAAAATTTACTTCAACATTTATGACACTTTATGTACTATATTACATTAATATATGCTTAAAAAAAAATTTAATTGCTTTATTTTTCTGTTAAAGGTATTTCTAACCTTTCATATTTGTTTCAGTTTATGTCTCCTTTTTTTTGAGTGCATGACTTACGTAAGAACAAGAACAGTTTAAGAAGCGAGCAACCGCAAACTGTTTGCTTGAAGTCTGGATAGCTACTGAAAGCTTTTTTTATTTGCATGTAAAAACATGCGTGTGAAAGCTCTCCGCACAAAAGCGGCCTTTTGGGCACTCCTGATTTTGACACTACATGCTTGATCTAGTCTGGCAAAATTCTTTGACTCTAAATTTGTCGTTCCCTTGCTGACTTTATTCTTTTTGCTATACTGGATAATTCTTGAATATAACTTGTATGATTGTTTTTATCAACTGAGTGATTTTGGGTTTTAAGCATTGGAGCGCATGATGTAAAACAATTCCAATGGGTACAAGGGTTATTCCTTTCTTCATACCGTTTTGAATTTTAAAATATACTTCCTATTACTTTTAAATATACTTAAATAGTTTGGAAATTTTTGAAGTTTGTGTTCAAATAAGAGAATTATGAGAGCTAGCTTTATTGTGTAAAAATAAGTACAAATGTTGATTACAAAATGTAATAGGATTTTAATGTATACAAAATCAGTTGCTCATTATTAAAATTTTTACCATATTTAAAAAAAAAAACCAAAAACCCCAATAAAGTAAAGGGGTTGACGCTCACAATAACAATGTAATGAAATTTGAATGAATATGTAATCATATATTTATTATTTTCAAAATTTCATTATATTTGCAATCAGATCCTTTTATTCTTTTTCTGCATGTATGATTACCACAACCGGAAAAGTAATGGAGAAAATTATTTGCTATCGTCTGCACTCTAACAAAAATTCACGAGAATTAACTACTATAATTGTTGGCAACTGATTGCCTACATTTATTGTCATAAAATCCCATAGAGCAAAATTATAAATATTTATAAATTTAATAGCGTTAAAAAACGCTAGAAATGCGTGAAGTCTCTCAAATAAGTTTTGACAAGGTAACAACAACAACTCTGTATAGAGTCAATAACTAAGCAGAATGCGCTACTCTTTCCTACTTCAGTAGGCTTGAGTAATTAAGCTGTGACCAATCTACTGTTTAAGTTTTATATAATTTGACACTCGTTCGAATAAACTCTATGAAATCATATGACGTTAAAGCAAAGGTGTTTATTTAAGGGCAAGCGTAAAATACCACTGCTGGAGCGTTTTTAGGACTATCTGAGCGAGAACACGCTGAAATAGCGTGAAAAGTAGGGAGAATATACATATTTTAAGGCTCTCTGAGCGAAAACACGCTGAAATAGCGTGAAAAGTAGAAAATATACATATTTTCGAATTCTCTGAGCGAAAACCTGCTGGAATAGCGTGAAAAGTAGAGAATATATATATATTTAAGGGCTTTTTGAGCAAAAACACGCTCAAATAGCCTAAATAGTAGAGTAAATATGAATATTTTGGAAAAAGACGCTGATTTCCAGATAAAATTTAAAAAACTCGCTGCATAGTGTAGTTTTTTTACAAAATCGCCAATAAATGTCGTTAAATTTCACAACATTTATTGTAGTGATTTTTCAATCAGTTTTTAGAGTGTTGGGCAATACATTTTTTAAATAAAAAATTCCACAAAAATATTAAGTACGAGCAATATTTTCAATTATCTTCAAATTTGTTGACTAGCGTTGCACAGTGGCTCGTCGATCTGGCATTTCATCGTTGCAAAAGTCATAACTTCTATACGAATTAACAAATCTCAATGATTTTGCTGTGGATAGAAAAATGATACAGTTCTTTTTGTACAACGTTTCCAAAGTCAATTTGAATAAACCAACGAATGCGGACGAGTTTATTTTTAAATGTAGGATTTCTTAGATGTCTTTTTATGTAATTTTTCAATGAAAAAAACCTGACGAAAAACGTGAATTATATCTGTTACATGGTTAATCAACACGAATTCGAAGTCCATTTTGTTTCTTAAAGTGTTAAACTATTGCTACACTGAAAAACAATTGCTTCAAAACACAAAAAACTGAATATCCAATTTATTTAGAACACCATTTTTGTCACGTTTCCAAGTTGAACCCAAGTTTGTATTGAATAAAAAATAAAATTAACTAAGCAAATGAAAAAAAAAAAAAAAATACATTTAAAAAATTAATTTTTCGACCAAAACAAAAGTTTAAGAGTAACAAAAAGCTTAAAGTAAGAAAGAAAATTTTAAAACTTAATCTAATTTTTTTTTTAATTTCATCGATATTTATATCTTATAATTCTAACATTTCGGGGAATAGTTTTTTACTCTTTTTGAGTTCTGACATGCCTCAATGATGAAATTCTGGGGTTTGATAGATGATGCAGTCAATATATTGAAGACATCTTCGATTTGACGTTTCCGAGAAATCTTTCAGGTATTTAAGTTAGTGAACTTAAATTGGTAAATAAAATTAATTATTTTTGTTTATACCTAGTGTGGATATTAGGCCGGGTCACAAAAAATAAATATGAAAATACACCCCTGTATTGGTAGCTTACTTCAAAAAAGTTCCAACGCCACAAAAAATTTTTCTATGAAATTCTAGGAATACCATCTGGTACATTCAGGTGTCATCGACGTTTAATTATTTTTTGCACTAGGACCCCCAAAAATTTCGTAATAATTTTTTATCAAATTAAAGCTAGCGAAAAACTAATATAGTATTGTTAAGGAATAAAATATTTAATTTTATCCGGCAGAAAAATAGTGACAGAGAATCAAAGTTTCGAAGCACAATTTCAGTAGTAAATACAATTTTTTATGATTTAATTTAACACAATGTACTTCATTCTCAATTTTGTTTAATTTATCACTCACAGTGACGTGGAGCTCAGTGACGCCAAGTCTTAATATAACTTAAAAAATGCCAATATAACTGAGTGCTTTATTGAAGAATTTGTGTTATATTTATTTATTTACAACAGAAATTGTGCTTCGAAACTTTTATCCTCTGTAACTTTTTTCTACCCGATAAAATTAAATACTTCCTTCACAATATTATTTTAGTTTTTCGATAGATTTCATTTGATAAATAAATTATTACGAAATTTTGGGGGTCCTAGTGCAAAAAAAAATTAAAAGTGAAATATTTACACGAATGAGTCATCTGAGGTCGATGACATCTGAGGGTACCAAATCGTATTCCTTAAGACCTATCCAATGATATACTGCATTTAATGGCCAGAAAGTTAAAACTAAAAGATCATTTTGGCTGTTTTTGGGACACCCTATAATAAATTTTTTTGTGGCGTTGGAACTCTCTCAAAGTAAGCTACTAATACGGGGGGTGTTTTTTCATATTTATTTTTTTTCCCTATGAGATGACCCGGCTTAGTGGATACTCAGAATATGTAATTAGAATATATTGCCTTATTACCCATTTAAAATTTTCTAGAAAAAATTATATAAATCGTTAATAGAAGGCAGGTTTGCAAATATATGCAGCCAATTCTTTTTGCATTATGTTCAGAAATGTTTAGCCTAACTTTTTTTTCAAAGTAGACCCCGTGACTCTTTGGGACTAATTTTGAAAGTTGACCTAAAGTTTGAAAAATACCTTAAAATTTGTGTTTAAGTAAAACGGAGCCACATAAATATAAATACATTTTTTTTAGTATTTTTGTTCAATTAAGCTAAAAAATTATTTCCTGAGCCTTGAAGAATTGTATAAAAAACCCATTATTAGATTTGCCAATTTCAATCACACCAAAATTGATTTCGAACTATTTTTGAAAAATCGAGCAACTGCGCCTGTGTGTGCCCAAAGCTAAAAGACTTTGAAGACTACTGGCCTAGGTCATGTGATTTGACATCTTTGAACTAATTTTTGTGGAACTACGTCAAATTCCTTGTCTATGCTAACAAATCAACTACAGTTTATGACTTAGAAGCAAACACAAAATGCCATAAAATTTGCTATTTAAAATATTTCATATTATTCATTTTCCATGTTTTAATTTTAAACTTCTATTGCTCTAAGAATAAAACCATTTTTAATTAACTGAAACAGAAGCTGTCATAGGTGACCTGCGTTCAAAATTCTATTATTATTTCAAAGACATGGCAACCATAAGCCACATCTTTTTGCGTGTCCAAGGTACAGCAAGAAAAAATAAAAAAGGACCACACAGTTGATGCACTTTCTCGCACTAATTAAGGCAAAGAGTGGAGCATCTCTGCGTTCAACGGAGTTAAAATGTTAATGGCGGCGTTTTTTAAACACATAAACACATAAACACATAAACACACAAACACACACACACACACCGGAAGTTAAGTTAAAATATTATGTAAATGGTCTTCAAAGTGTTGAAAGTTGTGAATAGCGACTGCTGTCAGAACAAAAAAAAAACGGTAAGGAAAAAGATTTTCTTGGGTATCTTAAAAGGATTTTTAATAATTTTGCAGATCACAGCATATTATGGTAAATTGTTCGAAACAAACGCTGAGTGAAAAGATGGTACAAATATAAAAAGGAGCTTTCTATGATTTTAATAGAAACAATTCATTGCTTAGTATCAGTTTTTGTGTAAAATAAAACATAATTAAAAACAGCACTGCTCGACAATTTTTAACATTTTGCAAAATCACAGACTTTAATTAACAGAATCTGGAAGAGCAGATCAACAAAATAGTAGTCGATCAGTGTTTTGAAGTTTTTCTTGCAAGGCAGAAAAAATAAAATTATACGTGTATCGGCGTTTTAAAACTTTACTTATTTCTAATTTTAAGTAATTGTTAATATAAGTTTAAGCACTTTTAAATATAGCTATTTACTATCATAAGAAATTAAATAACTTTTTAATACACTCGCGCTCAAAAAAAAAAAAGCCGAGTTAATAATTTGAGAACTAATATTATTTTTCTTAAATTATAACTAAATTATAAATTTTAAATTATAGCTTAAATTATAAGCATATCCAAACTTTATTAAAATTCTTAAAGAAGGACATGTTGAGAGTCTATCGCACCTAATTTTATCTCTCAAGGTCATCACTATTTTTTCTACTTATTTTTAAAGTTGAAGTGTTCGAATTTTGTTGTACCGACATCAATTGCATTTTTACAGCCATTTGGCCGTAAAAATAATTTTGGCCGTATTTTGGCTATGTAAAAAAAAGAAATTCGATACAAAGCTATGTAAAAAGATATTCGATAAAATACAAAACGAAGAGTGTGGAGAAGAATATTCTTGTACTTTTTTTTTTTACTGAAAAAAAAATTGTGTTTCTATAAATTTTAATTAAATAATATTCCACTAATGCCATCTGCATTTTAACAAAAACTAATTGCACGTAAAAACGCCTTTCCATTTAACTCAAGAATATCGAAATCAGTTAAGAATTTGCTAAATGGCGGCAATTTTAACGTTTTATTTTTTGTCAAAACAAAATTCCTATGTAATTAATGTTTGCTACCATACAAACTGCTCTTTTTTCGTCAAATCTTTTTACAAAGCCTTATTTTACGTCAAATTCTATTGAAAAAAGTTAACTTTATTTTTCATTTCGCAATTAATATCGGCACAAAAAATTCAAACACTTCAATTTTAAAAATAAGTAGAAAAAATTGTGATGACCTTGAGACGTCAAATTAGGTGCGATGGACTTTCAACATGTCCTTCTTTAAGACTTTATACAAGGTTTGGATGTGCGTGTTTATTTATGGTTTTGGCACACTGTGTTATAATTTAAGAAAAATAATATTAGTTATCAAATTATTAACTCGGTTTTTTTTTTGAGCGTGAGTGTTTATGACTTTGAAATAGTTGTTGTAGTAACAATATTAACAAACGTGTAATGAAATTTTATGAACAATATTTATACTATAAAAATAGTTAAAAGGAAGAGGCAACTAGAACATACAAAATCTCTAGTAGAGTTTCAGGCTTAACCTCAAAATAAAAATAAAAAAATTCCTTTGCTTTAACATCGTATGGTTCAGACGAGTTTATTCGAATAAGGGTAAAATCATATAAGACTAAAATAATGTGTTTAGCAACCCCTTTTCAATTTTTTTTAACATAACTGCATTGCGGATGATTGTAGAGGAGCAGCCGATGAATTTTTATATTTCCTTTTATGTTTTACCGCTTTTTATAAGTATTTGAATAAAGGGGTAATTTTCAATTGAACGGCTGCAAAAAACAGTTTTAATTTCTTTTAAACTATTGACCATAGTTAAAAATAAAAACGATAATTTTTAAATCTATATACAATAAAATCGTTTAATTTTTGACAAAATTAAATTTTTTAGAAATGTATGACGTGTTTATTAGTGCTGTCAAAATATAATTTATTTGGGGGACGAGCATAAAAAGTTCGTTTGAAAACTTTGTTCAATTTTTATGTAATTATTTTAAGTGTTAATAAAATAATAGAAGGGCTTAGTGCAATGACGTGATAAGCCACATGATCTAAAAACTAAATTTTTAAGGCAGAACACATGACTCGATGCATTGCCAACAACCACTGAAGAGATTTTGGCTATTTCTTATTGATTTACTAATAAATTTCTAAAAGTTTACGTGTTCAATTCCAATTCTTCACACAAAACTACAATTTTTCAAAACTTTAGAGCCGATTATTTCAAAATATTGTTTTTATGGTATATCATGTTTCTGCAATAAGCCCTTCAATTAAGTAAAATATACTGTTTATCAAACGGGTATAAAACGAACTAAATTGGGTCAGCAAAACTCGAGATATTCCGATTTCCGAACACAAATAGTGACCAAATCTTGCAATTTTGAAAATTTTCCGGGAGAAATCCAAGATACACGTGTAAATTTCTTTTACTTAAAGATAATTTAAAAAAATTTTCGGCAGAATCTGTGACATAAAATTCTGGAAGGTGTACGATTTGTGAAAGAATAACCCATGTATGCATAAAACTAAACAAAAGTTTTGGTTTTCGTACTCTGTTTTTCTTTTCTTTTAATTCTTAGCAAAAAAGAAATGTAGTAATATGTAACTAATTACTAAAATGATCAAGTAATAAGTAAAGGTATATAATGTATAATGCATAATATATAATATTATTGCATTTAGGTGTCAGTAATATGTAATAAGTAACATATTACTTTCCAAAGTAATATGTCACGACACTGCATATAAATAGTAATAACTTAAAAAAGTTTTTCCTGCTCGTAACTTGCGAATAACTGAAAATTTTTATTTTTTCAATTAGCTTAAACAGGAAAAATGCAGATTAATCAGTATGAAACAGACAAGTCTGAAGTACACAGGTGTTTTAACACTATTCCTACCTTTTTGTAAACTTTTAGTTAAATTAAAAATCACTCATACGCCACAGTGCACTTCCATAATTTTGGAAAAATAAATTAACCGTACTCATGTGCTCTCCAAGAGTTCTTTTTTTAAGAATTTAACGTATAGAATATAAAATTAAAGAAACTATTCCACTGATCACAATTTCATACACATTAACCCGTTCTAATATATAACTATATATTACTATATTCCAAATTTTTTTCAACATAAAACTTGAAAGTTATTAGTCTGATTTTTATAAATTTGGTATCAATTACAATATTAGTCAAGGGCAAATAAGTGTTGAGTTTAAGAAAAATTGCATATATTTTTGTTATTGAAACTCTTGTTTTGTTCCTTTTTTAAACGAATCTTCTAATAACGTTCGCAGGTACAAATGAATTAATTCAAAATAAATAACAATGTATATATGTATGTGATGGCCTAAATATGTGCTTAGCAGATCAGGAAATATTTCTAAATAAAGAACTGGATTTTGCTTTATATGGAAATCTGATACGGATGTTGAAAAAACCATAGTTAATATGTGCTTTTTAAATTATAATTTTACAAAAATATTTAAATTTTTTCTATATTGAGATTTATAGTTCCTGGTTATGGTATCGTTATCTGTGTGTTGCATTATAATAAATAAAAGATGTATTTTTTGCGAGAATTATTATTATACTTTCTTATTCTTTTTATAAATTCTTATATTAGATTAAAAAAGTTTTATGGTATATTGGGAATAAAATTGTATACCCAAACAATAAGCGGTCGAACATGGGCCGCACAGCCGTACAAGGGTTAAACATGGCTCAAAAATAATCCAAAAAGCCTAGCGGCCAAAAGTTGTGTCGAACAACGGCCGTACAAGAAAAAAATTAAGTTCTGCGGCCGCTCTACGCCCGTTGTATACAACCAAATTTTTCTAAGCTCTTATGCAACAGCAAACGTATGCTCACTAAAAAAAAACAAGCATCACTTGGCGATGCTTGATAGTATCGCCACTTGTGTGTGGCGCAAAATATTTTTTTTTGTATTTGAAATTAGTTTTAAAAAAAGAGCTTCTCATTTCCATTCTATAACAATCACTGTTCGGCCGATGTATGGCAACTGTAAGCGCGTTTGAAACTCGATACTATTTCAAAAAGGTCTTTGTACAACTGCTGTACGACCCTTGTACGACCGAGAAAACTATTTAAAATTCGGCCTTGTTCGACCCCTGCTTGGTCTTAGCTAAAAAAGTTTTAACTTTTCCTCGAGCAGTGACTCAATACTAATTTGACCTCAAATGAATTTAGTCGACATTGTAGTCTAGTGGAAAATGCGCTATACTATCAACCCAGAGGTCTCTGGTTCGAATCCGGGTTCGGACATGGTTCTTTTCACTTTCTTTGTTCTTTCCTACACTCAAAATTATGGAAACCTGAAAATCTACAACTAAATTGTAGAAAATGTGGAATTAAAGGACATGAACAACTAAGTGCTGGAAATGCTTGCCGAGGTTAAGGCATAACACTAGCCTCGGTTAAAGGCCATTTAAATAGTGTTTCACGGATGTTTCGCCCAATCAATAATTCACGTATCGTTCCAATCAATTCCTCTAAATAATCTATCCCAGTGAACCAAAACTATCTTTATTGAATTCATTTATGAACCTTTTCAGGTAGAAAAACTATTTTCGGCACTCATAAATGAAACTTTTTGAACTCATTCGTCGGACTAAAATGCCACTCAAAAGCCAACCTTTTTATCTTCAGAAATGAGTTAAAAAATAGTCATCAATTGTACTTTTTTTTTGTTCGAAAACGAGTTAAAAAAACTATAGACCTGTTTTTTTCCAGCACTAATAAATGAACCATTTTGGACTCATTCGCCGCAGTGAATTTCCTCTAAAAAACGAATTTTTTTCTGTTCGAAAACAAGTTAAAAACGAACCATAACAATTCAGTTTTTCGGCACTCAGAAATGAAGCTTTTTGAAACATAAATTGTTTTATTATTGCATATCGATAATATGATTAAAAAGAGATTAAAAGTAATGTTAAAATATTATTTGAATTTTGTTTGGGCAAAATATTAGAAATTAGAAAACAATAAAATTAGAATTAAAACGAAAACTTTATGGGGACATTAAACCATTTTTTATGATTTTTATTTACAGAGAGTATAAATTATATAGAGGTCTCAGTTCGACTTCGAATGCTATTTCACTCAAGTTTCGTTGTACAAGCGTCCCGAGAAAAGAAAAACAAAACAAAAATAATTATGCGCTCGTTTTGACGCTGCCTATTCTTTTCTATAGGTGCGCATAAAACAACTGCTAAGACAAAATCATATTAGTTTTTGGTTTGTTTTTTATTCTCAGGGCGCTTGTACAACGAAACTTGAGTGAACTTCAAACTGACATCTCTATATAATTTATACTCTCTGTTATTTATCAGTTTAATGAACTCAGTCAGAATAAATGATGTAGTTTAGATCAGCTAATTCAAAAACATAAATTTAAAAAAATCTTCTACCCTAAAACGTACGCAAAAAAATGGCAAAAATTTCATAATTTTTTTTTAACTCATTTCAGAAAGTATATGTAACATATACTATTCTGAACTTTTTTATGAATAAAAAATTTTTAATTTATAAGTAATTGTTTGCTACTAAAATGATAGAAATGTTTCTTTTTCGGCTCAAAATAAGTTTCTTAATAATTTTGCAAAATAATTTAATTTCTTTTATGGAAAAAATGTGCAAGAATTATACTTTCTCTGGAAATTGATTAAAAAAAAATAAAAATTTAATAAAAAAATTTTACCCGAAAAGTAGTCAAAACTATCACATTACGCAAAAAATTTGCATATGGTTCAGAGGGATCCCTTTCTTTTCAGGTCGAAGACCCAACCTTGTTTGTATAAGGCGTATGCCTTGGTTCTTTCATCTTTTTTTAAAAAAAAAAATAAGTTAGTTGTGAGAAAACCCAAAAGTTGACAAAAATCTATTATGCTTTCGCCGACCTCAAGAGTCGTGCAGGGGTAGAAATTATAAAATAAATAACTTTTTTATCTATTTGTCACTACATTAGGTTGAGGTCTTTTGGTCAAAGAAACTTAAAACCTGCTGGCAACTAGGCAAGGTCACATTCAAGATATTATCAAAAAATTGGTAAGAAATTAATAATTTTTGCAATACGATCCTAAATTTTAATAGGGTAATTCACGATCTTGTTGCAACGTTCCAAATGCGTAATTGCATGGGTAGATTTTTTGAGCACACCTTTAATATTATAATGGTGCAAATGCTTAACAGCGGTTTTTTCTATTGTTTCGAATTTGTTCCTCCGTCCAATCAGCAGTGTTAAAAAAAATTTGGGAGTTGGTGTTTAATGCAAAATGAACATACTCATTTACAATTGCATCATGCAATATTATTGGATTTGCATATGCCTTTTGCTATAGCAAATGCAAGAATGTTGCAAATGCATATCGATGCTTACTGTTTTTGTAAAAAAAGCTTATTTTTCATTTGCAACAATGCAACAAGATCGTGAATTTATATAACGATCCTTATATAAAAACATAAGGTTACGAGAATAAAAAATAAAGACAAATGTAGTTTTAAAATCGGTTGTCATTGCAAAAAGGATACATTCCTTTTTAAAATCGTAAGACAATGGCTTAACATTTTTCAGTTGAGTCTTTTATTAGAAGTAGTGTATCAATCACTATTAGGACAATTTTGAGAAATTGTTATTTTTCAACTTTTATTTTTTAGTCAAAAATAAAAATCAGTTTTGGACTTTTTTTCAGTCTTTTAGAAAATCATTCCCTAAATTTTTTTTTTTTTTCGGTTGGAAATAAAAATCCTTTTGTATAATGGTATTCAAATTAATTTTTTTTTTAAATTATGTAAATTATGTTGTATAATTTCCTCCATATAATTGTTTTTTCCAAAAATCTTTAAACAGACTTTGTATGTACAAAACACAAAGTTTATTTGAATACTGGGAGTTACAAAATATTATATATCCATATTTATCTTCATATTGTAAAGTAGTTCAATGCGTTTCTGCTTCACAAATTAGCGTGGAAAGATCGTTTTCTGTACTTTAATTTATTAACAACGACGTAAGATTAAATTTATCGGCAGATAACTAAGAAAAAATATGTTTGCAAAAGTATTTAGTAAAAGAAATTAGTAAATAAATTTTAGGAAATGTGGTTGATTTTTAAAAAAAATAAAGAAGTGAGTGTCCTTCGATTATTGCTTGCCAACTGCAAAACGACTTTTTTCCATTTAAATTAACTGCTCAACCTTCGGCAAATTAACTTAACCGCACAGTAGAGTCAACATAAGGAAATTGGTTTGTAGCTTTGTATTCTGTATAAAGTATCAAGAAGTCTTCGGAAAAAACAATTATATTGAACGATTTATAACACATAATTTACACAAACTTAAAAAATAAAAAATAACTACAATATTTAAGAAATTACAAGAAAAGATTTTTATTTCCAATAGAAAAAATAAAAGTCCGGGAATGATTTTTTTAAAAGAGTGCAAAATCAAAAGTCCGAAACTGATATTTATTTTGACAAAAAAATTAAAGTTGAAAAATAACAGTTAAATTAGCCTGAAAAAATAAAAATACGAAATAATTGTTATTTTTTTGCCCAACAATAAAAAAGGCTTTCTAAGAGTTTTATTTATTTTTTAAAAAAAATAAAAATTTAAATTGGGCTTTTTTATAAAAAAATCACAAAACAACTGTGTCAAATTAACGGTTTCGATATCCCTTATAACAGTTGCTGGTCCTGGAAAAGACACATAAAAAGTGGATGATTGTGTTTTAAACTGAATTCTTATATTTTCATGTCAAAAAATACGGTTTCAAAATATCTTAAGAGATTAAAGTAACGTTTTATTTTACAACTGCACGGTTAAAAAGTTTGGACTCCTTTTTAATCCAAATTTTGGTTTAAATGAATATTTTATCGAAAATGTACTATTTTTAATTCCTACTTTAGTTAAATTTAGCTGGGTCTCGAAGCCACGTTTTTGAAAGGAACTTACTTGCATTCGTAGTGATGCAAAATAAGCGAACCTTTATCAACAACTGAGTTAGACGAGTGGATAAGGTGCTCGAACAAATCACAGAGGACCAAATGATGGTGCACAACAGAGGACGTGTGTTCCAATCATAAATTGGTCAGTGTAAATTTTTTATTTTTTTGAATAAGAAAATTTTAAAATTTTCCTTGGATTAAAAAGTCCAACTTAAGTTGCTAGCCTGTGTATTTATACCGGAAACTTCAGATTAAGCAACATCTACGCAACAAGTTCTCGACACGATCTCAACCTGTTCAACGCAACGCGGCTTTCCGCAATTTTCATCGGCGACTTGTTGCATCAGTTTGTTTGTTTTGTGAATTTAATTATTTGTAGTGCAGTACGCTCTATATTAATATTATCTTTTTGTTCTTCTTTATTTTAATGCTATTATAATAAGTAAGTTTGCATAATGCAACTTATTTCATTTATTAATGTTTTTCAGATGTCTTACACAAGTTGCATGACTTTTGATGCAAGTCTGAAAGCATTCGGTTATTAGTTGCATTGCTTTTCAACTTTTGCGCTGTTGCGTTGAAGTTGCGTTGGAATTGCGTTGACCAAATGTAGAAAAGGCCTAAGATTACTTTTTAATATTTTTTATTTAAGTGTTGTTGTAATCGGCATTCTTAAGATTTAATTATCTTAATTGTTTGAGCTACGACCGTAGCAATTAAACAAAAATTCTTTTGAATTTGTTTGTTTTTATTTTCGATATTTCGACTTAATTTTTAAGTCATCTTCAGGATATAAAATTATAGACTGTGTCACAGATAAGTGTTGCCAGTCACTTGCTGACACAGTTTATAATTTTATATCCTGAAGATGACTTAAAAATTAAGTCGAAATATCGAAAATAAAAACAAACAAATTCAAAAGAATTTTTGTTTAATTGCTACGGCCGTAGCTCAAACAATTAAGAAAATTTTTTATTTAACGTCAAAAAAGACCCATAAAAAAGACACTAAAAGTTAAAAATATTCTACAAAAATATTTATCATAAAATTTCACAAAAGGTCTGTGAACACAACAACAAAATTTTTTAAAAAAAAGGCATTTATTTAGTAGTTTTATTATTTTCTACGTAAGCAAATATCTATATTAAGAGATAACTTAAAACTTATATTTAAAATTACTCTCACAAGAACTTCCAAAACGTTGATATGCGTTTTAATTTAAGTAGCTTCTCTAACAGAAGCCATTGATCGGAGTCTGCTATTATTTTGGTTGTTGGCCTTTAGAATTCAAAAGGTTCTTTAGAAATAAACAGTTAAGAATGTTTGAGAATAAATTTAAAACTAAAAAAATACTTATTATACTTATATTATAATAACTGTAACACTAGTTCATAAAAAAAATGTATAAATTGTCAAAGTTGGGATGTGATCATATATCTTTGGAATATTTTTAATTTTTTCAAGTTCATTTTTTTTAATTTTTTTTTTTTTTTTTTTTTTTGAGAAAAAGGTGTTTTTTGTAAAACTATGCTTTTTTTAAAATTTTTGTTTTTTTATTATTTTTTCGGTTTTTGTTAGGTTTTTCTAATTGAAGCTTAGCTATTTTTCTTTTTGTTATAACTTAAAAGTAATGCCTGTCTTAAATTTAAGTTTAATATTTAAGAAAATACATTTTTTTAAAATATTAAATTAGTAAAATATTAATAGTTTAGATTTTTTTGAACAAGTCTCGAAGATTTTTGAAAAACTAAAAGCTTCCAAAAGATTTTTAGTAAAAAAACATGCATGGAAATTGTTTTTAATTTTTATATCCATCCGTAACTTAAGGACCTATTGTGGCAAAGTGACAATTGTTACCCAGTATTTTTAAAATTTCTATGAGTTTGTTGTAAGCCTCCAAGAAATGGAAAAATTCCCGGATATAAACAGGAAACATTCCATGGAATGTAGGAAGCATTCTCTTCCGTTGGACACTCCATTTCTTTTTTTTTACATAGCATGTCATTAAAGGGAAACATTCCTCTCTGCTGTCTTAAAAAGTAAATTGGAAGCAGTCCTCCCCCTGTTCTTAAAATAATGTGGAAACATTCCTCTCCCTTGTTCTAAAAAAGCCCGGCCAGGATTCGAAACCAGGACCCCTGAGCGACAGTCAAGCGCGCTACCACTAGACTATTGATTCTTTAATAAGCGGCTAGGAAACAATGGTATTAATATATTCTGTTATCATTGCTTGGCATTCAGTAAAAGTTTCTACATGCATTATTAAAGAAGTGGTTTGGAAACAACATAAAAACAAAACCACCCTTAAGGTTTCGAAAGATACGTTGGGCAATGTTTCTTTATCACTTTTAGATGGAAGCCTTCCGGTTTTTCCTGGAGGAAAGTTTTTGATTTCAAAACAAAATTTAAAGCTCAAAACTAATAATTTTTGATAAAAATTATCATCTGCTTTTTAGAAAGTGTCAATTTTACTAAAAAATGTTGTTTTTTTAGCTTCAAGTTTTGTTTTGAAATCAAAAAGTTACAACAAACACTTAGAAATTTTAAAAATACTGGGTAATAATTGTTACTTTGCCAGAATAGGGCTGTTAATTGGTAGTCCTTGTATTTTCATTCTCCCCTTTCTCTTTCCTTGTCTCTCGCTTTCTTTCTATTCCTCTCTTGTTGCTATCTTTCTTTGATAGTTTTTTTTCCTATTCTTCCCTACCAACTATGCCCATAATTCACAATCAGTTCTTCATCCACCGAAGTGGGCACAATCTCCACAGACTGAACGATCGGCTGCAGATGCTCATCGCTACCAATGTGTGTGAAGCTGCCAAAGTCCTCAACATCTCCATGAACGATCACGTAATCTCTTTCCTCATCAGCAATGAGAAAAGTGGAGCCAAAATTATCGTTTGGTATACTTTGAATATCTTCCTGTTGTTGCAAAGTGGGCGTGCCGACATCTGTTTTCTTCAGCGCTCCACACTGAGTTTTAAGTGTCTCATTTAGAGGTGCCAATGGAGTATTATCGTTTTCAGGCACCTTTTCCTTCATCGTTTGAACTAGTAATGGCATCGCTGTGGAACTTATATTCAGCTCCACTGTAGTTGTCATCGCTGCTTCTGTCGTTTCACCATCTTGCGGCAAGTCATCCTCTGGTTCTTCAATGTTCTCTTCTTGTTCCTTAGCTTTTTCATTGATTTTTGGGGCGCTTAGCAGCAGCAGAGGCGCGGATTTTTGTTCATAAATCTCAGATTTATTTTTTGGTCCCTGGTAAGTCTCCAAAATAACTTCGCTGTCTTCTAATGTGTCGGGTGCGGGATCTAAGGTGGCCTGATATGCAATGACAATGGTGGCACCCTCATCACGTGTAACGGCTAGTGGAGGCAACGCTTCAATTAATAAGCTCTCAGTAGCAGCTTCCACAACATCTTCTGAGTTCACTTCAGTCGTTGTTTCAGCTTCAACTTCCATTTTTATGTGCGGAGATGAACTCTGTACAGCCACCTTTGAGCCGGAATCCATTCTAACGACACCAGCTTGTATATAGCTGATTAATAGTGTTGCCACTAGCAACATTTTCATAGCTACCACCAATTTTTGCACCATTTTAATAATTTCAGATTTTCTTTATGAACTCTGTTATATTCAAAACAGCTTTTAAGATTATCCCAAGCCGCTTATTGTTCGTTGAGCTGGCAATTGCTTGACTGTCTCTGTGGAGCTACAAATCTTCCTTTTTATATTAAATACTCTGTTTAGCCTGACCCTGCTTTGTCGCCTTAAGAAGCTTCTAGCTTCCAAAGTTTTTTAAGTGTTGGTTTCCATATCATATCATCGTTCGGAAGTAGGAAGTGAACAAATTTTTTTGGCATCGGTTTCATATTTTTTGGGGATTTTTTTAATTCATTAGCTTAAAAAACACATAAAAAGTTCATTAAACGTCTGACAATTACACAAAAATAACAACCATAGCAACTTGAGGGTCAATTAGTCACTCGTTAGGTACAACGTGACACCCTACACAAGCTTGCCAGTGTGAAGTGTTCCAAGAAAGTTGAATTTTTTTAATTGACTTTTGATTGAAATTATGCAGACTTTACATTTCGATCACGTTTTCAATGGCTTTCAATGCGGTTGACTTTTATGAACGCTGTGCGCTGTGTTTTTGTCAATATTGCATCATGTTCGCCACTGTGTAATAGGCGGTTATTATGATTTTGGTCATGAAAATTAATTTTTGCTAGCTTTCCTGATTAGAAATGTGCTTTTTGTTGTTGTTTCTTTTCTGGATCCTGCTTTCTTCACTGTCAATAATAACTATGTGTAACAAAATGACAAAAGCTAGCAAATATTTTCTTAATATGTGACCAAATTTTACATATTTGATTATTTCGCTGAAGCATAGTTTTCTTAAGTATTTACATTTTTCATGTTGAAAAACAGACTTTTTTCCTTTCTCCCATACAAAAGAAACGTCATCATAATAGTCATCGAAAAACCTTCATAAATTCCAATATTGAATATGTTTTCTGAGTTTAAAACTTAAAAATAAAATTGATTTAAAACCACGCTACAGTGACCATAACAGCGACCTCATCAAAATTCTACAATAGTCGAATCTTCAAATACACGGCTGTAAAGGTATTTTACCTTCGGCTCAGTTCAAAATAGTTCCTTGATAGTTTTTTTATTCACGACGTAACAAATTCATGACATTTTGGTTGGAATAGAATGATATATAAGCTGGGTTTCATTCGTTTCAATAGTATCCAGATAACTTTTTTTAACATGCAAAGCAAAAACAAAAACAATCTATATACATATACAGTTGCGGTCAAAATAATAGTAGCGCCCTTATATTCATACATGTTTGGATAAATAATACTAGTATACGAATTTCGGATCCGGTAAGTCCATTTTCATTCCTATATGTACTTTCAACACTCGTTCCAACTCCGTACTCAGTTTCCTCCTATATTGTAAAACTTTCAAGATACAGGGTGTTTTACAGTTTTGGTACGTGTTTAGTATTATTGATCTAGAATCTAAACTACTCACCATAAAATAAAAAATAATATTTTTCATTTTAGAAATGAAATTTAAAAATAATATTTTTTATTTTAGAAAAAATATCAACCTTTCCATCAATATATCAACCACTTTCGTGTCATGTGCTGCAGCTGAGCTAAAATTTTGTGATTACTCAACGAAATATCAACAAATTTAGTATCTTTTGTTTTAGCGGAGCTGTAATCGTCCAAATTTAAAATGTCTTTTTTCATGTAAAAATACACTTAATCAAAAGTATTTTTTTAAATTCTAACTTTGGACAGTAACAGCTCCGCTAAAACAAAAGATAGAAAATTTGTAGATATTTTTTTGGATAATCTCAAAATTTTTTCTCCGCTACAGCACATGACACGAAAGCGATTGATATACTTATGAAAAATCTGATATTTTTTCTAGAATACAAAATATTATTTTTTATTTTATGGTGAGTAGTTTAGATTCTAGATCAATAATACTAAACACGTACCAAAACCGTAAAACACCCTTTATCTTGAAAGTTTTACAATATAGGAGGAAACTGAGTACGGAGTTGGAACGAGTGTTGAAAGTACATATAGGAATGAAAATGGACTTACCGGATCCGAAATTCGTATACAAGTATTATTTATCCAAACATGTATGAATATAAGGGCGCTACTATTATTTTGACCGCAGCTGTATGTGTTGTCACAAGGAATAATGACTAAGCTCAAAATATCGTAAAAAAGCAATATGGAATTTACTTTACTTGCAATTTTTTGAAGTATGCAGATATCCATTTTTTGCCCAGAATTGATCATCACTTATGTATGCATGTATGTATTTTGTTTGTAACGGTTCATATATTTGAAAAAATGGGTCGTAGTTCGTGCAATTAAAATATCGTTTTTTACGATACTTTGAGTTAAGTCGTTATTCCTTGTGACCATAGATATATTAAACTAATTCCATAACTCAAGAACGAAGCGTCCGATATGCTTCGGGATTTTTTTGTTGTGTTTGTAATTACAAGGATAAGGTTCGTAAAAGAGAAAATTTTGCCACACCCTCTTTCACCGCCCACAAATCAATAAAAACTACATATTTAAGACATTTTTGGTCGTATGAGTCTAAAATTTAATTACTTTTATTTTTAATTTATTTTGTATTTTTATTGTGAGAGACTGTACTAAAAATGGACTTCCACGCCCCCTTTTTCCGCCCAAAAATCAAAGAAAATGCTATATTTCAAACGTTTTTGGTCGTTTAAGAATAAAATTTGGTAAATTAGTTCGTATGGTTACTTTCAGCAACTGTACTGAAAATGGGCGTGGTGGCACTATGTTTACGCCCTCTTTTAAGTGGATAAGCATGAAGTGAAGCAAAGTTTGATAGGTATAAACTAAATTAAGCTCAAATTTTGGCACTCGATTTGTTTTGAGTTCTAGATGGTTAGAGGGAGAAATATTTTGCCACACCCTCTTCAACGCCTACAAATAAAAAAAAAATGCTATATTTCGGACGGTTTGGGTTGTATTAGACCACCATGAAAATTCGTATATGTCATCGTGAACATCTGCCGGGGAATATTTTTATACAGGGTGTCCCAGACTTAGAGGACAATAATGCGGGGGTGATTCCTCGAGATGAGACGAGCAAAAAATCGTATGACTGGGGGTGGTTGCAAATGGCCCCCTAAGGAGGTAGAAGGAAAAAACAAAAATAAAAGGCGTCATTACGTTTTAATCCATATGTAATATACCACCACACCGATTACCAAACTTAATAATTATTTGATTTAAATTTGAAGGAAATTATATTTCCTTTTCAATATAATCACAAACTTTTGCAATAAAGTTACAACTAAAAAAGTTATGAGCACTTAAAGTCAAAAAATAGGTTTTTTTCTTAAAAAATGCAAATTTAAAGTCAATTTTATCGAGAAACAACCAAATTTTTAATTGTTTTTTATGGCGTTGTTCTTTTCCTTGGTCAAATCTCTATTAAACGAGTTTCGGATGTAGCCTGATTGTTGAAGTCTAAGGTTTGACCCGGTGGTTGCGCTGTTGTTGCTGTGGCAGTGTTTAAAGGGGTATTCGAGAGTGTAACTCAAAAACGAATTGAGAAATTGTCATGATTCTTTCACTACAAAATTGCTTTTTATGCAAAAAAAATAACGTAAATACAAAATGAATAAAAATAAAAAAAAAACTTTCTTAAAAATCTTACTTGATCTAAAGCTCGCAGAATTACATTCATGCAAAAAAAAATCTCAAATTTTTATGATAGTTGACTTGATTTTTCGATCGTATAAAACGTTTTTAAATTTTTACGATAGAAACTTTAAATCAACCCTACATTTATCCATACCATATGAAAGAACATTAAAAAAGCCATTTTTGGTTTTGAAAATTTCTTCAACAACAAATAATTTTATCAAAGTTTTTTGCGAAATAAAGAAATTCGTTTAAAATTTTTTGGAAAAATTATAAAAATTAGAATGTAAACGAAGATGAAAAAGATTGAAACACGATTGGATGGACAACTAATCAAAATTTTAAACACAAAAAAAAAGGAGTGCAATCCTTTGTAATATGATCGAGTTATTATCTTTCAAAGTCAGCACTTTCATTTTTGATTGATATTTTTTTTTTTAAATCTTTTGTGTGTTTCAGGTATGAAAGATAAGTCCTGTGTTGTGTATTTTTTTATATTGAAACTTGCTGTATATATGGTATGAGACCAAGTGGTGGTAAATATATACATTAATGTTGCCACGCCTGCTTTTACCGCCCCTTCTTTACACACAAAATCGTTTGTGCAGTGTCTTTTAAGATCTCAGGAACGATAAAACCTTAGACCACCAAAGTTACAACATCTGTTATCAAGTACTTATACAACATATGTTGATATAAGATTAATATCTCGGTTAATAAAGAAATAGCCACATCCCCTTTTACCACCCACCATTAAATAAAATTGCTTTATTAAAGTAAATAAAATGAAGTTTCAAAAGGAAACGTTTTTCAAACGAAAGGCACTATGTTTGGACACTTCCACACTTTTCAAAAACTTACAAAATGAAAATGATGACAAGGATATTAGTTGAATTGGGGCAGGAGAACGTCTGTCGTGCCCGCTAGTCATTCTATAACAAATAGGATTATTTTTGCTATCCATAAAAAATTTTGATATAACCCTTAAAAAATTTAAAACGCAGGTGCCGCACATGTATATTTTTATAAGCTGTCATTTCATTTTTTGAATTAATTGTTTGCAGGATACAATCACTATTAGGTAGACTTGACAGCTACCTATTTTCTCACGAGCTGCGACCATCGAATGTTAAAAAAAACAAAATAAACAGCACACATTGGCCGCATTCAGCGGAGCCAACAATTGAACTTATTATTTATATAATTGCATAATAATAATAATTAAAATAAACAATTAAAAATTTTTCTGACGTTAAGAGTAAAACACATTCAGAGAAAAACATCGTTCACTAAGGTATCACTACGGTAGAATGGGACGGGTTACTGTCACTAAACCAAGATGGGGCGCATATTTTTACAAACGGCTTGAGGTATAGTGAGATATCAACTAAGAATATCTACATTCTTACAGACAACCAAGCAGCGATTAAATCCCTTGCAGGTGTGTTCCTAACATCATCAACAGCCCTTAAATGTTGCTCGTCTCTTAATGAAATGGCTGATAAATTCGACATTCATCTGGTCTGGGTACCAGGGCATAGGGACATTCCTGGAAATTGTAGAGCAGATTTACCTTCTAGGGAAGGTACAGCGGCAACGCTGCTTCCGGATATGGAAACATTAGACATGCCACTTGCGTCTTGCAAGCTTTGAATTGGCTTACAGAATTGGCTAATTTTAGGTGGAAGCATAGCACCACCTCAGTTAGACAGCACAGCTAGACAACACAGCTAGACAGATGTGGCCAAGTTTTACTGAAAAAAGAACGATGAAGATCACTCAAATGGCGAGGAAAGAATTGTCCATGCGTTACAACAGGACACTGTATTATAGGTAGGCATGCCCTTATTTATTTATTTATTTATTTAGTTATTATTTGCAGTTCTTAGTGTTACAAGATATAATATCTCTTAACTAGCACTAATCATTAAGAAAGGAAATATGGCAGTAAATATTTAATATACGAAACACTTATATTTAATATACGGAAACTTAAAACTAACATGAAGAGCTTATTACAATAAAAAATCGAAAACATACAAAATTATAACAAATAAATATGAAATCTGATTGAATTTGATTGAATAAAAGGACTTATATCTAATGGATGACATGTTAAACTAATTAAGGGACGATAATAGTTTCTTTTTAAAATTGACAGCGTTGCTAATTTATTGTGTGTTATGATCTAAGGAATTCCAAAGACGTGCACCATATATGAAGAATTGTCTTTCTGAGACAAGGCAGGAGTGTCTAGCTAATACAATATTATTATTACGGCGCGATTGTGTAAATCGAAGTCTCTCGAAAAGATAGATAGGTTCAGCGGAAAATATTAATTTGTGGACAAACTGTAGGACTTTTATCTTGAAAAGGTTATCAAAGGTGGTGTTGTTCATTTGGTAAGCATATTCCGAGACATGATCAAACCTACTCAAACTGTATACATACCGAGCGATATTATTATATGTTACTTTTAATTTTTGCTTATGGACAGAATCAGCGTTTGCAAATACTTCACAGCCATACAAGAGAATTGGTATTAAGTATGTTTTTGCTATAAGCAGTCTAATTCTTAATGTCGTAAAGTATTGGGTAGGCCATAAACTGCGTAACATACCATTTACCCTACCTGAGGAACTGGTGATGTGTTCGTTCCATGTCAAGGTATTATTAAAAATAAAACCCAAGTTCTTAGCCTTACACACATATTCAATAATCGAGTCGTTAATTACTATATCAGGAAGACAATTATAGTTTATAGGTTTTTTATAGATCAACAAACACTTAGATTTTCATGGATTAATTTCAAGCTCATTTTCTGCGGCCCAATTACCGATTCGCTGGAGTTCTTGATTAAGGATACTCACACCACTACAAAGATCAGTTTTATCACATGAAACATAAAGCTGAATATCATCAGCGTACATATGTGTGAAACATTGATTCGGGATTAACGGAAAATCATTTACGTAAATGGAAAACAAAAAGGGTCCCAGAACTGACCCCTGGGGAACACCTTTATTTACTCGAATAAAGTCTGAGTACAAATCACCAGAACAAACACATTGGAAACGATCATACAGATATGACCAAATCAATTTTATTGCAGTTGGAGAAAAACCGTAGCAATTTTTGAGCTTATGGCAAAATATTAAATGATTAATAGAATTGAAAGCTTTTGAGCAATCTAAAAGAACCAGGAAAGTAGGTTTGTTAGCTTCAATATTTTGGCGAATTGTTTCAGACACATCTGTAATTGCTGTTGTACAACTACGTTTTGGTCTAAATCCAGACTGTCTGTCCGTAAGTAGACGATTGGTGGTAAAATAAGAATTCATTTGCTTGTAAACAAGGTTTTCGAATGCTTTTAAAAGAAAGGGTAAGATAGCTATAGGCCGAAATTCATCGCCTGATTTTGGAATTGGAATTATCTTGGCTAATTTCCACTTCTTTGGAAACACTGATTTAGTAAAGATTGTATTGAAAATATGTGTAATAACAGGTACAAGTTTAGGTAAAAACAATTTAAGGAACTTAGGAGTAATACCGTCAATGCCTGTCGAGTTGGATTTTACATAAATCAGACTAGAGAGCACATCACTTTCAGTAACACACATAAAACTAAAATTAGATGTTGTAGATATTGCACTTTGAAGGGGGTTATCGCAGAAAAATTCATGTTAGACTCGATTATATCACAGATGGGTTGCCTTGTTATCTCTATATTATCACAGTTTTGGTTTCCTACAAAATTATTATTGAGGATATTGAGGTCAGCATTTAATTTGTCGGTACAAGTTTTATTTAAGCCTATTTTTCTAATAGTTCGCCAAGTAGCCTTACTATTAGCTGCTCTTGAAAATTTTTCGAAGAAGTACTGGGATTTTGCTCGTCTTATAGCACTAACAGCTTGTTTGCGCAAATTTGAAAATGCCTCAAAGTGTGCTGACGTCTTATATCTTTTCCATTTAGAGTAAGCTGTATTACGTTTTTCGATTAGGGAACCAACATCGTGATTAAACCATGGCAGACTTGAATTTTTTATAAGTATTGTTTTTAAGGGTACATGCCTTTCAAAAAGATCCAATAGAGTATCGTTTAAAAAATCTACTTGGTCATCTACTGATGTCATACAAAATATTCTTTGCCAATCAGTTCTGTCAAAATCTGCGTTAAGAAGTTGAAATTGTATGTTTTTAAAGTCTCGATATGTCATTATGGGTCTACGGAATGTTGAAAAAGATCTGAAGTCAAATAAATTAAGTCATGATAAGAAAATTGAGGTACGGAAATTTGATTATAAAACAAAACATGGCTTTTGTCACTTACAAAAAAAAAACATCTAAAAGCGTGCTGGAGGTAGAAGTAAAGTGTGTTGCAGCTGACTCATTTAATGCGAAGAGTCCAAGACCGTGAAACTTACTTTTTATGGTGTTATCAGTGAGCAGATCACTATTTAAATCTCCTGCTATTATAACTTTTGCGTACTTGATAGAAACAGCTTCGATTAGATCAACAAGTGGGGCCACATCAATCCGTCTATTAGTTGCCTATAAGCTGCACCTAGCAGAGATTTTTGATTATTTATTACTATTTCTAAGAATAAGTATTCCATCGTAGAATTTTCATCATTTTTTAGGATAACCTTGCAATTAATGTTTGTCTTGATAAAGATGGCAACCCCACCTCCGTGACTTTTACGATCAGAGCGAAAAACACGATATCCCCGTAAAGCAATGATTGAGTCAGGCAGGTCATGTCTGAACCATGTTTCGGAGATGCATACGATATCCACATCCGAATTTTCAAATATTTGTCTAAACTCATCTATCTTGCAATAGAGACTTTACGCATTGAAATGACAGATATTTAAACCCTGCTTTTGTTTACCGAAGATCTTCAACATAGTTTGGGTGTTTTCACTGGAATTCCTACGATTGTTAAAATTCAGAACCATCAATTAAAATATTTAAAAAGGACCTAGCAACGCAATCGAAGGTATTAATAAACGCCAAACAAAAGTTATCGACATGGCATCCCTGTACATAAATTAACATAGTCACTAAATAAGATAAAACTATATGATCTTTACAAAAAATAGTTAAGAGCATTCTAATGGACAATATCTGGATCATGAAAAAATCGTTGCATGTTAGCATCGCTATGTAAATTATTTAACATATTAATAGTGGTCACCTCAATTGGATTATCTCCCTGTTGGCGCTTGACGAACACACAACCACGCATAGTGTATACGGCCCACAATTGCTTACTCCTCTTGAGATTAACCGCAGCATTGAGAATTTGTTTTTTTGTTTTGGTCAAGCATTCGTTTATGTAAATAGGAGCATTAGAGTCGAAGCCAGCGTGAGTAAGTAAGAGAGTACTCTTGTTTTGTTTTCGAAAGTTAGCCGCTGCCTTGAGGATGGCTGCTTTATCAGCTGTGCTTTGAAGTTTGACGATTATGCCAGCATCAGTTCTAATTGTGTTGTTTTTGCTCTTAATACGAAAAATGTTTTTTATATTTCGGTTTTTCGGTTTTGGCAATTAATAGTGGTGCATAGTTTAGAGAATATTTCATTAACATTTTCGGTATCATTTATTGGTATGCCGCGGATAATTATGACAGACGCAATAGCACTTTCTTCAACCTTAGATAAATGCGATTGAATTTCACGTACCTCTTTGCGAGAAGCCTCCAGCGCGATCAATCGATCTTCTAGTTTAGAATTTATATCAAATAACTCATTAATGGCTTCATCCTTTGATGACATATTCGCTTCCAGTGTAGATAAACGTCCGCTTACACGCTGTACTTCAGCCGATAGTCCGGAAAAATTTGCTTCCAGATCATTTAGTTTTGCAAAAACTGCATCGAATTTCTCCTCAACCATGCTTGTTAATTGATTGAGGCGGGTTACAATTAAATCCAAATTGTTTGCTGGATCAGTGGCAAGTTGAGGAGGTAGAGGGTTGACATCAATATGCACTTTTGTTGGCCGTGTGGAGCCGAGAACAAATGGAGAGAGCGGGCGGGTAGCTTGTGCTTTAGCTTTAGCCAGACTTGTTGACATTTTAATATTATAGCTTTCTCTTTTTGCAGTCTTTTAGTTGTATTAATAAGTGTTTTGGCGGTAAAGTTATTGTTTTTGTTGTTTTTCTAATTAGAAATTTTATTTCAAGAGCAAATTGAAATTGCTCAAAAAGGTAATTCGCACTTGATTACTAGTTTTTATGGTTTAATGCTTTTGTTTTCACGATAAAATATTGCTTTTAATTAGTTCTTTTGAAAACAGACACCAAAGAGTATTTTAAATATTTGTTTACTTATATATTTAAAGAAAATCTCGAGCGACAAACAAGCGGCACTTGCGAAATTTAGAACCGATTTTATCGTTCAGTTTAAAAAAAAATTCTTTGCTACCGTTTATCCCATGGTTTATTTATATAAATGAACCTTGCGTTTATCCGTTTTGGTTTATTCACTTTTAATTTTTATCAATTCTGGACAGTAAATTTCAGATCTCTCTTATTTTATAAATCCTCCAATTATCGATGGACACGAAAATTAAACACATAACTTATTTAAATACTTTTTAGTTTTATTCAATAAATGTGAGTTTTTGGTTATATTGAAAATAATTATGTATATGTATGTATGTATGTATGTATTGAAAAGTGTTATTAATATACTGAAAAGCCTTAATCGCTTTTATAATGGAGGTGGCGACATTCCTTCTCCTCATATCTGAATGGGGGTTCATGCGAATGACTTCTGCAGGAGTTGCAAGGATGAGAAAGAGGATGAGTCGATATCGCATCTCCTCTGTTCATGTCCCGCTTTAGCCCGCAGAAGGCAGAAGCATCTAGGAAGCCTCTTTTTTCATGATCTCAGGGATCTTGAGGAGTTAGACGTTAACCGTCTACTGCTTTTTATTATTACTTCAATTTGTTTTCACGACAGTACTTAGGAGAGGAGGAGTAGATCCCCTGTGATACCACAACGGACTAAATATCTGGTCTATGTAGGCCGCCACTTTAACCGAACCTTACCTAAGGTATCGCTACCATTATAGTTCACAACAGTTTTGAACGACACCCGTTCTCGTGACACCTAATAGTTATTCTATCTTGATATTTTGTTTGAATTGAATTTTGACTGCAACGGTAGAGCCCTCTACAAGTCGTTTTTTTGCCATTCCTTTGAGAAAATCGATTTGCTATCGCGATTATATTAAGGCGAAAGGAACGCAGCTATAGTTTAAGTAGTAACATTTTGTTTGCTGGCATTTTAGCTTCTTCAACAAAATAAATATTCTTGCCGAATGGACCTCTTTAAAAGTCATGAGTGCTGCTCTGCGGTAAAGGAATATTTGACAAAACAACCTTGTTACAAATGTATTCAGAACAAATATGTTAGCGTTTCATAGTTAAAAAGTCTATAGGGCAGTAAAATTTTTTATAATCGGCAATTTTTGGAGTTAAAACACCTTAAAAAAGGTGTTACAGCTACCCCAGTTGACTCTAATCAGCCACTGCATGCAATAACGATATTGAAAACACCGTTCAAATATGCAATGTTAGTCTAGTTAGCAAAATTCATATTTATTTTTTTAGTTTTCTAATAACTACCAGTGTTCTATTTTACAGTAGGCTTTGCAATTTTAATTAATTTTTACACCCGCTTGCTCACATGTAATCTACTAAAATATAACAGCAGATTTCATTGCATACTTTGCAGAGCATTATAGAATTATATGACTTTATCTCAGGTTCAAAATTGCATTGATTTGGTAACATTTGTGCAGAGAATAGCTGCGGCTTACGTTGTGATTGTAAACAGCCGCGCGCGCGAATACACACGTCATATACGTGCAAATAAACACGCCGATATACGCACAGCCAGGCACCCACACACACACACATATACAAAGTCATATCAATCCACATAAAGCTTGCAATGTATATTGCCTAATGATGCTCAAAATTCAAATACGGTTAGATGTGCTAATTAGAGAAAATATTGCACGCGCCAACACAATCGTGTGTACCGTAACGTGGTAGCTCAATGCGCTTAAGGTATTTTTTTTTTTAAATTAGTTGAAAGACAACAAACAATAAATGACAATTGAGTTGAAAACTTTAAAAATAAGCATTTTCAAGAAAAACATTTGCAAACAGTTAATTATTGAAACGAAAATGTCATTGGAATAGCAGCTTTTTACGTGAATACAAGTCCGGACCGTTCTTGTACAGAGAAAAAAATGACAGCCGTTCGGGGTCTCAAAAGTTAGAGGAACTCATTAAAATGATTTCTGCATACTTTTTTTTCACATGGTCAAAATCCGCAAAAGCAATTTTGATTTTCCTGAAGGTCCTTTTCTGTAAAAATAATGTTTTTTACTCTTTATTTTCCACAGAACGCATACCCACATCTGCTAAAATGTTAAAATTCTTGCTCATACCAACATTTTGACATAAAAATTTTTTAAAATTATGTTGCATTATTACTCTTATTGACCTCCAAAATTTAAATTTTTTTGCTATTTTTAAAAACATATTTTTTTAAAACCACTGTAAAAGACACATTTTTCATTACATTTACGTGGAATTGTTATTTTTGGAAGGGTATTAAGTTCTTCTTTCTTTCTGTATATCGCTTTAATCAATGTTGGTAACTTAATTTCGCTTTAATTGACCGGCACAAGATCCATTTTTGTTTACTAGTTTTTTCAGAAATTTATAACCGAAAAAGGTTGATTACGAATGTTGACTCACTAGAAAAATTATCGTTGGAGATCGGATCGCCCAATGTCGAAAACTCTATTCATCAACGAAACTACTTTTACCCAGTAAACATAATAATCAGTGAACAAATTAAATAAATTAATTGTATGAGTAAGAAATGCATAATTTTATCAGATTTCTAAAGTCGATTTCTAACGTTCTGTTAGTTTTAGCACACAGCTTCGATTGATGCGATATACAGAAAGAAAGAAAGAAGAACTTGGTACCTTTCCAGCAATAACAATTCCACAAAAAACTAATGAAAAAAGTGTCTTTTACAGCGGTTTTAAAAAAAGGTGTTTTTAAAAATAGCAAAAAATTACATTTTTATTGGTCAGTAAGAAGAGTTACAACGAAAAAAATAGTATAATAATATTTCGAAATATTTCGAAATTTAAAAAAGAACTACTGCTTTGCAATGTTCAATGCCTATAATTTAAGAATACAACACAAATTTTTACCATTACTCATGCATTATATTAGTAAAACACGATAGAACGAGACTAAAGCCCCAATTGATTTAATATCAAGCAAACGCTCTTTGGCATATGACTCGTAGAAATTTGATTGCTACAAACAAGGTTTTAACTTACAACAAAAATTTACCTTTAATGAACTGTTTAGATACATAAGTATTACACAACACAACACAAAAATTCCAAACAAAAAATCACTTATCCCAGCTGAAAGTACTCGATGAGAGAAGAAAAGTAATTTCTGGATTTTGCTAGATTGGTTGCCGTTCGTTTTTTATGAGCCTCTATAGTTTTTTCGCCAAATTCGATTTTGAGCACTTTTTTGCAATTTTCTTCTATTTTTCGCAAGGCCATAGCTCGAAAAATGCTGTGAATTTTTATTTGCAGTCTTCAGCAAAGTTGTAGCTCTTGACTCGGCCAACAAAAATGCTGAATATATTAAGTCAACGTTATGAACTATCTGGAGCACAACCAACTGCTCAGTGACCGTCAATATGGTTTCCGTAGGGCTCGCTCTACTGGTGATCTTATGGCGTTCTTAACCGAAGAATGGAATAAATGCGTTCACTTTTTCGGCGAGAGCAGGGTTGTTGCTCTGGATATTTCAAAAGCGTTCGACCGAGTGTGGCATAAAGCGCTCGTGTCAAAACTTGCTGCATATGGTTTTGGTAGTAATTTTGCTCGATGGATCACGTGTTTTCTCAAGGACAGAACGATTCGAGTCGTAGTTGACGGTATTTCGTCCGAGAAGCACGCCATCAACGCAGGAGTACCGCAGGGTTCAGTTCTATCGCCAACCTTGTTTCTGGTTTTTATCAACGACCTTCTGTCGTTGACGCATAACCCAATTCATTCGTTTGCGGACGACAGCAGCATTTGTCATTCATATTCATTCAAAAAACGCCCAAGCTCTATGGAGATTGCGAGAAAAAGGCAAACTATGAATGACACACTCCTTAATGATCTACAAAAAATCTCCGAGTGGGGTCTTGCTAATAGAGTAGAGTTCAATGCAAGCAAGACCCAGTGTTGTCTGTTAACCCACAAGCGGATGGATTGCCCCTTAGCTCCCCTCAATATGAATGGTGTGGATCTTGTGGAATCAGCCGCTCTTGACGTTCTGGGCATATCGATCCAATGTGATCTTCGTTGGAATGATCATATTTTCGATGTGTCGAAAGAAGCGGGCAAGTGCCTAGGTTTTCTAAAACGGTGCAAAAAATATTTCACTTCAGCTGATCTTCGCATGATCTACACCTCATATATTAGGCCGAAAATGGAGTACAATTCGCACATTTGGGCAGGGGCTTCAAGATCTTATTTGGAGCTTCTGGACCGAATTCAACGTCGTGCGATATATTTGATAGGAGATGAAAGTATTTCATCCTCTCTCAACTCTCTGGAGCATCGACGTAATGTAGGTTGCCTAAGCCTTCTGTATAGGTATTACCATGGGAAGTGTTCAAGGGAGATACATGGCCTGACGCCACCAGCTCGTGTGTTTCCCAGGTCCACTCGGGCAGCTGTCCAAGCCCACCCCTTAACCATTGCATCGATGCCTAATAGAACCTCGCATTACCGCGATAATTCGTTCTTTAGTCGCGCGGTTAAGTTGTGGAATAGTCTCCCTGCGAGCGTGTTTCCCGGCAGTTTTGAGCTGTGCAAATTCAAAACAAATCTTCACCGACACTACTCCATCTATCCACCCTCCAACTAACTATCACCCATCTTCCGAATCAACACAATGCTTAAGCATTTATAGGGGGCATCCCCTGAGCGTTGGTTCAGTCTAAAAAAAAAAAAAAAAAAAAAAAGTCGGAAAAATTTCATCTTCATGCTCAAAACCCCAAAAATGTCGAACAAATTACCACTTTTTTCACCGATTTATTCCGTTTTTCGACTACAGCTCTTGAACTATTGAAAATTTTACCAAACAATCAAGGGAAGAAATTATGAACTACTTTCCAGTACATACCAACTTCATACGACCACTCCTTGATACGGATTTTGAAATACAAATGTGATTAAAATAATTTTTTTTTTATTTTATTATTTTTATTGAGCAAAAGTTTAAAAAAGGCACACGTGGTCGTATGAAGTTAGTATGTACTGAAAAGTTGTTCATAATTTTATAGGCTACATTTCAAGGATATTTTTCGGATTTGTATTGCGAAATGAAATATATAAGTAGTAGACGTAATGCCAAAAGGAAACAGATCGACAGACGGATAATGTGAAATACTGATAAGCAGACGGAAATGTAAAAAGGCGGGCTAATAGTAAAAAACAAATGTTTCTTATTGTGCTTATGTTGCTTATTGTGATTTGCCACAAATATATCAATAACTCCCCAATGTGCACAAAAACGGATGCGGATCCGTTACGAACCCGTTACGAGTCCGTCAGTACGCACTGCGCTTTCTTATGTTTCGACGGACCCGTTACGAACCCGTTACGAATCCGCCAAAAGAGTCTGAAACGCATTCGTATATGAAGTCCGAAACGGATTCGTATCTGAAGTACGAAACGGATTCGTTCCTGAAGTCCGTTCTGAGTCCGAGGCGGATCCGAAAAAATGAAAAAAGCAATTCGTATTTTTGAGAGGAATCTTATGTTTCGACGAACCCGTTACGAATCCTTCAAAAAATTTCCACAACGTTAACATAAAAGACAGTCTTAAATTTGCTTTACAATTTCTTATTTTTTTTTTCAGTAGAATAGGGATACGAAATACAATTGTGTACTCATTTTTGTTGTTATTTTTATTTTTATTATACATTGATATAATTTTAAATTTCCTTCTTTAAAATGTAATATGTAGAATGTAAGAACTGAATTAGCAAAAAAATAAAAAAAATGTTGAACATACATAAACATTATTGTCCCTTTTTGAATAAGAACTATTTTTAAAAAACGAGTCCGTTGTGAGTTCGCATTATTTAAAAAAAGAGTCTGAAACGGATTCGTATGTGAAGTCCGAAATGGATTCGTATCTGAAGTCCGAAACGGATTCGTATCTGAAGTCCGAAACGGATTCGTATCTAAAGTCCGTAACGGATTCGTATCTGAAGTCCGAAACGGATTCGTATCTGAAGTCCGAAACGGATTCGTATCTGAAGTCCGAAACGGATTCGTAACTGAAGTCCGTAACGGAGAGAGGAATTTCATACGAAAAAGGATCCGTTCCGGATGCGAAACGCAATCCGTTTCGGACCAAATGTACGAAGAAGTGAGTTCGTTACGGATTCGTAACGGATCCGTTTGGCACACTGGGTCAGTTCTGTCTGAAATCGACTTAAGCTATTATTGCTTATCGACACAGATATAATTTAATTTATTCAAGGAACACGCAAGCGCAGATCTTATCTGCTTGACATTCGCTTGAACACTGAAGCTTTGATCGTTCTGTAGGTGAGATGAATACATATTTTACTGGACAAACACAATCTCAAGTGTGCGAAGCTGCCCGACACTGCCCAGTAGTTCGCAGCATCATTGACGAACTTTTTGTGATAATTTCTTAAAGGAAGTTTCCGCATGAGCTGCTGGACTTAAAAAAAATTCATGCAAAATATAATGCAAAGTAGCGGTTGTCAGCGCCTAACTTTATCCACTCTATTACAACAACTTCAAGATATTCATGATTGTTTTAATTCGTCGAATCGTTCAGATGCAAAACTGTAGAGTTCGCAAACTAAAGATGACACTATCGATACTATCGATAGTTTTGGACTGACTATCGATTGTTTTCGGTAGTATTTAAATATTCATTGACACCACTGTTTAGGTGTCATTGCCATTGCTGTCGAATTCGTTTGATTTTGGCAATTTGGTATAATTTTTTTTCTGTTTTATAGACTGAAAGCTCTGGTGATGTTTCTTATAAATGCATGAGCATTGTGTTGATTTGGAAGATGGGTGATAGTTAATTAGAGGTTGAAAAGATGGATTAGTTTCGGTGAAGATTTGTTTTACATTTGCACAGCTCAAAACTGACGGGAAACACGCTCGCAGGGAGACTATTCCACAACTTTACAGTACGACTAAAGAACGAATTATCACTACAATGTGAGGTTCTGTGTGGCATCAAGGCAATGGCAAAAGAATGGGCTTGGACAGCTGCCCGAGTGGACCGAGTGGCGTCAGGCCATTACGAAACCAACATTACATCGATTTCCAATAGAGTTGAGGATTAAATATTTTTATCCCCTATGAAATATATCGCATGACAATGAATTCGGTCTATAAGCACGTTTCGATTTTAATCCTTGACGAATTTTCTTTATATATCTGTCTGCTTTTCGTTAACTAAACTTTCTCAATATTTCGATATTGGGTTCGTGCATGATAAATCCCGAAGTTTCTGCATTGCGTCTTGCACGAATTTGGAACATTTATATGAAATTTTCGTCAATGAAACGTATGGCCAAATCAGCATCAAGATTTGGTCAAGGATCAAGAAAAATCGTACATGATTCATTTGAGATTTCTTTAAGACTGAAACTACTGGGTGTTTTAGAACTATCAAAAGACTCTCATTTATCTTTGAAGACCTTTATACAAACTTAGGTAAGTACAATTGACAAGAAATGGGCACAGTCAACCGACATTAATGTTCCAACAAATCTTTTAGATGACTTTCCTTCTTCAAGAAACTCTTGCAAAAGAAGTGGGAGGCCATGTTAACAATTTGAGGAATGCAGGTCATAATTTCAATTTCAAAAACTTAAAGTTCTTGTTGACTCTTCAAGTCTAGAAGAGTATCTTTTGTTTTAGCGAAGCTGTAATCGTCCAAATTTAAAATGTCTGTTTTTCATGTAAAAATCTCGAAATTTTTGCTCCGCTACCGCACATGACAAGATAGTGGTTGATATATTCATTGAAAAGCTGATATTTTTTCTAAAATACAATATAATTTTTTTATTTTATGGCGAGTAGTTCAGATTCTAGATCAATAACACTAAACACGTGCCAAAAATGTAAAACACTCTGTATATTGAAAATGTTACAATATAGGAGTATGTATGTATGTATGTTATTCTGTTTCACTCTCACTTCTAAACTTATCATAACTTGACAAATGAGGTGTCGTTGGAAGCTTTTTGATCGTTTACTGGTTATAAGCTATTTGACGTCACATTAAATTAAACAAAGCGCCCTCTAGAGGGCATATCAAATTTAGTGAAAACCATTAATGCTAATACATAATTCATATTAAGTTTTTATTCGAGCATTTCTTCTTTACATTCCATGGTTTAATCATAATTAGCAAGGTGTCATTTTTTAAAAATTTTCGAGTTAAGCACATAATTTTAAATTGATACTTATATGGAAGACCAATGCTTCGGTCATAATTTGTGATTTTTTTTTCTTCATTTAATAGTTTAGGGGATAAGGGATTGTAAAGGATCTGCCAAATAACTTTTTTTTTTTTGAAAATTCTTTAAAAAAAACTTCTAGATATTTTCTCAAATTTATTTTTTTATTTCAAAGTACAACCCTTCCGGTTAATAATGGAAAATAATAACATTCAAATGGCTGCCTCGGCTGGCCATGCAGTAACTTACACGATCGGTCCAATTTTTAAGCACATTATCGATTGTGTGCAGCTGTATTTCACCAATGGCTTCACGAATATTGTCCTTTAAAGCGTCAATTGTCTCTGTCTTGTCGGCGTAACACTTATCTTTGAGGGCACCCCACAAATAATAGTCCAACGGTGTCAAATCGCAGCTCCGAGGTGGCCAAACGACATCAGCTCTGCAGCTGATAATGCGATCTTCAAAAACAGGGCGCAAAACATCGAGTGTAGCTTCGGCTGTGTGGCACGTAGCGCCGTCCTGTTGAAACCAAATATTGAAAATATCCTCCTCTTCAATTTTTGTGAACAAAAATTTGTCCAACATGGCCCGATAACGATCGCCATTGTCTGTAACGGCCACTCATTGCTCATTTTCGAAGAAAAATGGCCCAATTATGTCTCTGGACCAAAATCCGCACCAAACAGTGACTCGTTTTGGGTGCAGCGGCTTTTCAATGTATGCGTGCGGGTTTTCTGTGCCCCAAATGCGACAATTTTGCTTGTTTACATACCCGCCAAGATCAAAATGAGCTTCATCTGAAAAGATGATTTTTTTGGCAAAATCGGCATCTTCTGTTAGTCGATCGCAGGCCCACTTAGCAAAGCGAAAACGCATTGGATGGTCAGTTGGCTTCAACTCCTGAACCTATTGGACTTTGTATGGCGTCATACCAAGGTCTTTATGCAAAATTCGTCTCAATGATGTCTCCGATATGTTCAATTGTTGAGAACGACGGTGAATTGATGTTGATGGCGCTTTACGCACACTTTCTGCCACAGCAGCAATATTCTCGGGTGTACGCACTGCTTTTGGCTTTTCACGCTTTGGTTTATCGATAAGGATGCCAGTTTCTTTCATTTTTTTCACAAGATAACGAACATACGGAGCTGACGGTGCTTCTCTTCTTCCAAAATCAGTAAGCAATTTTCGAACACATTCTGCAACATTACCATGATTTTCAAAGTAATGTCGCAATATTTCCCAGCATTGTTCAAGCATATACACAACCATATTCGTTCAGCGGAAGGATTAAACTAATTATCTGTCAAATCAGACATGTGCTAAGTGTTACCATTCACGAAATAAGCACTAGTTGAAAAAAAAAACGTTAGATGGCGGACCCTTTATATGGAGCTACCTTGGAAGGAATCACTCTCATTCAGTCGTCTTTTTCTGCTAAAGTCTTTTCTTAAGACAAGCTTTCTTGACGGAATTTGATGTAAAAAATGAATCTTTATAAAATACATATTATATATATAAAAATTTTTTGATCGTTCAGATATCAGGTATATATAGCTCGAAAACCGCAAAAATGTGAAAAACTCAATTTTACAATTTGCGTGTATAACTCTAAAACTAAGTCGATTTTAGAGTTATTAACCATTTTGAAAAGACATTCTAAGCAGATATTCCAAACAGCGTCGATATGGAAAATAAAATAAATACCTTAAAAAATGTGAACGAAAAACTAAATCTTCCATAAAAACACTATTGTGTTTTTGGGCATATTCACAACCTGTTGCACACCCCTAAAACTGCTTCGAATTAAAAACCAAGTATACTGTAAATTCATTTAAGGATCAACTTTGAGAAGCCGCTTCGATATGATGAATTCATTTGAAGGATCAACATCAGTGCAGTAAAGTATGTGTCACCCTAAAGACTTTTTCAGTTAAAAGGTTATTACTCCGGAACGGCTTGTGCTAGTTAAAAATTTTTAACAGTTTTTAAAAGCTAATAACATTTACTGAGAAACATGTTATAATGGTTTTGTAGAACAGAGTTAGTGAAAAGTTATAGCCACAAAAATTAAAAATTTATGTAATAAGCTCCCTTTTTGTTATTTACCGTGATTATTTTGAAATTATCCAACGAACATTTTTTTTTAATAATCGTCGGGGCATGTGATAAATTCTTATACGATACCTTCCTCAATTTTATAATTAAAAGTCTTTCGAAAATAAGCTAATCTAATCAAAGAATAAAATCAAAGAAAACATTCACAGAAAGCATTTTGCATGCAAAAAATATCAATGATTGATGATGCAAAAATAAATGAACTGTACACCGATATCCTGCTGACTGTTAGCAATGCTGTCTATAAAAGATATCTTAACATACCACTAGATAATGGCAAATCTTCCAGCAGCAATATAAATATGGAATGTGTTTTTGCGATGGTGAAGAGGAATGAGGATATGGCTCCAAACAAAGAAATTTATACAAGATGTCAGCAGGTAAAAGGCCGATGCAATAACCCTATTTCTTACCTCACTGACAAATGAATTTTACAGAACAAACTAATTTAGAACAAGCAAAAAAATAAAGTTAAATTTTTAAAAAGTTCTTATTATGAAAATAAGAAGTGGAATTCTGAAGAAAGAGTAAAAAGATTAGAAAAATTAAAAAGTGAGTGTGCTAGAAAAAAACGAAGAAGCGACCCAAAGTTGTTATTTACTTCCCTAATGTGTCAAAAAACTGCGTTAAGATATAAAGACCTTGAGGAAAAATTGTCTGAACTGGAAATAAAAGCTCACCAAATGAAAGTTATGAGGAGACAAATTGATTTATTTAAGAAATCTGGCTATAACTTTTAAAAACTAAAAGGAATGGAACGGGAAAGAAAGAACTGAGGAAGATCAGCTTAGGTTAAAACTGCAAAATCTTCATTCAAATGCGATAGTACTTTAGGGAAGCTCACTCCGAATAATTAATAAAATGTAAATATTTCAGAAAACTATTTCTGATATAAAAGTCGGGCCACGCCCCCAGTTAAGAGTTTATGAAAAATATCAGAACAAAGGTTGTTGGCTAAATTATATCTATCGTAAACTGAAATAAAATTAGCATTAAAAAAAAAATTACATAAAGGTAGGGCCACGGCCTCTTATTTAAAATTTTTTAAATTTGTCAGAACAAAAATTGTTGGTTAAGATCATATCAATCCTAAACAGCAATAAAATTAACATAAAAAAAATATTATTTAGGTCGGGCCACGCCCCCTAATTGCAAATATTTGCAAAATGCTAGAACAAAAGTTGCTGACTATGATCACATCTATTATAAACAGCAAAAAATATACGTTTTTTTTAAAAAAAGCTATTTTTGACACCTTGCTAGTCATAATAAGGTGCTCTCATACGGAACATCAGAAAAAAATAGGCTTCCTTATTTTGGCATTTCATTTGAAATTTTTTATATGAAACCATTTTAATTGTTAAAATAAGGCAGCATGTCACAGACAAAAATTGAAAAATGTCATGGGATGAGAACACCTTATAATTGTTACATTCTTATGCTTTGTTACACCATGTTACATTCTTATCTTTAAAAAGCATTAACAAAAATTTAGATTTTTCTTTTCATTGTTAAGATTACGGGAGACCGGAGCAACAAGTAAATATAGCAACGAAAAGGAGTTCAGGAGTTTTAAAATAAGTTATTAAAGCATTAGAAATAGTAAGGACAAATAAAATGTAGTATTTTGTTGTCTAGCCACTTAGTCTTAATCCGGATTTGATTTCAGATTTGGGCTCTCACATCTAGTTATTGAGATATTATTACCTAAAAAATTCAAACAATGCTCTTTTTAGTTATCTGTTAAGGCATATTTAAGCGAGGGATCGAACTTTTCGAAATGACTAAATGAAGCATTAGACGCACAGTATTTAAGTACAATTTATTGCCTTCAAAACCCGTTTTGATTCGTCTCAAAATCTTTTCTATCATTAAGATAATGCTTGCAAAAATATATGATTTCAACGACCATTTTCATTGTATGGAAAGGAAAGGAAAGGAAAGTCATAAAAACTATAAATTCTTACAAGCGATATCGTGTAATTGATTTAGTGTTTCCATTATTAAAATCGAAACCAATTATTGCGCTATTTCTTTTGAATAAGAAGTACCTACAATGTTTTTTAGTATCCTCACATTTAAATCAAATGCGGATGCGCTACATTTAAAGTATCCATAATATTTAAATTGAAAACGTACCCTATTTGCATCAAATATTTTTACATTAAATTACAATACAAGTGTATTATTATTAGGAATTCTCCTTTATTATTAGGAATTAATCAAACGGGGCAAAATCGTTGTTGAAAACCATTAAACTAAATGCGTTTTCTTTGATTTTACTACCTTTTTTTGATCAGTGTAATTTCTGCTTAAATGTCATATGATTAAATGGCTGATGAGAACGTTAAAATTCTCGAAACAGGTTGTCTAGTCTGCTGTGTGATTGACTCTATGCAGAGTTGCTGTTCTCTACAGAGTTGTTGCCTTCTTCAAACTTACTTGATCTAAAAAGCTCACAATTAAATTCATGTAAAAATTCAAAGAGTAGATCACAAATAATTATCAAATTTAAGTCTCTAGTTATGTTCGATAACCATTGCGCTAAATTTAAGGAAAACGACAACACTATAATCTATACTACAAAAATGTATATATGTATATATTAATTCCGAATCAAATGGCGTGTTTATTAAACTATCAATTCCCGGTACTTTCTTGACTGAATGTTTCCCTCTGTTTTGTAAAAAACATTCTTCATTATACTTTATTGCAAATCACTGCCACATTTATCATTCTGCGTTTTTTAAAATAAAAAATTTAAATGTTTCAGCAGCAGCCAGAGTCATTGTCAAGCGTCAAAGTAGCCACAAAGGTATCAAACGCATGGCAACCCTGACGAGATACATTGTTCAGTGTCACGTATTATTTAATTTATAGCATGAACAATGAAAAAGTTTACCGAACTACTTTAAAATAAACGCACGAATTCATTGTTAAAACGGAAAAGGGTAAAAGTGGAAGTGGAAGAAGATAAGCAAAACGAAGAGAGTTGGCTAAATAATTGAATAAATTTGTGTTGCAAATGTAACAAGAGGAAAAGTAAGAAGAAAATAAATGCAATTTAGTATTACAAAATTTAAAAAAAAAAATGTTAAAGACATCCAGAAATGAATTCTAAGAAGTACATTTTTTTAAATTCACTTATTTAACCCTTTTAAAGTGCGCATAAAATCATGTCGAAAAACTATGAAGAAAGTTGGTATCATCCATAATTCTAACAAAACTGTTATTTTCAAATTTGCAAAGAGTAAGTAAAGATATGTTATTCAAGCCCATATTTATCTATCTAATATATAAAAATCTCGTGTCACGGTGTTTGAGGCAGAACTACTCCGAAACTGTTCGACCGATTTTTTTGAAATTTTGTGTGTATATTTGGTAGGTACGAGAACAGGCCGTAAAGTATATTTCACCCTCTTACCCCCAGTGAGCGTGGCACCACCCATACAACTCAATTTTGCGATATCGAATAGCTTTAGAGTTATAGGCCGCACAGCCTCGGAATTCGGTATTCGACCATAATTTACATGTGGCGTTTCACTGATAACATTTTATGGGTGTTTACAAAGGGGCGTGGCACCTCCCATACAACTCGAATTTGCGATATCGAATATCTTTCGAGTTATAGGCCGCACAGCCTCGGAATTCAGTATTCGAACTCAATTTACACATGCAATTTTGCTGATAACTTTGTATGGCGTTGGACAAGGGGGCGTGTCACCTCCCATACAACCTAAATTTGAGAAATTCAGCAGCTTTTGAGTTATAGGTCGCACAGCTATGGAATTCTGTATTCGACCACAATTTACATATACAGTTTCACAGATAACATTTTATTCGCGTCCGGCAACGGGGCCGCGGCAGTAACGTGCCGGGCTTAAGCTAGTATATATATATATTAGGGCGGGTCAAATTCTGGCTCAGCGAAATTCCTAAAATACATGTAATTTCAAGACTTTTTCTCCACTACAGCATATACAAATTCTGAAAAAAAGCTGTGCGGACTTTCGTAAATAGATTCATACACATACATTCATACATTCATATTTAATAATTGAGAACAAAATCTATTTACGAAAGTCCGCACAGCTTTTTTTCAGAATTTGTATATGCTGTAGTGGAGAAAAAGTCTTGAAATTACATGTATTTTACGAATTTCGCTGAGCCAGACCACCAAAAAATTCGTCCATACAAATTGACCCGCCCTAATATATATATATATTTTAAGAGTTTTACAAATTTGGGAGGGGGATGCAATGACCAAAGTATTGATAAATATCTCAGCATCGATCGTAATTTTTTAGTAAAACATAATTCGCAGATCGTAAAGGTGTTATATAACTAAAGCATGTCCCAAAAGTCACTGAAATTTTGATTCGGGCACTATTTTTTTGTGTGACAAGAGTAAAGTACTAAATTTATGACAGCTGTTAATAGCAAGCATGGAGGCTTAGTGCATTATTCTTTATCGCAAAGAAGTAAGCCTACGATGAGAAAGACACGAGAAGCAATACAATTTTGTATGGAAAAAAGTGTTGCTTTTCGTGTCTTTCTCATCGTTGGTGTGCTTCTTCAGACTAAGATATAAAAACAAAAAAAATTTTTATTAAATCTGTATTAGACTTAATTACCGAGCGGGTACGGGTACGGGTACGGGTACGGGTAATGGGTCCTTTACAACGGTTAATCGGATCTTATTAACGGTTATCTGTTTAGGATACGTTCTGTTTGCGATCTTAATAAACGGGTAATCGGTTCGTTGGTAATCAAGTAGCCGGTTCTTATAACGAATAAGCGATTCTTATGGCGAATCGGTTCTTATGACAACTAATAGGTTTTATGACGAAATCGGTTTTTACAGCGGTAATCGGTTCTTATGATAGTAATCAGTTTTTAAGGTGGCAGTCGGTTTAATGACGGTAATCGGTTATAATGACGGTAATCGGGTCTTATGCAGCATTTGGTTCTTATAACGGTAATCGGTTCTTATGATAGTAAATGGTTCTTTTGACGTAATGTGTTCTTTTGACGGTAATTGGTTCTTATAATCGGTTCTTTTGCATGTAAGCGGCTATGATGACTTAATCAGTTCCTAGGACGGTAATCGGTTAATATGACGTAATCGCTTCTTATTACGGCAATCGTTTCTTACGACGGTAATCCGTTCTTATAACGGTAATCGGTTCTTATGACTGTAATCGATTCTTATGACGAGAACCAGTTCGTATGTCGATAATCGCTTCTAATGAATGTAATCGGTACTTGAGTTTCAACAGACAGAGGTCAGGCAGCGCAGCTAGCAGAAGTTATGCAGTCAGAGGCTCAAAGGTTTTGCAAAGTCCAATTACATAAAACTTTATTTCTGGTGCAAGGGCCACCGAGGCAGCGCAGCGGGTGGAATCTGAATAATTAACGGAGCAGAATTCAACAGCAAGAATGAGTTGAACTTACAAGTTCTTGTGACGCTGAGGCGCTGCCGACTGAAACAACCAAACAGCGAGGCTTGCAAGGACACACGAAAAGCAGGCAACTGCAAAATTCGACTGTGAGGCTTCTATTCTGTTGCGAGGGCGCGAAGCACAGCAAGCAGAAGTTATGCAGTAAGAGGGTCAAAGGTTTTGTTATATCCATTGCAGCTCAAACCTTCTCTGATGCACCATCCTTTGTCGGCCCTTGTAGTCTAGCGGATAATGCGCTAGACTATCAAGACAGAGATCCCTGGTTCGAATCCGGGTTTGGTCATGGTTCTTTTCACTTTCCTTGTTCTTTCCTATTTTTAAGAATTATGGAAAACTAAAAATTCACAGCTAAATTGTGAAAAATGTGGAATTAAATTGCAATGGGGGTTTTGTTCACAGGCTGAGGTATGCTCAGCGGTTCCAGGGTCAAACAAAAGACCCTCAAACTTTTGTCCAAAATAAATAAGTAGACTTGGTGATTTTCGTGCTCAGACGATATTTTCTGTTTTATTGTTAAATCAAGTCTTTCTTACAATACACAATATTTTAGGAATATGATAAATTTACAGCGGTGGGTGAGTCTGCCGATGCTGGTTCGATGATATTTGGTATTTGGCGAAGTTCGGTGATGTTCGGTGATGTTCGGTGTTCGCTGAAGTTCGGTGCTGTTCGGCGATGTTCGGTGATGTTCGGTGTTCGCTGAGGTTCGGTGCTGTTCGGTGCTGTTCGGCGATGTTCGGTGATGTTCGGTGATGTTCGACGATGTTCGGTGATGTTCGGTGTTCGCTGACGTTCGGTGCTGTTCGGTGATGTTCGGTGATGTTCGGCGATGTTCGGATATGTTCGGTGTTTGCTGAAGTTCGGTGCTGTTCGGTGATGTTTGGCGATGTACGGTGATGTTCGGTGTTCGCTGAAGTTCGGTGCTGTTCGGTGATGTTCGGCGATGTTCGGTGATGTTCGGTGTTCGCTGAGGTTCGGTGATGTTCGGCGATGTTCGGTGATGTTCGGTGTTCGCTGAGGTTCGGTGATGTTCGGTGATGTTCGGTGTTCGCTGAAGTTCGGTGCTGTTCGGTGATGTTCGGCGATGTTCGGATATGTTCGGTGTTTGCTGAAGTTCGGTGATGTTCGGTGATGTTCGGTGTGACTGACTAAGGCAAGACCCGACTATGAACAAACTTGTTCTCGTTTCCAGCAAGTAGCGACGGTACAAAGCACTACGCTCTCGAGCCGTGCCGAAGTCTGTCACAACGCGGTCTATTTATCCGTATGCTGCCATTAACCTTCTGGGAATTATAGCGTTGCGTGTGGTTTATGAAGACTCGGCTGTTGACTACGTTGAATGTGCTGGCTGTATGTGTGCGTGTGTGTGTAGGTATGGCTGTTGGTTGAGTTAAGCGCACAGTGGTGTAGTAAGGCAGTGGCGTAGTGTGCGGGGTGCAAACTTGTAACGGGGATCACCGTTACAAAAGGACAGGATTAACTAAGGGCTGGACATGCTTGCCGAGGTTAAGGCATAACACTAGCCTCTGTTAAAAGCAATTTAAATTGTCTTTCACGTTTATTTCGCCTAATTAATAGTTCACGTACGGTTCCAATCAATTCCTCAAAATAATTTATCACTTTCTTTTCAGGTCAAAGACCAAACGTTTTTTGTATAAAGCGCATGCCGTGGTTCTTTGATTTTTTTTTTAAAGAAAAAAAAAACAGAAATTGACAAAATTTTGTAATTTTTCATAATTTCGACCTAACTAATCCGTAAAAAAATTTCAAAAGAAATCCGGATACACTTATACACTTATTTTACGTAAAGAAAATTTAAAAAAAATTTCAGTCGATTTAAAAATGTCGAATCAATTTTTTTGCAAGATCCGTGCGATTTGTTAAAGAATGACCCATATGAACATTTTCGTGGCTACGCACGTGACCGTACGACTTTAATGAGTCAAAAACGAAATAAAAATTAAAGTTTTATTATTTTTATTTTTCAATAGTTTATTAAGCACACTATACAAGGTGTAAAAGCTAAGAGTTTTCAAAAGTTCGGCTCTTAGATAAAACCAACCAAAAATTATACATTATGTGACAAAAAATAGAAGTAGTTTTAGTCTGCATCAACACGCAGAAAAAAAAAAAATATATTTGACACAAACATAATTTCGAAGGATACTATTATGTTTAAAAACTTGTTTATAGCAAACAAGTTATTTTTTACAAGAAATGTGTTTTTATCTTACGGTAAACATAAAATATTTTCCGGAAGCAAATTATGTTTACTTTAATGTTCACTGCAAATCAGCTTATTTGTTACAATAACTATATTTAGGGTATTCACAAGGTGTGCTATCATGTCATATTGTCCTAAAATTTTACAACTAAAATTTATAAGATAAATAAATTCAAATAAGAAACAGCTGTTTGATTACGACACTTCAATAAACACAGCTTTCAGATTTGTAATATATTAAGGTAACAAATGTTTAAACTAGTAGGACGTTTAAATCATAGGACGATATGACATTATGACATGATAGCACACCTTGTGAATACCCTAATTATGTTTACTGAACATAAAATTATTTTTGGGGCAAATAAGCTTATTTGTTGCTATATAGTGTATTTTTAAATATTTGTTATTACTTAAGTTATTCTTTTTTAAGTGTTGCCCTTTGAGTTTTGCCATTGTTTTCGGCTGAACAGAAATATTAATTCAATTGAAAAAACTTTTTGTCCGGACTGGTATTGAACCGCGCCTCTTTCGCTTACGAGCCAAGCACACTACCACTAGGCTACGGCCACCACCAATTGTCGCCTGACTAAAGCCACTCATAAGCATGGTATTACTTTCAGAAGCATAAAATATGATTATTGTGGACTTATTTTTTGGCAAAAATATTTTTTTGTCACATCAATCAAAATATGTTTACCTGGAATTGTAAACAAACAATGAAATGCTTGTCACAAAAATAGCAATATGTATGATAAACAAAATATAGCCAGAATTGCGAAATATATTTACGGTAAAAAGAAATATGTTTGCTACAATCAAAGTCGAAAATGTAATTTTTCTGCGTGAATATAAACGAAAAAATTTGCGAAATGTGCACGAGTTTTTTCATCAAAATTATTTTAATATGATCTGGAATAATGTTGCTATCTTTCTTTTTTTAATTGTTTCGTTGAAAAATCTTTTTTAATTATTTTTATGCAAACCATAATATGATACGTTATGCGATATACGTTACGTGACAGATTTTTCTCATAAAAGAAGTACAAATTTTGTATAGTTTTTTTATTTAATTGAACTAGAAAAACATATTAAGTGTAACTTAGGACCGTAACAATCGAAAATTGAATAAAATGTTGCATTATACGAGTATTCATTATACTAATACAATTCCAACTTTCGTGTAAATTTTTAAACTGTAGTCACGACTTTTTTAACTTTTGTTGGCTTTAGCTCTTAGTACTCTCACAATAAAAATTTAAATATTTTTCCTCTGTTATGGAGGTTTAAAAGAATTTTTAATAACATTTAATTTTTCAGTCCTGGCAGATTTTTTGGCGGAAATGCACATATGCGAAAAATATGCAAAATATTACTTCGCCAAATTTGACAAAAAGTGAGACAATAAGGCAACAATTAAAAGTTCTGTGCTATCTCGAGTATAAATTAGATTTGAATATCCTACAGTGTGGGCAAAAACCGTGAACGGCATTGTGTTTGCCAAGATATTCAGGCCTATTCTGACAGATCTGTTATTCTGCTATGAATTTTCTGTTCTAAATCATAAAAGATGCCGACCATAAAAGGTCTGTTAAAATTGATATTCTGCCTTTTGATCTTGTATGGCATCCAGGGGCCGAATTACAGCATTCGTGATCGTGCAAAATTACGAAGGGCACGACGAGACAAGTGCCTATCAATCTTGTACAATTTTGCTGTAATTCGGCCACTGTTATTAATCTTCGAAAACCAAAATCTATTGCAATTCCGATAACTTCTGTTATGAAACAGCTGATTGCTGTCAATAACATTAAATTATAATACGCATAAACATCAAGAAGTTAAAATGCTAATAATAATAAGAAAAAAGATAATAATTAAAATAATTAATTGCATTACATGAATTTAAACTTTTTTATAGGATACCTAATATTTGCCTCCTTTTATGAGCCATTCTTAATGAAATTCGTAAAAAAACATCTATTTTCTATACCAAAATGTTCACTTTCTAAAACTTTGTTACGATAAAAGACAGAAAAATGTATCTGTTATGCTGTTGTCGTTCATAACAGATTTCATAGCAGATTATGTCATGCAGAATACCAAATAAAAGATTTTGTAAAAGATGTTTTGACAGTTCGAAAAATCTGCTATGGTTTATAACAGATTTCATAAAAGATTGTAGTGCAGAATACGATCTTTGGTCTCGTAACACATTTTTTGACAGCTCAAAAATTTGTATGGGAAATCATAACAGAATTTTTTTATAACAGATTGTTAATAATAGGCCCAACTGTTAGTTTAACAGCCCTATTCTGGAAAATTAAAAAATTTTAACCAGTATTTTGAATATTTCTATATGTTTGTTGTTTTCAATACAAAATTTAAAGCTCAATAAACGAATTTTGTTCATGAAATTGCCAATAACTGAAAAGCAGTTGAAAATTTTTATCAAAATTTTTTATTTTTGAGCTTCAAATTTTGTTTTAAAATAAAAAACTTACAACAAACACATAGAAATATTTAAAATACTGGTTAACAATTTGTTAATTTGCCAGAGTAGGGCTGTAAGTCTATACCTACTTTTGCTTTTCTTACAAAAATGAAAGCATTTTAAGATTAAATGTGGTGCTTTTAGTTTTAAGTATTTTTATAATTGAAAAAAAAATTTAGTGTAGTGATTCGAGTTAAAAAAAATGTTATATATTAAACTATACCATATATCTTATAATGCGATTAATTTTTAACTTAAAACTGTGATATCATTCAATTTAAACTAATTAAATCCGTACCATTATTTGATTAATATTTTAATGAACCGTAATGAAAAAAATATTATTAATCAAAATATCACGCAACAAAACAAAAAAAAAATAATCAGTTCACAGCAAAAATTTACCAAAAGATGAAAAAATCTTCTGCTCCAGGACATAGCTTGACCAAATGTCGGTACATTGATATGTGTGCCTAATTGTGTAATCATGTGAAAGTAATTCACCCTCGTTTATTAGATACACTGGGGAAAAATGCTTTCATCACATGCAAAAAATCATTTTTGCCATGCATGAATACAAATAAATTTTGTTCGTTCAGTGTAATATTTATATTAATAAAATACAACAATTATGGCAACTAATAAAAAAATTATACAATTTACGGCATAGTATTTATTTAACGTTATAATCAGTAAAATTAACATAAACCAAATGAAACTTTTTTTATTTTTTTAATTAAACCGTTATGTTGGTGAATGAACAAAAGAGGTCGAAATAACCTCTTAATAAAAAAGGAAACGAAACAACAAACAAAAATAAAGCATTGCCAAGCTAAATTTAAATCTAAAACTTAATTACTGTTACGTTGTGCATTTTATCGTTATGTAGTTACCGTTACCACTAAACAATTTTGCTGTTGCTATGACATTCCTTTGCACTCAGGCATTTGAACAACTTCATTAGCAATTCTTTATTACTGCAGCTTCTTCTTTTTTTCTCAGCTACAATTTACTGTTAAGTATTTCGTTTTAGATGCCAGCGTATAAAGCCAGTGTTGCCATGCAGTCATAACCCTTGCACGTTGGCACCCTTTGACTTTGATTACGTTTTGACAGTTGTGTCTGTTGTTTTTAAAGAGCGGTCTTAGGTTTTCATTTTGTGAAAGAAACAAGCAACTAAAATAAAAATAAAAACGAAATGTGGGTGTTGTTGCCACAAACGGTAGAAGTGAAACTTCCGAAAATGTTAAGATATTTTTCAGCAGTGAACTATTTCGGTCTTAGAGACAGAGAATCTGATGGCTTGAATTTGGCATTGATTTTATTAGTTAGCATTGATATTATAACTTTGCAATAATTTTATTAGTTGGAGCAGAAAAAATGGTTAAATACAGTTTTGAAAATAAATATTGAAGAAAATTTAGAGTAACATTCGAATCCCTTCTTCAGAAACATCATTAGATCACTTTATTTTTGTCACAAAACCCAGTGAACTAAAACTTCTTTTTTGAATTCATTTATGAATCTTTTTGGGTAAAAAAGTTCATTTTCGGCACTCATAAATGAACCTTTTTGTACTCATTCGTCGGACTAAAATGCCTCTCAAAAGCGAACCTTTTTTCTTCAGAAATGAGTTAAAAAAAGAATCATAAATTGTACTTATTTTGTTCGGAAACGAGTTGAAAAAATAACTATTGAAAAGTTATTTTTCGGCACTCAGATATGAATTTTTTTGAACTCATTCGCCAGACTGAATTAACTCTCAAAAACGCACCTTTTTTGTTCGAAAACGAGTTAAGAAACGAACCATAGAAAAGCACTTTTTCGACACTCAGAAATGAAAATTTTTTAATTACAAATTGTCTTATTATTGTGTTTCGATAATATGCTAAAAAAGAAATGATAATGTTAACAAAATAATTTAATTCTATTTGAACAAAGTAGTTATATATTAAGGTACATCGCCATCAACATATTGCTCGCAGAGCTAAATTTATTCGAAATTAGAAAACAATAAAATTATAATAGGAACGAAAATGTTATAGGCGCATTGAACTTACTTTTAGTCAAAATAGATTTTTTTTTCTAAATATATTTTTTTAAATAGACATAATTCCACTGAACCATAAGCGAAGGTTTTGCGTAAGGTGAGAGTTTCGCAAACATTTTTGGATAGAATTTTTTTATTTTTTTTTTATTTTATCGCTTTAACGTGCTTGCCATAGAAATTAAATTCGTCAAAACTTTTTCCATACCTGAAAACTGTACTTCTTTTGCAAAATTCATAAAAAACTTATTTTAAGTCGAAAAATGATTCATTTTAGAAGCTAAAAATTTCTCGTTAATGAACCAATTTTGTTCATTTCTATTAGTTTCTATGGTTTATTTTTTAACTCATTTCCGAAAAAAAAGGTTCGTTTCTGAGAAGCATTTTCGTACGGCGCTTGATTCAAAAAGTGTTTATTTCCGAGTGCCGAAAAATAACTTTTCTATGGTTCATTTTTTAACTCATTTCCGAAGAAAACAAGGTTCGTTTCTGAGAGGCATCTTCGTCCGGCGATAGATTCTAAAAGAGTTTATTTCTAAGTGCCGGAAAAAAAATTTTTCTATGGTCCTTTTTTTAACTCATTTCTGAACAAAATAAACACAATTTATGGTTCTTTTTTAACTCATTTCCGAACAAAATAAGGTTTATTTTTGAGAGGCATTTTAGTCCGACGAATGATACAAAAGGGTTCATTTGTGAGTGGCAAAAATGAACGTTTTTACCCGAAAAGGTTCATAAATGAATTCGAAAACGGTAGTTTTGAATTACTGGAGAATTGATAAATAGGCTTTTCGTAACGTCAACAACATTTTTTTTAATGAATTTACGATGAATTTAATGCGAATATAAATGATCACATACATAATATAAGAAAAATAATTCACTTCAGTAACCCTCCTCCCCCCATAAAGTTTTCGTTTTTATTCTAATTTTTATTGTATAAACATTAGGGCGGGTCGATTTAAAAATCGTCCATTGCTCAGTGAAAATCGTATTCTAATGATCAAAATAAGAAACTTTACCCGAGGAACTATGCCTTTAAAACGAATTCTGATGCCCCACTTTTGACTTTTGGCCCGTAGGGTCAAATTTTGAAAAATCCCTCTTAACCCATTAAGAGTGCCCCAATCGAGTCCAAATGTACGACCAGCCCCCACTAACTTTGGAAGGCCGATTCACCCATGCCATTGACGTTTTCCTGTGTGTGTTCGGTGTTTTTTTTTTTATTCATTCTCCATTGAATGTGTTCGAAATAGTTTGTAATAAGTTTTAAGAACGTATCCAATCTCATTCATTTGTTTCAAATGAGTTGAATTGCAACTGAGAATTTGTATTGTTGAGGTCACACGATGTCCGTTTGCTCGGCTTACAAATAATTTTGTTGTTGCTTTCAATGCGAAACTATCTATCTCTGTGAGTACGAGCGGATGAACACTTTGCAGAGCGTACAAATTGAACATACGCAAAATATGTTCAATATGTACGCTGATCATATCGGCAAACGTCATACAAATAGTGTTGCTGGGTGGTGAAATTAAAGTTTTGCTACGCTTAAGCAACTAAAAAGTACATTTTTGAGGAAAAGTACTACTATTCTACTAAAACGTAACGAAAAATAGTTGCATGAAACTCTGAATGCATAATAAAGGAGGAGAAAAAGTAACCTACCAGAAAAAGTCGTGTGACCTACCAGCGAACAAAATGTGAAAGAGAGCAAAAAGTGTTTATTGTTCATCGTGCAAACAGACATTGTGTCATATAGGCATATGGAAAATAAGATGAATTCGTTTCACATTTGTCTAAATGAGCTGAAATGAGTCATTTGGCCCAATGTAAACGTAGTATTAGAAAAAAAAAATTATAAAAGATGTTTGAAGTATTCTTTATCGTTTTGAATGCAATAAAATTAATTATTGAATGGTACTCTGGAGCCCCGTGTTTTAAGCGCTGTTTAATCTAATCTGTATTATAAGCAGGATTAACTAAAAAAAATTTTATTTTTGAATAGTTGTACAAAAGTTGTAAAATTGTACAAAATTTAAATCAGTTAAAATTAAAGCATATATTAGAAGACGTTTTCTAAAAAAGTATTGTATATACAAAAAATGTCATTTGTATGTTAATTAGTTCATCATAAGTAAAAGTATAAACATTTTATCTTATATTTATTTTTAATATATTCAGATGGCTCTGTGCATCAAAAAAGATTAAAATCGGGTCACGTCAATGCTCGGCTTCAGATCGTCTGGAAAAAAAAACAACAAAAATGCATTCGTAAACAGACCCTTGAATTCACTTGTTTTACCAAAATGGAATTAAAACATGGAAAATTAAGAAAAGTATGAAGCGTGGAAAAAAAAGTAAAAAATGTACGTTATTTTTGATAATATTAATGCATGTAAAGACTAAACAAATTTCGCAAAAATGTAAAAACATTGTAAAAAAATGTAATTGTAAATGTAATTTTATATTTTTTACATTTTGGGCTCGATTGGGGCACTCTGGGTCAAAAAAAGATTTTTCAAAATTTGACGCTACGGGACAAAAGTCAAAAGTTGGGTCTTTGACCCATTTAGAGTGCCTCAATCGAGTCAAAATGTGTGACCGACCCCTACTAACTTTAGAGGGAATAATAGTAGCCATTTTCCAGATCTCAGAGTAACTAGCGGTAAAGAAGCAGTGGTTTATTATATGCGTAAGTGGGCTAAGCACATGTGCTAGAACAAGTTTAAGAAATCTAATAGAAATCCCGTCTTCACCGATAGCATTTGATTTGATTTTTTTAAAACACCGTGCAACATTAAATTCACTTACTGCTTCAAAACTAAATTCATTCGAAAGAACTGAAATGCTTTCGTCAAAATAGGGTGAGGAGGTCACGTCTTATACAGGGCTAGAAACGAAATAGTCATTAAGGGAATTAGCATCAATCTGACATTCATCAGACTCATTTCTGCATACTCCAATACCTTTTAGATTTTGCCAAAGCGGTTTCGATGGTAAAGTTGGACTTAATTTGGATATGTACTATTATTTTTTTGATAGTCTGACGGCACGAGTGGCTTCATTTCTAGCTTTTTTATACAGCTCCCAGTTAAGAGCAGTGGTGTTGCGTTTCCATTTGTTGTAATATTTGTTGCGATTGTCTTAAGCCAGTTTTACTGAGTGTGTAAACCAAGGACAAGTATTATTGGTAACCCGACGGGTACATAGTGGAACGTGAGTATTGAAGAAATTAGTTATAGTATCATTAAAAAAAGCTGATTTTCATTGAAAACTAAAAGCTTTCCCATTTGGTTCAGAGGGAAGCTTTCTTCTAGGTATACCTTTAATCTGGATAAATCTTACTATTCGAGGTATTTAATGTGAAAGACAGTAGCCAACCGTACGTTTCTATAAATTTATTTCGACTAGATTATAATTTTTTCACAATATGACAATTCAAAAATTATTTAAATTGAAAAAACATAAAAGAGCAAATGTAGCAATAACAAGTAAAACTTGAACAAGTATTTTTTCAACACTCCTCCTCATTTGCGCTTCATACCAGAGATTGTTCTTAGATGTTCTAGCTTAGTTGCAGGTAGCGGTTTTGTCATCATATCTGCTATCATTTCTTCTGTTGGGCAATATTGACATTTGATGATCTGCTTATCAACGTAGTCTTTAACAAAATGAAATTTTGTGTCAATGTGTTTTGACCTGTTACTAAGGCGTTCTTCTTTTATTAAGTTTAAGCAACTCTGGTTGTCTTCATTTAAAACGGTTGGAAAAGTTTGTTGACAATGTAAATCTGCAAGGATGTTGCGAATCCAAACCGTTTCTTTCGCTGCTTCTGAAAGTGCTATAAATTCTGCTTCAGTTGTCGATAATGAAACGCATGTTTGTTTTCTGCATGCCCAACTTACTGCACCACCGTTAAGAATGAAAATATAACCTGAATTTGACTTTCTGTCGATTCGGCTTTCCGCCCAATTTGCATCTGCGAAACCGACAAGAGTATTCTTTAGAGCTCTTGAATGGTTTAACTGCAAATATAGTTCCGAAGATCCTTTTAAATATTTAACCACTCGCTTTAACTCGTTCCAGTCCACCTCAGTTGGCGTGCACGTCTGGCGTGCTAATATAGCGACGCTTGCAGATATATCTGGCCTAGTATTAACTGCGATATAAAGCAATGAACCAACTAAACTTTGGTATTGTTCATTGTTTAGCAAACGTTCTGACTCTACTTTGCCATATGATGGATCAAGTGGGTACTTACTAAATTTAGAGTTTTGAAGGCCAAATCTTTCGGCAATCTTCTCAATAAACTTTTTCTGTCGCAGTTTAAATATTTTATTATCTTGTCGAACAACTTCTACTCCCAAATAATGACAGATGGGCCCAAGGTTGTTTACTTCAAACCGCGAGTTGAGAAGATCTTCAACATCTTTTATGTAATTTTTTGTTGTTGCAGCTACTACCAAGTCATCTACGTAAACCAAAATATAAATGCCTTCCCCGTTGATGACCTTGGTATATAAACAAGGATCAGCTTTACTTTGCATAAAACCACCTTTGATCAAGAATTCGTTAAGTGCTTTATTCCACACATTTGCTGCTTGCTTCAAACCGTATAGACTCTTCTTTAGCTTGCATACAAGTTTTATGTCACCTTCTGCGAAACCAGGGGGTTGCTTCATATAAATTTCTTCTTTGAGATTCCCATTTAGGAATGCACACTTGATAACCATGTGCTCTACTTGCATCTGTCGTTCCCCAGCTACAGACAGTAAAATTCTAAATGAAGACTGACGAACGACTGGTGCAAAGACTTCATCGTAATCACAGCCGTACTTCTGGCTATAACCTTGTGCAACTAAACGAGCTTTATATCGTTGTATATTACCTTTTATGTTTCGTTTCAGTTTAAATGTCCATTTACAGCCAACGATATTAACGCCTTGTGGAGCCTTAACCAAATCCCATGTCTGATTCTTAATTAATGATGCCATCTCCTCCTGCATTGCGATTCTCCATTCATGATGTTGCTCGGATTGTATTGCTTCTCTATATGTCTTTGGTTCAATAATATCTACTGATTTTACCAAACGGATATTTTGTATATAACGCTCTGGCGGAACTCCCTTGTTGCGTCTTGAAGATCTCCGAACAGGTTCATTTGAAATGTCATAACATCCCGGAACGAATTCTTCTATGTTATTAGTAACTTCGTCGTTAGTTTCATCGTCTGAATGCATGCTACAAAATGATTCATCAGAACCCATTGGTTCGCTCGTAGTACTATCCGGTAGGATATTGGTTTCCCCATTACTTTTTATTCTAGAAATACCTACTTCGAATTCACAATCTGGTTTCTGTGTGCTAAAGTTGTTAGCATTTTTCAGATCCTGTTGCAAAATAAATTTGAAATCCCTGCTAATGGTAATTTTATTTGAATTCGAATCAACGAAACGCAATCCCTTTGATTTTTCATCATAACCAACAAAAGTCTTGAGCTCAGATTTATCATCAAATTTCTTTCTTTTTTCTTTAGGTAAAAGAACATATGCTTTAGACCCAAATATTTGAAAATTGCTTACATCAGGTTTTTCTCCTTCCCATCTTTCATATGGAGTACAAGGAATCGAAGAAGTTAATAATCGATTTTGGATGTAATTTGCTGTAGTTACAGCTTCACCCCAGTATGTATAGGACAAGCCAGCTTCAGCAAGCATGCAACGAGCCATTTCGACAAGAGACCTATTTTTTCGTTCAGCCATGCCATTCTGTTGCGGGCAGTATGGTACAGTAAATTGTAACTTTATACCGTTTTGTTCAAGGTACTCTATCAATTTTTGCGATTTATATTCGCAACCGTTGTCAGACCGAATGCACTTTGGAACCTTTCCAAATTTAATCTTTACTATTTCAATGAAATTTCTTAGCTTTGCGAAAACCTCCGCTTTTTCTCGAAGAAGATAAACAACGGTGTAACGGCTGTAATCATCGATTACTGTAAGAAAGTATCTGAAGCCACTAGGAGTGATAGTTTGCATAGGACCACAAATATCAGAATGAATCAATTCTAAGACCTCATTAGTTTTGCTTTCAGACTTCTTACTAAAAGGCTTCTTGGTTAACTTGCACTGGGTACAAATGTCGCAATTTATATGGACTCCACAATCAACTATATTAAAATCTCTTACCAGCTTTCCATATTGCATTGATTTAATAAAGTTGATATCTCTATGACCAAAGACTTTATGCCAATAATGTTGACAGCTGAGTGAATTACAAACAGCTTGTAGTGCGCGGTCATGCCCTTTTAGACGTAACTGGTAAAGATTGTTGACTAAATCTGCGACTCCTAGTTCGCGATTTTCTTTTGATAAAATTCTGCAATTTGATCCACTAAAAATGACCTTGAATCCTTTTTCGGACAGCAATTTTACCGACACCAAACTACCTTTGAAAGTGGGAATGTATAAAACATTCTCTGCACGTACCTCTATTTCATGTCCTTTTGTGTTTAAAAGTTTCAGAATACATACTCCTTTGCCAAGATGTGTCTAGACTAACGAATTCATCTTTATTACTAGAGATGTGACAAGTAGCTCCAGAGTCGACTACCCAATCAGAGTTTTTACCGTTTAGCACAAAACAGAAATTTTCACTATTGTTGTCTTATACCTTGTGAGCTTTTTGATGATTTTTTGATTTTGAATGTTGGTTTTTTAATTTCCAACAATTCTTGCGTATGTGGCCCACACCTTTGCAGTGATGAAAAATAAAAGATTTTTTTGTATAACTTTTTTCTGTATTGATGGTTTTCATGACGGAATTTTCATCCTCAGCAACGCGTTGACCTTTCTTCTCATATTCCTCCAGCAACTTGTTCTCCACTAAACTCATTGTTAAGTCCTTTTCGTCACGTACTTCTAAAGCAGTTATGAGTGTATCGTAAGAATATGGTAAGCTACTAAGTAACATGGATATGATCCAGGACTCAGCAATATTTTCGCCCAATGATTGTAGTCGCGAAAATAATAGTTTCATTTGCATGATGTGTTTGTCCATATCACCACCGGTTTGTAGCTTCAAACTGCAAATTGTGCGCATTAATTTGACCTTGTTACTTAACGTTGATTTTTCGTGGTCTGTTTTTAAAACGTTCTAAGAGTCTTGAGCTCTCTTACATTTGCTAATACGAAACATCTCAGAGTCTTCTATAGCTAGTCCAATTAGTATTGAGGCATCTGTATCCTTTTGAAGCCATTCAGAGGAGGGGCTGTCGGGAATTGGATTTTCAATAACGCACCAAACCTTCTCTTTCTTCATGATGAGTTGCATGCGATATTTCCAAATTTCGTAGTTATCGCGATTCAGTTTCGTTATTGTAAGCCTTAAGTCGGTCATTATATATTTCTTGTTTTCAAAGATTTTTTATAAAATCTTTAAGTCGGCAAAATTCAGCAAAATATTGCGGATTACGACGGTACGAAATGCTACACAATACAATAAACGCGAATTGTTTAAATGCAACGGCCCATAACCTATTCGAGGTATTTAATGTGAAAGACAGTAGCCAACCGTACGTTTCTATAAATTTATTTCGACAAGATTATAATTTTTTCACAATATGGCAATTCAAAAATTATTTAAATTGAAAAAACATAAAAGAGCAAATGTAGCAATAACAAGTAAAACTTGAACAAGTATTTTTTCAACACTTACACTATCTTATTTACTAAAAAAAATTCCGCATTATCTTAGTTTATTGCTTAAACAACATTTGCCAGATGGTATAAGTGGTAAGAGATAAGAAAAAAATGTTAGCAATTTTAACAACTCATTTTAAAAAAAAACATATTTGTTCACAGCATCTTCTGGGAAAAGTGTACAAGCAACTTATAAGAATAAAACATAAGAAAGTTAATGTTTAAGTATAATTTTCAATGTCTTTCATTAATAATATGATTAAGAATAATCATCTACTTGCTAAAGTAGATGATTTTAGAATCTACTTTAGAATCTACTTGCTAAAAGATCATGAGTCCGCAACAGTTTTTTATTCTTTTTTAAATATTTTTAAAATTGCGCTTTGATATTTCATACTCTGTGTAGTCCGAGCACATGTATTAAGTATATAAAATTCCTTTAAAATTACTTCTATTGATTTCTAAAAAACTTAAATTGTTAGACTAATCTATAGTAATAAAACTCATTTTATGTTTATTTGTTTGTTTGTTTGGCCTTTATACAAATCTAAACAGCTCAAAGGATTTCACTCAAACTAGGTATAAATAATGAAGTGCATCCTAGATTAAATTGTTGCATACTTAGTTTTTGCCACGCCCCATCTGAAATTTTTCAACTAACGGTAATTTTGTTATTATAAAACTTTTTAGTATCGGAGTTTTTTGTGTATTTAATTTTAAAAAATTTCTGTTATTTTGACATAAAAAACACTCACATGTATTCAAAATTGTAGAAATTTTCAGTACAACGATTTTTTTCATAAAACATCGTTACCTAAGAATGAGAAAAAAACGACATAAAAATCAAAGTTTGGTCTTTCGATGCAAATATCTCCGCTGTCCATTAATATATTTCATTCAAATTTTTTTTGTTCAAAAGTTCAATAAAATCACTTCGAAAAAATAGGTTGATTTGTACCGGCCCCTACGACGAGTGACAATCTTGAAGCGATGTAGGGGCTTAAGCTGCAATGACGCAATGCTGCCGGCGGGAGCAGTTCCTCCGTGTTGGGCATAACCCTACAGCTTTGCGGAGCCTACAGTCTTGGTCTTGTGGCGAACTAAAAGTTACTCCCCCCTAATCCAGGGTGTCATGCGTACCGTGCCCATTGGATGGTTTGCAGTCAGGGGGTATACCGACTGTATTGGAACGGCGCCTTCACGATAACAGGCCGCCTCGTGAAGTAACTGTGGCCTTACCATGGTATGCGGGCTCTGGCATGGTCGACCACCCTTTCCCAGCCATAACAAATAGACTGCGACGTTTTTGTCCTCGGACACGAGCTACCGGTCGAACCAAAGATTATGAGTACAACCAAAAAACAAAAACACAACAAACAAGAAGACTTGCGGGAAATCACTGCAAGCAGAGCAGCAGACCTTATGGAACAGAGATTCCAAGGAGAAGGTCAAAAGCAGGGCACCAAAGTTAGGAGTAATCCTCCTCCGCCAACCAGAACTCAAGTCAATAGGACTTCACGCAGAAGCGATCAGGTGGAGCATAAAATCCATAAAGATGATCACAGACACTGCAGAACACAGATCAGGAGGAACCCGTACGGCAGAGATCGAGTGGAGCATAACATCCACAACGATCAAAGGCCTAGTACGAGCCACCAAAGGAAAACTTCGAGCCCTAGGAGATATAATCCTGTCACAATGCCCCCGGAAAAACACCGGGAAGATACGACATCGGCTCCGAAAAGAATCCCATGTACGGAAACTGCGTCCACATCCAAGGAAGCAGCACAGAAAAGGGAAACAAAAGAAGGGCACACACACAAGCCCTTCCATAGTAGACGTCGCCTTGTCCATCTTCCTCAGCGTGGGGAGCCAGGAGGACTAGACGACCCACTGAGAGTTGGTCTAAGTGGAGCGGGCGTAAGATGGTATCTGCGCTACCTGGAACAGGGCATGGCACCCGAAGTAGCTCGTGAAAAAGCGTTGGAGCATCGGGGAATCACCGGCTTACCAGAGACAACGAAGAGGAGTTGTAATGAGATAACGCCTCCTCAACGCCCAGAGAGCAAGAAGATAAAAATAGCTCCTGGGAGTAATAGTAGGTCAGAACCTGGGGCCAAGTTACCCAAACCAGAACCACTGAAAAAGAGGACCAGCTATGCCAGCATAACAAAAGGCATACAAATTGCGGTCCTACCCAAAGAATACCCCCGGCAAATGCTAAGTCCGGATGAGCTCTCGGAGCTAGAAGAAGCCATACTGAGCGAAGTAGTGAAGGGCTGGTCCACCAAGCTACAGTTTGAGGGAATTCACTTCCGTCCGGGCATGTTACTGGTCGACTGTTCGAATCCCTCAACAGCAGAATGGCTGCGAGCATCAGCACCAAAGCTCGAGCACTGGAAAGGGCTAGAACTGATGGCTTGCCTAGGGGAGGAGGTTCCAAAAGGGCATACTATTAGGATGTTCTTGCCAAGAAGCTCAAGTACGGAGATCAATAGATCGATGGGACTAATTGCCGCCCAGAACGATGGTCTCAATACGAAGTATTGGAAGATACTGAGCTCTAAGGATGAGGGAAGTGGGCACATGCTTACGTTCTCAATAGATAGGGAGTCACTTGAAACTATCAAGTCACGGGGCTCAACTATCAGCTTTCGCTTTGGAACCATTCCGGTGTTGGGCACAAAATCGCCCCCAACGACCAAACCGTCCATAGCAGCAACATCCACAGCTGTAGCGCCCACAGCTGCAACGTCGATAGTGGTAACAGAAGCTACGTCCACAGAAACTACGTCTGTAACTCCCAATGAAGGGAGAGACGCAACGCCACCAACACAAATAACTGGTGAAGTTGTCACGGAGAAGTTCGCCTCCGTCTCGGTCATCACCGCAACACCTTCAATCGGAGATCAGGCAGAGGGCATGAACCTCGCCGCTCTCTCGATTGATGGTAGTAAAGAACCTTCAACTGAGGTAGGAGCAATGCTGCCTGAAGAAGATCGGGGCAGCAGCGCGGTGCTATGACGATCGGCACAGAAACCAGCACGAAATTTGCCCAGGTAAACCTCCACCATGCAAAAGCTGCTTCAGCAGTTATTGCTCGGAGGTTTACCACAGAACAACTGGGCTTCGTGCTGATCCAAGAACCCTGGTGCTACAGGGGAAAAGTCAGTGGCCTCTACTGCAGAGAGGGTCAGGTAACTTGGGACCACAGAACAAGCAATCCCAGAGCATGCATCCTAATGCAGAAAAATACTAATTATATTTGTCTTTCAGAATTTATGACGCGGGACCTAACAGTAATCGAGACTAACATCGAAACTGATGGCAAGCACCGCGCCATAGTGATCGCATCCGCATACTTTCCTGGGGACGATCTAAACATCCCCCCAGCGGAGATAAAACGGCTAGTGGAGCACTGCAGGAAAGAGCAACTTCCACTAATCATCGGCTGTGACGCCAACGCACACCATACAATTTGGGGAAGCACCGACGTCAACACCAGAGGTGAGTACCTTTTAGAATTTCTTTTAAGTAGTAACCTAGACTTTTACAATGTGGGGGTAACACCTACTTTTGTCACTAGGGCTAGAGAAGAGGTCTTAGATCTCACCATAGGAAGCCCAGAGGTTGGGGATATGATTAGAGAATGGAGGGTATCAACGGAACCTTCAATGTCTGACCATAGAATAATAGAGTTTAGACTTGGGGCAAAATGTCAAGAGATAGAACCCAAAAGAAACCCAAGAAATACCAGTTGGGACAACTACACCAACACCCTGAAAGAAAACCTACAGAGCGTAAAAGCTAGGAGTAGAATTAGTAACATCCTAGAACTTGAATGCTATGTAGAGCAGGTAAACAATGCAGTATATAATGCCTACGAATCTAGCTGCCCAACAGGGCACAAGGCAAGAACAAAACATACTCCTTGGTGGAGCGCTGAGTTAACCAGACTCCGAAAGAAGGTGCGATGTAGTTTTAATGCCGCAAAGCGCAACCAGTTGGCTAGTAACATCCAGTCAGCTTTCAAAAACAAAGAAACCGTACTCTGTGCCTTTCTAGACATAGAGGGAGCCTTTGATAATACTTCTCACGAAGCTGTGAAGAAGTCTCTACATAAAAAAGGAGTAAGTGATATGCTCAGCAGATGGATATGCCAAATGCTTAGCACTAGAACTGCAGAAACAAAAGTGGGCAACACCACTAAAAGAATCAAAACAACAAAAGGCTGCCCACAAGGCGGAGTCCTTTCTCCACTGCTGTGGAGTCTTGTTGTGGACGAATTATTAACGATGCTAACCGAGAATGGCATAAAATGTCAGGGTTACGCAGACGACATCGCCTTAATAGCGAGAGGGAAGTTCGAGGATACACTCTGTAACCTGATACAGAGAGGACTGTCAGTAACAAAGGAGTGGTGTAACACGGTGGGATTAAGTATCAACCCAGCGAAAACCACCATAGTACCTTTTACTAACAAAAGAAGCCTGCCAAACCTCCGAACAATGAGAATGGATGGCACTGAAATTCCCTTCAAAGGAGAAGTAAAGTATCTGGGACTTACACTAGATTCAAAGCTTCTCTGGAGAAGACATGCAGAGGTAACTATAAACAAAGCAACGCGCGCACTCATGGTATGTAGGAGCCTGGCGGGGAAAAGCTGGGGTTGTAACCCAACAATTCTCCGCTGGATGTATACCATGATGGTGAGACCCATCCTCACATATGGTGCAATAGCATGGGCTGAGAGAACCAAGCTAACCACAATGAGGAATATGCTAACAAAGGTGCAGAGACTGGCCTGTGTATGCATCACAGGGGCCATGAGGACATGCCCTACAGCAGCACTAGAAGTAATTCTGGACCTAACACCCTTACACCTTGTCATAGAGGGAGTAGCCAAGCGAACTCTGCTGGGCATTGCAAAAGAGGGGACAGGTTTAGGTAAAACTATCAGCAGTAGAGAGAAGGAGGATATTGCAAAGCAGACTCCCTACATCGATCTACCAAGAGACGATATAGTAAAAAGGTATAACTTCGAAAAACACTTCGGAATTAAGCTTAGTACCAAGAAAGAGTGGGACAGCGAGATGATATCGCAAGTTAAGAAACCACATAGTATAGCATGGTATACAGATGGGTCCAAGACATTGGAAGGTATAGGCGCAGGGGTGTACGGGCCAAGAACCAAGCACTTTGAACCTATGGGGACAACACCCAGTATCTTCCAAGCGGAAATCCTAGCAATACAGCTGTGTGCACAATTCAATCTGGACCGTAAATACAAAGGTCAGGATATAGTTGTGATGTCAGACAGCCAAGCAGCAATCAAAGCATTAGTTTCCTGTGAGATATCATCGAGAATAACATGGGAATGCCTAACAAAACTCAACGAGCTAGGCAAGAATAACACTGTTACTATATTTTGGGTCCCAGGACACAAAGGAATACAGGGTAACGAAGAAGCCGATGGTCTAGCGCGACAGGGTGCAGCCACAAAATTTATAGGACCAGAACCATTCTGCGGATTGGGCACACATTCTATAAAAGAAGAACTAAGAAGGGAGGAGAGGCATAAACGTTCAAACCTTTGGAAAAGCCTCCCAAAGCTAAGACAATCCAAATTGCTCCTCAGAGATTTTAACACTCGGAGAGCAAAATTGTGCATAAGCTTAGGCAAACCGAATCTTAGGATTCTAACGGGGTTCCTTACAGGACACTGTAAACTGAAATACCACCTGATGAAATTGGGCATAGAGACCGATAGTAACTGCCGTTTCTGTGAAAAAGCAGAGGAGACTCCAATACACCTACTTACAAACTGCGACGCCGTGGCTCGCAGGCGTAAACTAGCACTGGGGAATTATGAGCTGAGTCTAGAGCAGGTTTCATCCCTTGAACCTAAGAATATTCTCAAATTCATTAGAGAAATAGGGCTGGATGAAATTCTGTAATCCGCAAACCCAGCGGAGCTTTGAGAAGGAGGTACAATAGATCTCATTTAGGTCGCAGTACGCATCTCCACCACACAACATTAACATTAACATTAACATTAACCGTTAACATACTGTACAGTGTACATTTATGTTATGATTATGTCAAAAAAGGTCCAAAATATTGACTTTTTACCAGACATGCACAACGAAATCAACAAAATTTTTTCGTTTCGTTGATCATTGAAAATAAATTATCAAAATTATTTCGTTTTTCTCATAACGTTAAAAAATTATCAAAATAAATTTCGTTTCGTTGAAAACGAAATTATCAGAAAATATAAAATTTCGTTTCTTGCTTATCAAAAAAATTTTTTTTTTCGTTTCTATAATAAAAGACGAAGCGTATTTTTGTCAGTAGTGCAATATATTGGGTGTTAAGCGAAATTAATATGGATGAATATTTATTAAAAAAATGAGTTATAAGAAACTGTTAAACTAACTTCGCGAATTCAATCTAAGTGTTAAAATTTTTTCGGTGAGATCATCGCCAAGATTTGAACGATAATCGCTGATAATATATTTGAGTGTTGAAAATGCACGCTCAACACTAACTTGAGTGGCAGGAGTTCCATGAACAACTTGCGCCAAGTTGTACAGTACGTTATGTGAATACTTTCTTGTCTCCCAAAATTCCGCCAGATTTATTTTCATATCGGTGGTTTCACTAAAAGATTCAATTGCTGCGAACGCTTCAGAAATATTTGGGGATTGTATTGTTCCAGTCTCACATATCTCATTCAAATATGCTTCGAGCAAGCCCTCGCTGTGGCTGCGCATATTACCGAGGTGTTCATTTTGTAACTTTAAATGACATATTTTACACTCTGATGCCACTTTGCCGTTTTCGCGAATATAAGAATAGAACTCGCGAACAAAATCACACTTTTTTTTCTTCCCATGTTAAACAGTTCAAACTTTCACAAACAAATTTATTTCCAATACGATAAAAAACGAAATTTTTTTGTTGAAATTAACGTTATTTTCAACGGTTGATTTGAAAAAAAAACGAAAAAATATTTTGTTGATAACTTCGAAACGAAATAATTTTTTTTTTTCGTTTTTTCGTTAACGTTATTTTTTTTTGTTTTTTGATTTCGCTTCAACGAAACGAAATAAAAATTTCGGTTAACGTTAAAATTAACGTTAACGTGCATGCCTGCTTTTTACTCAAAAAATTACTCAAAAATTGTTGTTGTTGTAAAAATGAAATCAATTAAAAATTTGCAATTCTGGCTACCTTTCATATGACATTTCATTTATTTGCAAAAATTCTTCCAGCTAAGCGCAAACATTTTTTTACTGTTTTTGTCATCAAACATTAACCCCCTTTGATTTTTTTCACGAAATTTATTTTTTCCAAAATGTTGTTTTTGTATTTTCGATAAAAAGTCAAGTCTCAAAAATAATTTATGTGAAAAAATTACCCTTATATCTTTTTCCAATCAAAAGTTATGACTAAAAATCTATTTTTTCATACCAGACTTTTAATAAAACTGGGTTGTGTTTTTAATTTGTCTATATCCTTTGATTTTTTTCGCGAAATTTATTTTTTCCAAAATGTTGTTTTTATATTTTTTACAAAAAGTCAAGTCTCAAAAATAATTTATGTGAAAAAGTTACCCCAATATCTCTTTCCAATCAAAAGTTATGGCTGAAAATCTATTTTTTCATACCAGACTATTAATAAAACTGGGTTTTGTTTTAAATTTCTCTATATCCTTTGAGCGCCACCGCCACCATTTTTCTCTAAGAATGCAGTTGTGTGTCTGGAGTAATTACAAACATTTTGGTTTGTATAAAATCTTCCGTTTAATAATCTACTTAGTTTTTTACATTGATTTGAAGTAAAAATGATCATATTTGACGAAGAAAAAAATTATCTTCTACCATGACAACGCACCGGCGCACCCGTCTGTAGTCGGTACGGGAAAAATTCATAAATTGGGCTACGAGCTGCTAAATCATCTACCATATTCTCCAGATTTAACTTACTGCAACTATTTTCTATTTCCAAACCTGAACAAATGGCTCGGCGATTAGAGATTTGGGTCAATTTAAGAGGTCATCACTAAAACAAACGCTTATTTTGAGGACCATAATGAAAAATATTTTTTGGAAGAAAAAAAAAATATTAGAAAAAACCCGATACATTGATCTTAAAGCATATTTTGAGAAATAAAACCTTTTTTGCGGAAAAAAGTACAAAACTTTTCCTCATTTATACTTTTCTATACCCGCCATACCTTCTTATGCGCGTTACAAACGGAGTGAAAAAGGTAATATACCCTTTACGCAGTGTGCGTGGAGTATAAATATAGGGAAATTTTGTATTCCTTAGTAATATCATAGCAATGAGCGTATGGTGATGCCATAGTCAAATTATTGGCGATGCTTCGCGGATGTGGGCTTATGGTCCAATTACGTTCGCGTAATGCAACGCAAGGTGGCCGTGGCAAGTGTCACGTAAATTTCTGTTGTATGGGCTTTGAGTGTATCTGGTTATGCACCACGTAGCGAAGCTTAGAACAGTATAGATATAAACAGAATCTTATTTCAGAATCTTAGGATAAACATATAACAAATATAAAGTTCAATTTCATTTTAAACTTACGTCACTCTATGGTCTTGTGACAGCCAGCGTTGTCACTCTATCACAATCGTGGTAGAACTACAACTTTTTTGATCTACACTATTTAAAATTGTCAAGTGACAACACTGGCATTTTCATAGTAACAGTTTATGTGCGGTAAATTTGCTGATAAACTATGTCTTTTAACCCAAAATTTTTTTTTGTTGTCTTTTGTTTTTAGTGCTGTTAATTTCCTAACAAATTTAATTTTTCGCCAATTAAAAACACCTTACTTTTTGTAAACAAAAGCAGCTGATTTGAAGTTTTTTAAGCAGATGTACGTCTGCATAATCAACACGAAGTTTTCTACTTGCAATCCTCCATTTGCTACGGCCACCTTGCGTTGCGTTACGCAAAAATAATTGGACCATTACACCAGAGCCATATTAACTTAAACATCACACATAAACCTACTCAGATTTTCATTTCTGAAACTCTGATTTTTTGGAAATTCTGATTTTTTTCTTATCTTTAAAAATGTACATAAAAATAAAATTTCTTGAATAATGAATGCAAATTTAATTTAAAAATCATTTTGTTCTTGGTAATCCACAAAATGCTGTGCTATTTATTAAATTTATCAGAGACACCTCAGCTTCAAAAACAATCAACAGGAGAATTTGTTCAAGTTTTACGCAGCATTCTGTGAAAGTCGACAAAAAACTTTTCACTTCCGAGATACTTGATGGAATTTAGCACCTCGAAGGAGTTGTGTGAATTTCGCATTGAAATCGTATCTTCAAAAAAGAGCACAACCAGCAGCAGTAGCAGGAATATCAGCAGCAGGCACAGAACAGTGACGCAGCAAAACATCTACTCTAGGGGATATATTTTTTTGTTTTTTATGTCAAGTACTATGACGTTTTATTGTCTTACATTGTGGGCTTTCATGCCCTAAAAAACCCGTTGTGCTGCGTCTCTTGCCTCTTCGCTCTGTGCTGCCATATTTTGCTTTTTGTTTTTTCCTTCATTGGTCGTGTCTATTTCAGTTGCAATTGCAATGGTAGCTGCTGCTGCTGCTGCTCGTTTATATCTTTGAAATAATGAATATCATTGGCAAGCTTCCAATACATGCTGATGTCTGCTAGGAATTTCTATGATTCTGCAGACGACACCGACGTTGACGATGGTGGGCCACCCTTGACGATGATGATGATGATGATGATGATGATGCTGACGATGATGTGATGGCCACCCTAAGATTGAATATTCTCAACCGGCCATGGTTTGTCGATTGTTTTCAGGCAGTAGGTAGGTAGGTCTGTGGGGTAGCTTTTAGTTCAAAGTTTTCGAACAAAGCTTGAAGGCAACATTTATGATACGATCTGTCATGCTTTCTTGCATTCTCTCAGGCGAAGGATATCTTTTTCCGTCCCTTTGGGGGTATGCATTAATTTGGCGCATATTATGGAAAGGATTAGTTTTGAAATATTATTTATAATGAGAACAAAGGAGTGAAATAGTTCAAAAGAGAGTCACATTTTTTTGGAAACTCATTTGAAATAAAACACTTTTAACAAGAAATATTGTGGCAGCATTTAAATTTAAGTGAAACAGCTTTCTGTAAAGGCACAATTCAAGTTTGAACAAAAAAAGGTATGTGTGTCAAATGGAGAAAACATATGGATGTCTTTTTTAAAAACTCCAGTTTTGTGTGTCCAGAAGAAGCCTTGTTTTAATAGTTTCTAGGCGAAGCTCGCTAATATCTTTTTATCTGTTCTTCGTAAACGCCATTAGGTTGTAGAATTGTGAAAGACTCCACTACGAAGGCTTTGGGAAATCGCTGGGAAAGCTTCTTTAAGGCACTCTGTTTTGTCTTTTTCTCGTCTTTGGTATCTTTATTCTCCTGCTCTAATTACACAGACCTACAAATTTTAATTTCAATTTTTCTTTTTTGCTTTCCGTGCTGATATCTTAGGTTTATGGGACGTTCTAATGACGAATCAACCTGAAGTCATTGTTTATTTTTATCACATCACAATTTTTTAAAATCGACACTTTTTTATTTTCGAAGCATGTTACTTATAATATTTGCATACTTAATAGGGACTTTTATCACTTCTAATAACATGTCTGTCAATTCTATAGAAGCCAGTTTTCCATCGCATTTATTATCTTTTCTTAGTCCAAATTCTTCAAAATATCATTCTTCAGTTTACCTTCAGACAAAGATGGAAATACTTTTTAATCTAAAGACTTCACAAATTGCTTCATTAGAACAAGCTTTATGTGCAAAGGTGGTAGTACGATTTTTAATAGGTGGGACTTAATTTGGTTGAATTTATATTTGTACTCTGAGTCTATATTAATTCATGCTGGCCATTTTTTTCATGCACAATGTTTTGCTCTGTTCTTGTTCATATTTACATAAAAATCATGGATATTGTGTGTAAACACTTTGCTGTTCTAATAATATGGAAAATATATTCAAATCTGCACCAGAGGGCTGAATCGGGTGGTTGCAAAAACGATCGTACGCAATCAAAACTCAAAACATGCTTTTGCATTCATATTCGTTAACATACATATCCGCTGTAGAGTTTTAATCAATGAACCGTTTTACACACGGCAATTCACGAGCAATAATTGCTTTCGCCGCAAGCAGTTTGTTTGTTGTTTGGGGACTTTCGCCAACCTCCTGATGCGGCGAATTGTCTACGAACTGCTTGCGGAGAAAGCCATTATTTGCCTTATGTTAAACGGGTCAATCAAATCACGTTCAATTTCAATCATCGATCGTCTTTATACCAATCATTTCGTGTTTTTGCGTTCGGGTTTGCCATGATTATTTCGATCAAGAATAAAACGCAAACATAAAAAATGAAGGCATATGATTTCTTGCAAGGGCTGGCAGAGAGGGAAAGGGAGCGGAAGACAGAGAGAGAGAGAGTGATTCTCCAAACACAATTCATCCATGCTGCTCGTAATTAAGTTTATTAAAAACTGTAACCAAATTATCGTCAAGTGTACGGAGGAAGCAAGAGGCAAAGAAGATTATTTGTTCCCATTATGAAGTAGAACTGTCTTTAAGCTTTTTTCGACGAATCGATGAAAAGTATTCAGTTGTCAGCATTGCATTTTATGCCGTACATCTTATTCGGGAATGTTTTTCCAATAGACGAAATTATCAAAAATTTCTGAAAAATCTTTCGCTCTATGAATTCTGACGTGATGGAATTTTTTGACTATTTATCACGTAATAAGCGCACAAAAATCAGGAAAAAAACACTACTTGAACTCCCGGTAAACTCACAACTCGCCGGAAATGGAGTATGATTTTCCAGCAAGTTGTGAGTTTACCGGTGTTCGACTTATCGGTTCGTGCCGCGTTTAAGCCTCCCGCGCAAACACTCTGTCAACAGCTGATAGTCAACGTCAAAATATCAATTAGTCAAAATCTATTGATATTCACAATTAAGCTTTCTAGTGATGTGTTTATTAGAAATATTTCATAGAGAACAAATTCATCAAAAAATTTTATGATGGTGGACATAGTGGTAGATTTTAAGGCTTCGGTGGTAAAAGAGGTAGTAGATATTAAAATTTTTAAAAAATATGGAAGATCTACCACAATAGTGGTAAAGTCCGTGACCTGGCCGTACATCTGCACTTATACGGAAATTTCTTTCTAACAGACGAGATCAGCAAAAATTGTTGAAAAATCTTTCGCTCTTGAATTGTAACGTAATGGAATTGTTTGACTATTTATCACGTAATAAGCGCAGAAAAATCTAGGAGAAATACTACTTGAACTTCAAAAAGGTAATTCGTTGCAGGACTGTGTTAGCTTCTCTAATGATGCTGTTTTCTTATGTTTCTAATCCATATATTTCTTTTCATCTCTTTTAATCTATTTCTATACCAACGGTGGGCAAATGCGGCTCTTTGTTAAATAAAGTGCGGTTCTTTTCATAATTTGATATCAAAAAATTGAAAAATTTTATATTTCTGCCAAATTCCATGGAATTCCATGTTACTCTATTGTTGTTTGACCAACGATTTGAAGACAAATTTGATAATGTGAACGCTGTTTTTTTTAACTGGACGTTCTTTTAAATTATGTTGTACTTTTTCTACATGTGAAGTCAGAGCCAAGTTAAGCTAGATGTAAAAGTCAGCTGTTCGAATTGTAGTTTATTTAGTTGTTGTTTTTGCGAACGTCTTTAACCATTTAGATATATATATTGGCCAGAGCTTTGTTTTAAATCTCATTTTTGTTTTGTTATGTTATTTACGTAAAAAAACTTGAAATGAATAACACATTTCCTTTTTGTTATTAGTTTGTATCAGTGATGCCAACCCGAAGGAGTAAAAATGCACAAATGCGACATAAAAAATCCGTGTAAGCAAATTTAAATAATTTTTTTTTCAATTTAAAATTAACAGCTAGTAAAATTATAAAAAATTTTTGCATATGTTTTTTCCAAATTTTTTTTTTATATTAACCCTACTTCCCTCTTTTAAATGAGTCTCTAATTCTTTATTGGGGTCAAATTTGATACGAGTACTATTACAAAAAAAAAATCAAATAAATAAATATTTCACCTCAAATTAAAAATCCAGATAATTTCAATTTTTATTAAATTTTCATTATTATTTTATTATTTTTTATTATTTTTTTATTATTTTTTTATTATTTTTTTATTATTTTTTAGTATTTATTTTATTATTTATTTTATTATTTATTTTATTATTTTTTATTATTTATTTTATTATTTTTCAAATAATTGCAGAAAATTTGTTCCTCGACGGCGAGACATTTTCATAACACAAAAAAAACCTTAAATAAAGCTTGGTTTGGCGCGCAATAAACAGAACTACGTGTTTGTCCAAATATGTCACGAAAAGGGCTAGGATTTCGACGAAGTGTCATCTTTTTTCTGCTGCTTTTAAGACATTTTCTGGTTATCTAGAAGGTCCATTTATGTTTCCTAAATTCCAAACATGAAAAGTTTTTAGGTAATTTTTCATAATTTTTTATCGATTTTAGTTTTAAGGTAATCTTTACTAGATTAAGGGCATTTTTTGGGAATTTTTAGCGATTTTTGAATTATTTAATTGTCATTTTTGGACCTTTTTAATTTTTAGACCATTTTTTGAGTTTTTTGGCCATTTTAGCAAAATTTTAATAGAATTTTTTTTTCGTTTTTTTCGTATTAAAACATGTAAAAATGTAAATTTTTAAACATGTTCCTTTAATAATAGAGTCTTTTCAATCAAAGCCATTACTTATCGAAAAAGGAGTAGCTTTGTTTATAGACTTCGATGAAAAAAAACTCTGCGCGTGGTAAAACTGACGAAAGCGTATGTAGAAAGATGAAACATGTGTTTGATAAAAGCTCAAGATATGATAGTTTTAATTAACTCAATTTTTATGATCTATTGTTGAAATATTAGGAGATAAAAATTTTGAAATACTATGAAATTAAAAGAGGGACTTACATCCGATGACATATCGTCTTTTAAATATTTTCCTATCGTGCAGAAGTAGAAAGAAGTTTTTCTGTTTACAAAAACATTTTGCCAGACAATCTACGTTAATTCAATTTTAATAACTTAAAAATGTACTTTGTAATATACTGTAACGCTATGTATAAAAATTTTATACAATAAATTTTTAATTTAGTAATGTTTTATTTTTAAAGCTTTATTTTTTTATGTAATTGTTTGCGTTTTTCATGTCATTTTTGTCCGTTTTAAGATAATTTTCTGCAGTATTTAGTTAATTTTTGTCATTTTTTAGGTCATTTTCTGCAATTTTTTAGGTCATCAAAATCCGAGCCCTGGTCATGAGATATTTGTATCAGATGGCCTGTATCTAGTATTTTGATGCTAACTGAGAATTTGGAACTTTTTTGTTTTGAGAGAAAAATTAAAAAAAAAGTACTCATTTTTATTATATATAAAGAAAAAACTTCAAAGCCGTATACAAGTCGCAATGTTCAGCTTGGCAGAAGAATAATTCTATCGAAGTAAGGCTTCATAAATAACAAGGTTTTCTTGCGTAAGGCAACGCTTTTAACGCGTTTTCTCGACGCATGAAGAATTTGTTTCCCCAATAAATTTTTTTTAAAATACTCAATTTTAAATTTTTACGTCTTTGTTCTAAGTGTTTGAAATCCGTCATCTTGCTGTATTGGTTTGTAAAATTCTCGATCTGGCGTAGAATTCGAGTAAAATTAAATACGGCTTCAAAGCAACAGGAATTGGTCGGTTCGATCCAGACAGCTTCGACGAACTGGATTTTATTCAAGCCGTCGAGCAAAACGTGGAAGAGGCTGCCAACGATACTTGCATCGATGAGGATGCGCAGTACCGGATTGTGTTGCCTGATCCAGATTTTGGGCATATTTAGAAAGTTGACACCACACCAGGACCATCGACATCGAGAACTACTTTGATGAGTAGCCTCTCGATTTAAGATGCAGTCATTGTAGCTCTTTGCAAGGAACTACGCCACAGAAGCCTTCAAACCGTAGTCGGAGGCCCATGCGAAGCGCCGTTCGAAGCCGCGAAACCGCAAAACCGCAAAGTGAGCAGTCAAGCAAGCAGCTAAGGCAACTAAGGCGACACCATCCAAGCAATCCGCTTAGAGAGCAGCTTCAGCAACACTTGTGAAACCATCGTCTAAACGCGCCAATGCAAAAAAGGCTCCATCATCATTTGATGATTATGACGAGGATTGCGATTTTTGCATCATTTGCGAGAAGTTGTTGTCCACTCGATTGACCGCTCAAAACTCCATCGAATGCAACACATTCAACTGGCCGGTGCATTTGAAACGCGCTGACTTGCATGCCAGCGATTACACCTGCAAACATTGCGATTCTGATGCGGACGATGAATAATTTAATTTTCATTTTTTTCATATTCATGTTTATTTAACTTTTTCTGCTCTGAAGGCTTTTACGCTATTTTTCGTAGCTCTTTGTGCCATTAAAGGCTTAAAAATGAATAAATACCCTTTTCTTTATATTTAGAGGCGTTTGACTTCATGTTTTCCTATTTTCAGGGCATTTTCCAGGGGTGCCCACAATCGGTTAAAAAAAATGTTTTCTTAAAATTTAATCAGTTTGATCTTTTTGATGGAGTCAAATGAATTCTCTCACCGGTGTTATCTAAGCTCTCTACCTTTCCATTGGTTTATATATGTCTGCATTTATATATTAACAAGGTCAAAAGATATGGCTGAAATAGTTAACTGTGCCCACAACCGGATAAACTCCCCTACCTTTATTTATATAAAAACTTGTTTCGGTTTTATTTGTCTTTATTTGAAGTACGGTGTGGCTCTTTGAAAGGCATTGAAAATCTTAATGTGGCTCTCAATGACCTTACTCGTGCCCACCCCTGATCTATACTATTATATAAAATTGAAATGAAAACTTTCTTATTCCAGGTAAACTATAAAGGTACTGGGCAAATTTTTATGAAAAAATTTTATAATATCAATTTAAGGGATATTTTTCTTTCGAAATTTTAATAAAAAATATATTAAATAAAAGTTTTATGTCATTTAAATCACCCCACGCATTGCTTAATTGTTTTCTTTTAACGCAGTTGCGTTGCGAGAATTTCAATAAATTCCATGTTGCTCTCTTTTTTGCTCAGCAAGCATAAGGTAACAAAAAAAAAAAAACAGAAGAGCCCGGAGCAAGGCGAAAAGGGAAATACATATAAATAGAGTGCAGCACTCAAAAAAAAATAAAACAAAAGCAGAAATGTTTTTTATTGCGTTTGACATGGAAACCGCGGACAACAGCTTCCTGTTTGTTTATTATATTTTTCAAGTTGCATTAAGAAATTTTTGTATTAAAACTAAGGTGTTTTATACTTGTTTTTAAAATGAGTTGTTGTTATTATTAGATTAAAGTAAGTAAATTGTTTTAATTTTGTATGTTGTACTATAAAAGATTTTGCCTTAAATGAATTTAAAAAAATTAAATTAAATAAAATTAAACTAAACTAAAAATTATTTAGTGGCTTACTCACAAATCAATTTTATCTTAGAATTTTCAAAACTTAACTAGATAAATCCTATTGCTTTTAAAATTCTATTTAAAGATGCTATAAATATCACAGCGTAACCTGTTTGCTTTTAAGCTAGCGCTTCTACATTTGAGTACTACGTTTCGCTTACTCCAAAACAAAAAACCAAAAATATTCCAACTTTGCTTTCTCACTCTAAGCTTCAACAGATAACGTTTAAGTTCGTCTTCTCTTACCAAAACTTTCAACTTGTAGGCAAAAGAGTCTGACTTTTACCACCCATTTCTTGCTACTGCAGCATTACCACATGAAAATGGCAAAAATTTCACCGTACACGAATAAAGCCGCCTGAAAGAAGCCTCACAAAAAGTTCCTCAATAACACCTGCAAAGGACATCAACTGCGCTTCACATGATGTGCAAAGCCGTGAAAATGCCCTGACACCAGAAACAAGCACAAGCAGCTTACAGTTCAATATCATAGGAACGATTGAACACGTAATTGAATATTGCGGTAACTGCGAAGAGGTGATGGCAAACATCTTCAACAAAAATAATACACATTAAAGAAAATAAAGAAACACAGGTGTACCTACCGTTTCATTGTGAAATTAAATAAAATTTCAAGATCAAAAACAAGCAACATTTAAATAATTACCTACAAAATAGCTGAGATAAAATTTTAAATTGAAATCCTTGAAATTTTTTGAATTCGCGTATAAATGATATTTAGTTTATGAATTAAGATTGTGAGCTTTAGATCAAGTGAGTTTTCAAGAAGGCAACAACAACAACAACAACTCTGTATAGAGTCAATCACTTAGCTGACTAGACAGTCTGTTTCGGAAATCGCTACATATTCCTCATCAGTAGTCTTTGAGTGATTAAGCTGTGATCAACTCACTGTTTAAACTAGCATATGAATGTACAGATCCTCTAATTCATTCTCATGAATTGTGTGGCTGCTAATCATATGACACTTCAAAGCAGGAGGCCATTTAAGATCACCGCCATTAACTCTATCAAGGGTTGCCATCTGTTCTAGTTGCTTCTTCATTTATTTCAATATTCATTGATATTTAGTTTAGTTGTAGTTTTAATGTAGACAGCTAGTAGCTGGAGACATATCATTAGGGACATGATAAGACTCTGAAGCTCATAAAGATACGGTTTCTATTTTTTTAAATTCAATACAACAACAGCTAAATTGACATTGTAATATAAAATCTCTATATTCGAAAAATTTTTTTTTCGAAATTTGCTAATGCATTAAGTTTTTGATCCGTGATCCTTATAAACCAGTGTCGGGCAGCTTTGCACACCTATACTTTCTCATCTTGAATATGTATTAATGAGCGCTTTAAAACTCACACTGAAAATAAAGTAGTGCTAAAGCGCTTTTTGCAGAAATCTTACTAGGCATTATGGCATATTTTTTTGTTCGGATTAGTATTGCGAAAGTAATTAAATAAGTAGTGGACAGAATGTCAAAAGGAAACAGACCGACAGACGGATAATGTGAAATAACGATAAGCAGACGGAAATGTAAAAAGGCAGGCTTATAGTAAAAAACAAATATGTTTTTTATTGTGCTTATGTTGCTTAGGGGTCGTCCATAAACTACGTTACTGATTTTCCGGTTTTTTTACTCCCCCTGCGTTACTTTTCGTAGTGCTTTTCAAAACCCCTCAACCCCATAAAGTAACGTTACATATGAAATTAATTCATTCGAATGATTATATATTTTGACTAGCTCTGACAATTTTCACTAGTATTAGTGATTAGTATGACTAGATACATTAAAGGAACAATTGGAAAAAAATAAATAATTAGTATCATCTGTAAAAGCTATTCCATCTGCGATCCAAGATTCAATACTCTCAATCACTGGAATAGAAGAAGCTGGTAGCTTTGTTGAGGATTCTTCAAAATAGAATTTTTCATCGGATTCTATGTCAACCCATTCAGGTGAATCCTCATTTCTAACGCAAAGAAATTCACCTGGTCTTTGACAGAGTGCACCCTTAAAGGCTGCACCCGAGCTGCACCAAGTTCTGTGTTTTTTTTGTAAATGCTTTCTGAAAAATTGATTTATTTAAATAGTATTTTTTATTCCGATTTATTGTAAACGATATAATACAAACTTATGGCAATTCATAGAAGTTTTAAAAACGAAATACAAGCCGCAGGTAGGACACGACCTTGAACCAATTTCTTCTTTCTGAGAAGGACAGTACATGTCATACGGTATCTCCTTTGATCAAGAACATTCAGGCCTTAACGTCAAAGCCTGTCGCAAAAGCAAAGACCCAAATTTTTCAGACGTGTGCTGAGATGGTGAAGGAATACCAAAAGGTTCCTGTGTCGAGGGATAAGGCGGTGGAAAAAATCGTTGAAACAAAAGTTAACCATCAATTTAGACGATCAAACATAAACATGTAAGATTAAAAATTATTGAAATGAATGTGTTATTAATTAGAGGTTTTTCGTCGATTTTTTTAATTTTTGGTAACGTTACAATATCTAAGCACCTCCCCCCCTACCGTTACTTATCGCAGTGCATTTCAAAATTCTTCCCCCTCCCCCTAAATTGGTAACGTAGTTTATGGACGACCCCTTATTGTATTTTGCCAAGACCAAACTGACAGCGTAAGATGCTTTCATTATACGTACTTGGAACTGATCACTATATGATATTATATGTGGACATGCCGCTTTTAAATAATTAAGTAATTTCTCCATCACATGCCCCACATTACCTTATATTGGCCATGCAAGTTATCGTAATGCCTTGTAATGCATAATTTTTTTTAATTTTACCTCTTTGATGCCGCCGCGTCATGCCGTTATTTTCTAAAAATAATTAAATTTTTCACACATGCTTCCAAAAATTATGCATACATAAAATTTTATACAGTGTAATCATACGTTATATCTGTGTCGATGAGTAATAACAGCTTAAATCTTATTTCAAAGTTACCAGAAATCTTGCTTCAAAGTTTTTAATCGCCATATAAGTTATATGAAAGGGTCTTTTGTTTTTGCGTCATATCTTTGGCTAAGGTCATGCTAGAAGTTCTAGATTTTGTGTGTTCATAATGATATGTACGTGGGACACAACTTTATCAATAACTCAGTTGTGTCTTAAATCGACTTAAGCTATTATTGCTTATCGACACAGATATAATATAATATATTCAAGGAATACGCAAGCGCAGATCTTATCTGCTTGACATTCGCTTGAACACTGAAGCTTTGATCGTTCTGTAGATGAGATGAATACCCTGCAAACCAAAGTTTCCGAATTTGTCTGAATTTCGATTAGTTCGTAACTATTTCGAGAATTCTTAACGAATTCGTAACTATTTCGCAACACTAATTTCGGAACATTTCCGAATAATTCGAAAGAGTTCCGAAAACAAATTTTCAAATTTAAATTGTGAGGTGTTTTAAATATTTCGAGTTGAAATAATTTGTAGGCCATGAGCCTAGCGACATTTTAAATAATTTCCCAATTGTAAAATAATTTAATTTTAAGCAACTTTTTCTTTAAAACAGATGATACAAGATATGGTTCTAATTTAAATTTTTACAGATGCAAATACAAACGACATGTCAGATTCACATTTACATATGCTCCGTAATAGTAGTTGCAAAGGATCTGTAATTTTTGGCATGTCATTTGTACGAAACATATAGTCTGGGGCATCTTAAGCCCTAACTAAACTTTGATTCGAAATTGTTATTTAATTTTGTATTACATACGGTACAAAAATCATTAAGAGATCATGGCAAATTTGGTGCTTCATTTCGTTACAAATTCGGTGCTACAATTCGTTAAGAAATTGTAATGAATTTGTAAGGAATTCGTTACGAAAACGATAATTCAATTGCTTACGAATTTGTTACGAAATCGATACGTCAATTCTTTACGAATTTGTTACGAATTCGTTACGAATACGATACTCCAATTCTTTACGAATTTGTTACGAATTCGTTACTAAAATTCCTTCCGAATTCGTTACGACAGTTCGTTACGAATTCGTGTCAACCCCTCCACACGATTTTCGTTACGAAATCGGAACGAATTCGGATGCCGAACTCGGAATAATTTCGATAAATTCGTAACGAATTCGTTACGAATTCGGAAACTTTGGTTTGCTGGGATATATATTTTACTGCACAAACACAATCTCAAGTGTGCAAAGGTGCTGCTATAAACCATTAACAATTTAAATTCGATCGGATAATATATATCTTCTGGTTGCATTATTTGATCCAAATTTTTTATAAAAAAAACGCCTTCGACAAATGCCTTCGGAGTAATTTTTAATTAAAAAAAAAATACTGCAAATGTATACTAGGAGTGGCCGCAGAATGTATGGACGAAAAAAAAAATCGTAATGTTAAAGTTTCAATGGTTGTATATGTTTCATATAACTTCAAAACCAACGTATAGAACTTTAAAGTCGATTGGAAAACTCTAACACAGGCATCATCGAAGTTGAAAAATCGCCTGAAGTTAAAGTGATCTAACACTAATCACGCATCGCCATTAGCAGAAAAAACGCTGTAAGTACTATTTGGTTTCCTGGATAAGCACGATGACATCCATCAAACATACAAGAAATGTCATCTAACGTTTTCGATACAGCAGCTTCCTTCAGACGTTTTGTGCAACAGAGTGGTCCTTATTTTTTTTTTTCAAAAGTAACAAATTACCCACCGGGGTTTTGTTCCTTTACTAAACAGAAGTAAATTGTGAAATTTTCAGAAAAAAATATTGATATTTAAACGTGCCGCTTGCGACCTTAAGTTGAAAATCATCTGATTTATATGGGGAAAAAGTGATCTTTTTTAAAAAAATCTCAATAACTTTTTTTAAAAAAACTGGTACGCGTTTCGTTTTTGATTTAATTTTTCTTCAAAATGTGCTCTCAAACATGGAAATAAGACAAGAACTACTAGAGTTGTGATTTTATACTTTTCGAAAAAATCGAATTTTTTCCTTGTTGTATTAAAAAAATCGCTAAAATCCAAATTTAAAAAAATTTTATTGAAATGTTATGGAAATATTTTCTTAAACTACATTCAAAACAGATACAAACAATTGTGGGATTACGTTAAATAACCTGCTTGTTATGAAATTTTTCGGTAAAAGTGTACCTTTTTGGAAATTTCGAGCTTGGTTGTTTTTACGAAAAAAATTCAAAAAAAATTTTAAAATTCAAGTTTTGAAAAAATCACCGAGAAATAGATTAAGGGTAGTTGTGAGTTATTTTGTGAAAAAAATTGAAAAAACCAAAATTCAGACACCAAAGTTAAAGCTATTGAAACTTGACTTTTTTCCAAAAATTTTCAAAGTGTCTGCTTTTGGCACTTCGAACACAAGAAAATTTATAATACATCGGAAAACTATGTTTCTCACTTAAAATGACTTCAATAATCTTAGAAATATATAAATGGTTTTTTTAGAAAATATTTTGAACTCCAGGGATGCCAACATATCATACCCTGGTTTTAGGGCAACAAATAATCAAAAAACTCCAGGTTTGACTCCTGGGTTTATTAGTTTAGGTTAGTTTATTATGAACTAGCGAAGAGTTGCATAATGCAAAGTTAATTATGCAACTTTGCATAAGAATGTAAAGTTCTTATATATCTATAAAACATTCTAGTTTTGATTAAGGCTTCCTTTTTCTTTTGACCACAGACCAATTTTGAGGAATCAGGGACTTCTTTGATGACTCTTTCTACCCATTGAGTGTGTGATGGGAGTTATGTTTACTCCCATACTCAGAAGCTATGTTTGCACTCTCGGTTTCTAGTAAGCTTTGCAAAACCTGAATTGTGAAATGACTTGTGAGAGGTGGTGCTGTCACATTCCAAACAATCATATCGACATACTCTGATACTCCAAAATTTATTTTCGGGATTTCAAACCGTCTTAGTGGTTTACTGGCTTGTTCTTTAGATCGAGCCTTGATGATACGTCTTAAAGCCAGTTTCTTTATATTATCTCTCTTATCAGCCAACGTAGCTATGAGCACGTTTTCATGGTGAGTAAAGTATCCATATCCTTGAATACATTTGTGTACAATTTTCAGATTTTCCTCAGAAAGGTAAGTGGAACTCCTTATGGTTTCCCACAAGTTTTGAGCTCCATTATAAGCTTTTGGATTGCACTTGATCCTGAAACAGCTAGGTGCATAAACTTTCACGATTAGGGTTGCCAACTATTTTAATGTTTGCGATGGAGTTTTTGTAGCTACTTATATTCTTAAAATGCAATTACCATCTCGCATGGGAGAGCTTTCCTGCACTCCTGTTTTCTAATTCTTGAGATATTTTCCCACTCGAAACAGCTTTACAAATATCATAAAAGTATTGTTGGTCAGTACTCAAACCCTTTTCATCACCACGATCGATTATATCACTGAACTATTTTCAATGCATGACATGTTGCCAAGCTTTGACCGACAGGTCCAACAAATCCTTTTGGTCCGTTAGTAGGTCTATCCAGCTTTTCCACTAGATGCCGTAATGGAAGTTCATTTGTATGTAATTGGCAAATAATACCCTCTGCACAGGTCTACCAAGTTTCCCTTCAAGGGAGGGAATTACACCATTATAATATATTTTGTTATTAACATTGGTTATTTAAATGTGCTTCATAGCTGCAGCTTTAACCTTCTTTTGTTTTAACCCAATGTGCATTCCGTATGAAGCACATTTTCATCGGGAGGACATTTTTATTCAAAGAGTTATATAGCCGTCAAAGAAGTCACTGCTGCCTCAAAATTGGTCTGTGATCTGTGTTGATCAAGTGAACAATGTAGTGAAAAAAGTTTATTATGTCCTACGTAATTTGAGAATGTCTGCTAGCGTAACTCCTGTAAATATAAAACGTAAGTTGGTGATACCATTAATTTTACCATTGATAACATACTCTGAAACAGTGTACAGTAAGCTCAACTCATCTTCCCAATTAAAATTGCAAATAGCTTTTAATTATGCCACACGTTATGTTTATGGTTTACGAAGATATCTAGCTATCTAGATACCTATCTAGCTTTAGAAATTCAATACTTGGTTGCTACATAACATCATACATCAAAGCAAAAAACTGTATATACCTGCACAAACTTATTCATGAAAAATCGCCTCGTTACCTTTATGAAAAATTACGGTTTTGTATGTCTAGAAGAAGTCATATTCTTATTATACCCAGGCATAATTCTTTAAACACCTCTTGCTTGTTTTTCATTAACGCCATTAGACTCTGGACTCTGAGAAATAACTAGGAGAGGTACTTTTAGGCAATCTTTCTTAAGGGCGCGTTTATAGTGGCGACTTGTTGCTGGGCCGGACCGAGCTGGAAACGCGTCCTTCTAAAAGCAGCTGGTAGTGCGTATAGTGCACGCTTGTCGCTGGTAACTTGTTTCAGCTGGTTTTTTACTATTTTGTATTTGTTTGTATATATTAGTTTTTTTTTTTTTGTTAATTTTGCAACCGAAGCATCAAAAAAGCCACATGATTTCGTTCACTTATTTTGCTTTCCTCAAACCAGCGGAAAACAAATGTAGAGACGAAAATGCGAAAAACGCTGCTGAAACGCACTTCCTGCAACTGCAAGTCGTTTGAAGTCACTTGAGGTACCAGCTTGTTTCGACTTTTTTCGCGTGAGAAGGGTTTTCTGCTGGTTTTTGTTGCCTTCTTGTTGTTTTTATTTCAAAATTTTTTTTTAGACAAAAAAGAAGATCGTAGAAAGAACGCACATTAAAAAAACGTACATCAGCTGCTGGCCCAAGGTTTTGTGATGCTATGACTCAGCTAAAACGCACTTCAAGCCGCATGAAGCCACTTGATCATCCAACTGGTTTAAACTTTTTTCTTTAGGTTTTGTTTTTGTTGTATTATTTTTGATTTTGCAACAAAGCAATACAAAACTAATCTAAACAAAGTTGTTATCTTGTTGCTGCTATTTTTGTTTGTTTACTTTTGTGCACAAAATCAAATTAAAAGGAAGAGCGCACATAAGAAAATTTGATAATCTTCGATTCTCTGTTTTAGATGAAACGCACTTGCAGCCGCTAATCGACGAATTGCTTTACCGGCTGGTTTAGCTTTTTTCACTATTTCTCTTTTTGTTTTCTGTGTGCAACAGTTCATAGAAATTTATCTTCGTTGCTTCTTTATAATGCTGTTTCTATGCGTATTTTTTGCGGTAAAGAAAATACAGCATAGCAACTGAGCGCAATTTTGTGTCCTTGCGTGCTTATTACTATTCTTGTCGGTCTTCTTTGTTGCTAGCATGTGTTCTTTGTTTCCTTGAATGAATGAATTCAAGGAAATACAGAATCGATCGCGACGCTGGCAGTCAAGTGTGCTGCAATTTGTTGTTTTTTGCGTATATCAATATTTTTCCATAATAATAAATAAAAGTTTATGAAAATAATATATATAGAAAGTAATAAGCAAGCAACGTGTAAAATGAATCAAAACTCGCAAACCGTGCGAGCGAGCGAGAAAGCAACATTTGGGAAGATGAAAACCAGCGCACAAGTCACTTGAAGTTGCCAGCTCGGCTGTCACTATACGCACTTTGAGCTTGTTTCATATAATTGTATGTGCAGCGTTTTCCAGCTTTCCTTCTCGGTTCGGTTCGGTCCAGCAACAAGTCGGTACTATAAACGCGCCCTAACTTTCTTCTCTACTGCATAGTATCTGCAATTTGCTTAAACTATTTCAAAGGTTATTTTTATTTTTTTTCTTTTCTTTTCTTCTTTATTAATGTATTTACTCTTTTTTTATTATAATATATGATTATTATAATAATTTTTTAATCAAAAGTATTGTTAAATGTCTGTAATTAAATCTTAAGCCCGGTTGTTATAATCTTAATCTAATTAAATTCTTATTTAACTAAACTAAATGATTTTTTTACTATAAAAGAACATAGTTCTAAGTGCACTGATGTAAGCTTTTAATTTTATAAATAAATAAATAAATTCATCAAAAGAAAAGAGAAAGCTTAGTCCGTGCTGGGTCCTGGGTAGTTTAATATGAACTAGCGAAGAGTTGCATAATGCAAAATTGATTAACGAAAGCTATATAAATAAGTTTTGATAACATTATAAGAGGATATCAAAAATTATAAAACGTTAAAAATATCAGAAACTTACGAATATTTGGATGAGTTAAAGTCTCATGTGCTTACTAAAACCACCGCCTAAAAATTTTTAAAAAAATCCTGTCTCTATGTAAGGCCTTGTTCAACTATTTAGGGACTCGGCAGGTTTTTTTTTTTTATTGTTTCAAGTACTTAAAAAAAATTTGTAAAAATGTAAAAAATTTATAAAATTTTCAAACTTTAAGCCAAATGTGCAGACTCGAGAATTTTTCAGAATTGTTTGTAGGTCTCATACACAGTCATTGAAGGGTACCCGTTTCCAAAAATAAAAATATTGATGAACAAAAACTCAGAAATCAAAGGGAGATAGCCTATATTTTGATATAATTGCACAAAAAACAGCTACGCACCATTTTTTTTCTTTTTAATAGAACTAAGCAATAATAATAAAAACATTTGAAAACATTTTCTTGATTCCATTAAGAAAAAACTATAACTGAAAGCTTTCTGAAAGCCGCTCCCAATTTTTTTGATTTAGAAATTTCATTTAAGGTACATACAATACTTTTTATATTTTCCTCTTATATGACAATACATCTGTACTCTAATGTTGCGGAATGTACCTTTAGTGTACTGAAAATATAGAAGTATTTCATATTTGGTGTTAATTGGTTTGTTTTGTAAACTAAAAAAAAGAATGACTGTGAATTTGCTAGCGATCATACTTTTGATGAATGCACCTACTTTCCAATCCCCTTAAAAAAGAAAATCAAAAATTTTGGAAAGTTTTCCTGTCAACAAGAGAAAGTCTTTGCAAAATGAGACGTCAGTATTTATCAACACTAATAATTTGCAAGTAAGATAAGAACATTTCATCCTTTTTTGATGACTTTCTAGAATTTGGAGAGTCAGAGTTACTTTTCTTATGCTACTATTTTATTAGCAGATTAAACATACAGCCGCCAGACAAGAGTTGTCTCTATATTTGGCAGACAGCGATATATCACTTGGATGCGTTTAGAGATTTACCCTAATTCGGGAAGTTTTTTTAAAATATAATACACCTTGGACTTTTTCCGCACCAGTGGAGCGTTTTTTTTTCATTTGCTGGCATGGCAAATACGCCTTGCAGGTGGTGTCTTTCAGACGAAAGATTTGATATATTTGTTATAATCTGAGGAAATCATTTATATGAGTTTTCTGTTAAATTTGGTTATTGAATTTGTTTTGTTAAAATATATGTATTCCGTGCAAAAAAAATCTTTCGCATTACTTCATAATTCTTTTTAGTGATAATGCAATAATAGCGCATTACTCATAGTTCGTTTTAGTAATAATGTAAAATTAGTGCACTACTTGCCATAAAATTTAGTGAAGAAAAAATATTAATGCATTACTTTTAGATTTTTAATTAAATGCATTAATTTGATAAAAAATTAGTATAAGTAAAAAATAGTGCACTTGAAGTATAATAGCTATTGATATTTAAATAAACTTGCATTTGCATTTATTTCGTTTAGTTAAGAAAAAATGGTCAATGACTTACCTAATTTAATGCAGTTCTGATCTCACACAACACATCAGAGACCAAGGTGCATTCAAAGCAGTGTACTTTTATGGGTGCACGTGCACCAAAGAAGGCCGAAATGAGGCTGTCGGCCAATACCTTAAACAGTGTTAAACGATCACCGGCAAATATTATTCACAGCTTTTGGACAGATTTGACATTGGTTTGAAACAAAAACGACCGCATTTGGCGAAGAAAAAAGTGCTCCTCCACCATGACATCGCACCGGCGCACAACGATTCAAAACTGAAAATAAAACCAAAATGCATTAGCTCTTTTGATGAGTTTTTTTTTTCTTTACATTGCTTATACTACGTTTACATTGGGCCAATTGACTCATTTCACCTCATTCAGTCATATGAGAAACGAAATCATCTCAGTTGCCATTCAACTCATTTGAAACAAATCAATGAGAATGGATACGTTTATTAAACTTATTACAAACTATTTCGAACGCATTGAATGGAGAATGGAAAACAAACACAGAACACACCAAAAAAAAAAGGGAAAACGTCAAACAGCAGATACAGAAAAACAGCAACAAACAACCAGTTGCCAAACCAAATGAGATACTTTCTACTACTTTACTAATGTAAACACTTTTGATTAACTCATTTCAAATGAGTCATTTGGCTTAATGTAAACGTAGTATTTAGAATAGTGTAACTAGCATGAGTCAAAAATATTGTGAAGAAAAATTCACAGGATTAATGTAAAAACACTTTTATAATGTTGTAAAAATTGATAACTTTCAAGAGTAATTACAGAAAAATGAGGTTGATTTGGACCATTAGAGTTGGGTTTCGAGGGTTAAACTGTTTTAAGAAATTATTTTTCAGATAATTTTATTCATTGACATGTAGTCGATAAAGTTGATGAGAAAAACTGCAACAACATGTACTTGACCTTGAACCTTAAATTTCTCGAAAACGGGCCGAAGGATTAAAAAACGATAAACGCTATTAAATCCAGCATCTTTGAATAATGCTGAAGTGATATGTCTCTAGCTGGTTTGATATTTGGACATGCACAGTGTTAGTATAAACTTCAATATTCAAATAATTCTTTTCTAATATTCAATTTTTTTTTCTTATGTGTATGAAAGTACTTTTGTTTTCTTTTAATAAAAAAAAATTTTTTGTAAAAACTTAAATTTTCATATAAGTAACCAGTTTCGGTTTCGGCCGAATATTATAGAATGGCCGAATATTCGGTTTCGGTCGGACACTACATACTAGGTTACTACTTAGGGTAAGCCCCAGGAAAACTTAACATTATACTCTTCCACGAAGTATATTGTTTTCATTTTCCATTTGTTTTAAGCTGAAAGATGGAAGAGCTGTTATTTTTAAAAGAATTCTGTGATTTAAAGTAACCTATGTCCCGTCCTATGAGACGTAAGGAACCCAAATGTCAAGTTCAAGAAAAATATATCCGGAAATTTTTACGTGATACGCGTACAGACAGATATACAGATACATATGTACTTCAAAATTTTCAGAGCAGAAAAAATTTCCAAATAACATTAAATGTACAGATTTTTTTAACAATTTTTACAATGCAATTAGCAGCGCAGGTCCACTGATTATATGCATAAAAGAAGGCTTATTTACTCTGTCAAAGACCAGAAATCAGAATAAACCTGAATGGGTCAAAATAGAATCCGATGAAGAATTCGAAGAATCCTCAACAAAGCATCTAGCTTCTCAATCCCAGTGATTGAGAGCAACAACTCTTGGATCGAAGTTGGAATAGCTTTAATTGATGATATAAATAATTATTATTTTTTTTAAAAGGGGTAAAAAGTGATAAAAATCAGAAACGGAGTTTATGAACGACACCTCATGAAATTTAAAATTTTTACAATCACGTGCACTGAAACATTTCTAATGGGAGCTGGGCGTGGCATAAAATAAATTTTTTATTTTACACATATATATTTTCGTTTCGGGGGAGTGGTTTTTATATAGGCTCAATAACAAAAACAATATGAAGCGTTTTAAATTTTTGTCTTGTATAGGAGAGGTAGGCGTGGTTGCGGGAGTAATTTAAAATATTTTATTGTATGTGTTCTTATAAAGTCAATTTCAGCGTGTGTGTCAAATTGTATGGGTCTTCGACGAGTCCTACTATTTATTAACACTTATTGCATGGGGATCTGCCTTTGTCCGGATAACACGTCTGTACTCGCCATGGCAAAAATCCATAAATTGGGCTACGAACTACAACCCCATCCACAATATTCTCCAGATTTAGCCCCCTGCGGCTGTTTTCGATTTCCAAACCCAAAAAATGGCTAGGCACACAGTGCGTCTCAAAAATCTGTAACTTTTTTGTCTCTTGGTATAATTAAGCTACAATTAGAATATATTATCTCTGTATTCAATAAATCATTTGAATTATTTTTTTTTAAATCTATGTTGTTTTTATTATTAAAATTTTAATGACAGTTAAGAAATATACTAGTATAGCTTGACTTGTGCGTTTCAAAATTCTCTAATTTTCGCGTCTCTTGCAATAATTAAGCCAAATTTGAAATATATTTTTTGTGATATTCAATAAATAATTTGAACTCCTTTTTTTTAAATCCATTTTAGTTTTTAGTACCAAAATTTTGTTTTAAATTTTAAAAAATACGATTTTGGCTTTAAAATACCTGTAACTTTTTGTTTCTTGAAATATTTAAACCCAATTTGGAATATATTTTATATGATATTCAATAAATCAATTGAACTACTTTTTTCCAAAATCCATTTTAGTTTTTAGTACTAATTTTTTTCAAGTTAAAAAAATTTTGCGTTTCAAAATAGTGTAACTTTTTGTCTCTTGCAATAATGAAGCCAAATTTAAAATATATTTTCTATGATATTCAATAAATCATTCTAGCTTCTTTTTTCAAAATTCATTATTTTTATAATTAAAAGCTTGTTAAGAATATTCTTACAAACAGAGAGAATTTTTTATAATTTTTGAAATCCTAAAAATAAAGTCTTAAATCTAAAATTTAAATTTAAAGTGAAGAAGTTTGCGCAAAGTGTTTTGTTGTAAGTGGTAAAAGTGGGACACCACATGCGTGAGATTATGGGGCAGACTCCATACTCCACATATATAACAATGATCACGGAAAACAACACATCAACACAAAAATCGTATTTGTTGAAGAATTCTGATATAAATCAGAAAACATGTGTTATAGAATAATACGATGCAGGACAAAGTCATGGGATCCATAAAAAAATTAAAGAAATAGTTGAATTGTGCAAAGTTATCATAAAAACCTCAAATATACAAGTTCACAATATGTGATGAGTTAGGAAGGGCAGCAAGTTCCCCTTCTGCAGTCCTATGCCACTGGTTTCTTCTAGACAAACATGTGTTTGAGAAACATGCAGATTTTAACGGAACTATCAATTGCACTGCATCAACAAAGTTTAATAAAAGAAAAAAAAGAAGTTTATAGGATATTTTTTTGCCATGCACCTACGTTATGAAAATTTAAATTACTCAAAAAGGGCAAAATTGGAGCAACTTATCTTTTTTTTTGTCTTGTTACCGATACCCTAAGGAACCAAATGCATTGTGAAAGAAAACAGAGCAAGACAGTGCAACTATTGTATTTAAACCTTAACCAAAGATGAAAAAAAAAATTAAAAAATAGGTTGACAAAAATTTTAAATTTATTAAATGAAACTAATTTTTCGGTTTTATTTTTATTTTTTCAAAAAGCCTAAACACTGAGCATTCCAACGGTATATAATACTTGTATGATCAATTTAAAAAGAATTGAACAAAAATTCGATTAAAAAATTTTTCATTTCACTGCTTATGTATAGGACTGTGTCTTGAGAACACTTTAGCAAGCCATATAACTGAATCGTGTTGATTTTTTTATAAAATTTTCATTATGGTACAAAATTTTAGCTTTTGTTAGATTATTTTCATAATAATACAAGTTTCAAGAGTAATTTTTAAAAAATTATTTATGAGACGCAAACGTTCATTTGGGCCCACTGTGCGGCGGTAAGACATTTAGGTCGAATGAAGAGGTCACCACTTAAACAAATGCCCATTTTGAGAAATTTGATAAAACCTATCATTTGGAAGAAATAAAAAAATCGTAAAAACGCTGTACTAAATGTATGTATCTATCTAGAAGAAGATTATGCTGAAAAATAAAGACTTTTTTGTCAAAAAAAAAAAAAAATTTAAGTCAAAAAGTCACTGACTTACCCTATTGCTCGTAAATAGAAGTAAATTTATTTTTAAAATTGATAATTGATAGCATATGCTATTGGATTCTATTAGATTAGAAGAATGTTTTTCTCTACAATCTACGAATTCTTGTAAGAATAATTTCTTAAATCAGTTTTTAAAAGAAGGCAATGTTCAAAAAAATAATGTGCTATATGTATTTACAAAATAAAAAGCAAAAAGTTCATAGTATCTACTTCAAATAAAAACAAATGGCAAAAAGTTCATAGTATCTACTTCAAATAATAATAAATAGCAAAACTTTTTGTTAACTTTTGACATATCACTAGAACTGATTTGCAATGAGCATAAGAACAAACTCGCTCACCCATACGCAAATTACTTCTATATAAGTCAACACATATACAAACAAACAAGTAATTAACACCAACATTTACTTTAATTACTACTACTGCCAAAGCGTACAAATTTCATTTACTTTGCTTATCCAACAGCAGCAACACAAAATATCGTCAACCCTTAAACCAAGTCTTACCTCGTTACTCAACAACCCAACCACCCACAACCTTAACTTGTCTTTTACACCTTTTGGCCTTGTGTCAAAAATCTTTCGTTTCATTAATTAATGAATCACAAATTTACGGCTTTTCGAAACTTTTTCTGCAATTATTTCGAGCGTAAAACGTAGGCGCCTAAATGTTTTTTTTTTTTTACTATATTAGTGTGTGTTGGTGGCAGTGGATGTGTTTGTAAGCTAGTGTTTGTTGGCACGAAAGTGCCGAAAGTGAGTGAGCAAGTACTTGGTTGAGTGTGTGTGTGTGTGGATTTGAGTGGGCGTTTGTGTGTGTGATTGAAGTGTGTTTGCATGCTTCTGATTACAATAAATTGTGACTTAATGAGTCGTTTATGCTGCCAAACTTTTCCAAAATCGGGTTAAACTTTTTGTTGACGCACTTGATTTGAGCTGGAACAGCATGGCATGGCAGGGATGGCGCATTGCATGCCATGACATAGCATCAAATGCGTCTCCGAAGAATTGCACAAGCTCAGCACCGTTTTAAGTTTTAGCATTGAAGTACATTTCTATGCCTCCATTCAGCGGAAAGAACTGTTCCACAACTTTCGGGCTGAATGGTATGCTCTCACAGAACATGTTCCTTGAGATGTCACAATTTATATAGCGAAAATATTTTATGCTACTTCGCTACTTGAGCACTTTTTCGGCTAGAATGCGGCCTATGATCACAAAAATTACAACTATTATCAGAAAAAAATTTTAAAATTAAATGTTCACAACAAAATTAAAAATTTACAAAAAACCTGCAAGTATGCTATATAAAAGTTATTAAATTTGCCAAAAAGTATGCAGCTGGTTGGCACCACATGCAATTTCACAAAATTTCTGCAATTAACATTAATTTAAACTGCATTCAATGCAAATGCTTTAATGTAACCACATTAACTGCTTTATTTTCTATATTGAAAATGGAAAACAACAACAATTACTTTTTTTTTAAAAAATTTTATTGCTTCTCGTGTCTTGCTTGTCGTTGGTTTGCGTTTTCGATACCAAAACTAGGCGGAAAATCTCTTATCTAGCTGCTAAAAGTTTTTTACGCTCGTTGTTTATTTCTGTAATTGTCGCCAACTCCATTCTTCTGTGTGTCAATGACAAAGACTTGCACTTCAGCTGTTAGCTGGCGGCATTCGTCCTTGGCACGCAACCACCTTGACAATGCGTTTTACGTCGCTACTGCATGCGACCTTCTTATCGCTCGTTGTTACTTTTTATTTTATGTTTCCTTTCTACTGTGCTGGCAACCCTGCCACACTGCGTACTTGAGTAATTAAATTTAAGGCAAAAATGTTATCTTCTTGCTTTGTGTTTGTATTTTTTACGCACGTGTTTGGCAAAAATAAATAAAAGAAACGCGCGCGCAAATGAGCAGCAGTAGTAGCAGCAGCAGCAGCAGCAGCAGCAGCTTCAGGATAATAATTTGTGGCTATAAAGTGCAGTGGTGTGAGTACATGTGTAAGTATGTGGTTGCGCAATGTGTGCTTCAAGCAAACTTCTACAAGTTAAACCATTTCATTAAAGTTCACTCAAGTGTTTGTGAATGTGTGGCGAATGAGTTGTGTTTGTGTTGACAACACTTGAACAATTGTCGCAGTAAGTTTAAACATAAGCGTTGGAAAATGATTCACTTTAAATATAAATTTATTATCCGCTTGCTGATACATCCGGTGTTTTACGAAAAGTTATATATATTAGAGCACCCACGAAACATATGGAATGTGTCTTTTCCTGATTTTATTCGCTTCCCGCCTATTTTTCTTTCGACTCAGGCTAAAAAATAAGTTCTGCATAAAAAAACTAGACGTCACTACCATCGACTATATACGACCAAAATCTTATTAAATGAAGCATTTTCATTGGTTTGTGGGCGGTAAAAGGGGGCGTGGACACAAAGTTTTAGTACAGTTACCGACAGTAACCATACAAACTAAATTACTTAATGTTAGCCTTATACGACCCAAACCGACTAAAATATGGCATTTTTATTAATTTGGGGGCGGTAAAACGGGGGTGTGGCAACTTTCTTTTCTGAACCATCTCGTACCTGAAATAAATCAAATCGACTACTAAAATTTCAGGTCAATCGGTCCAGTAGTTTTGGAGTCTATAGGCATCACACACACAGACACACATCGTTTTGCTTTTTATATATATAGATATTGATTTGTGGGCGGTAAAAGTGGGCGTGAAAAATGTATGTACAGTGACCGTCTCTTGGACACCTACACAGCAAGTTTCACTACAAAAATGTGAAGAACTCCGGAATTGCTATGATTTCGAATAAGTAGGCGTATATATATTGCGACCGCTCCCATTTTTTACGCTTACCGACAGTAACCATCTGAAAAAAATTACTAAATTTTAGTTTTTTACGATCAAAACCGTCTGATATATACCTTTTTTTGGTTTGTGGTCGATAGCTTAAATTTTGTTTGTATGGGAGGTACTACGCCCCCTTGTCCAATCGTTACCTAAGCGGAACACTCTCAAGATGTGGTGTCAGTTTCCCTGAAAATTTCATAAAGATCAGTTCAGCGGTTTTGGAGTCTATATGTGATATAGCCACATACCCATATACATACATCCATTTTTATATATATAGAAAATAGATAGAAGATAGATAACAATTAGGGCTAGGAATTTCATGCACATAAAAATCGAAAAAAATGCGCATATAACATGCACTTAAAACTCTAAAATATGCGCTAATAACAAGTAAAATATGGTCTTCAAAATATTTTTCTAAGATTTATTATCGGTTTAAAAATAAATATTGCATGTGATGTAACAAAAATATTAGAAAAAATTAATTTTAAAATACATATAAAATTAATTTATCAAAAGCAACAAGAATATTAAGTAAACATAAAAGTAAGTTCTAAGTGAACATAAGTCATTTATCCCAAAATATTTCAGACTAAATTAAAATGGTTGCAATTAAGAAAAAAAAATATGCAAAAAACCACATGTATTTATTGTGATATATACAAAAATATGCGGAATAAATATGCATAAACAGGCATTTTTTTGTAAAATATGCAAAATCTTGCATTTATTTCAAAATATGCAAAAATGTGCAGTAACGATTGAATGCAATTTTAAAGGAAATTTTATGACTCATAAAGATATTTTAACCATTTTCATTTCAAGATGCCCAGTAAAAACATGCATGAAATTCTTATCCTTAATAATAATAATAATTGTTTTACTACCAAGGATACGGAATTGAGAATAACACAAGAAACCAGCTCTTAGAGATGGTAAGCGACTGTTGACACAAAAAAGACTTTTTCATCCATTTTTACCAAAGAAACATAAGAGGTGGGTCTTCTATCATCCAGTTGCCGTGCATGGTTAAAGGTAGAAAAAATTAAAAAAGAAATTGTTTGATGTCAATGCATTCAACAACTTAATTTTAATTTTTAATGGAAAAATGGAGAGGGCCATAAATGACCTAAGACTGATAGAGAGTTAAAAAAAATTACAATTCAAAACTCAGACATCACTTAACCCTTCAATTCAGGAAGCTTCCGGAGGTGGTAAGCTGCAGTATGAGGTCTGGTCAGACCTTAAATGAAATGTATGGCCAGGTGTTTTCGTGTCTATGTTTATGGCAATATGTACACATATATAAGGCTGGGTCGATTTGTATGAAGGTAAAAAAATTTACGTTTCCTGGGTGATTTTCAGATAGGGCATGAAAAGTTATAAAAAAAAACATAAAAAGGGGCCAGAGGGGTGCACTTTACTCTATCACATCTTTAATTTTGTGAATTTTTTCTTTAGGAATATTTTGTATGTATATTCGCCAAAAAGAAATAGAAGAGATACACCTTTAGGCTTGTTGTACAAAAGCTAGAAGAGTGACTCACTTAAAATTGAAGACAGTTTGTCGGGGAAATTTGTCAGCGTAACTTGGCAGCACTTTTGACTGGTAGTGGAACTTGAAGCAAACAATTTGCACTGACATTCGTTCATTCAATAAAATAACTTCGTGTGGTTGCGTTTGGCCGTCGTCATCGTTGTCGTCGTTGTTGTTTGTGTTTCACTCCCAGAAGCACAGTGGAACTGGAACTAACTTTCTACTTATTTCAATTAGTAGAAAGAAAGTGATTTTTGTACGAAAAATTGGATTAAACCTTTAGTTAAAGTAAAAAAAATAAATTACACAAAATGGGAATAAAATTTCTCGAAGTCATCAAACCATTCTGCAGCATACTGCCGGAAATTGCTAAGCCGGAACGCAAGATCCAATTCAGAGAAAAAGTTCTATGGACTGCCATAACACTGTTTATCTTCTTGGTATGCTGCCAAATCCCGCTCTTCGGTATCATGAGCTCAGACTCTGCGGATCCCTTCTATTGGATTCGTGTCATTCTGGCCTCGAATCGTGGTACTCTGATGGAACTGGGTATTTCGCCAATTGTCACCTCCGGCCTGATTATGCAACTATTGGCTGGTGCAAAAATAATCGAAGTGGGTGATACGCCTAAAGATCGTGCTCTCTTCAATGGAGCTCAGAAACTCTTTGGCATGGTCATCACAATCGGCCAGGCTATCGTCTATGTAATGACTGGCATGTATGGTGATCCATCTGAGATTGGCGGTGGTGTTTGTCTCTTGATCATCATTCAATTGTTTGCCGCTGGTTTAATTGTTTTGCTGCTCGATGAATTGCTGCAGAAGGGTTACGGTTTAGGTTCGGGTATTTCACTTTTTATTGCCACCAATATTTGCGAGACCATTGTGTGGAAGGCATTCTCACCGACGACCGTTACAACTGGGCGCGGCACTGAATTCGAAGGTGCTGTCATTGCTCTCTTCCATCTGATGGCCACACGCAATGACAAAGTGCGTGCTCTACGTGAAGCATTCTATCGTCAAAACTTGCCCAATCTCATGAACCTCTTGGCTACCGTGCTCGTCTTTGCCATTGTCATATACTTCCAGGGATTCCGAGTTGATTTGCCCATCAAGTCTGCCCGTTATCGCGGCCAATACAGCAGCTATCCAATTAAGCTGTTCTACACTTCAAACATCCCCATCATTTTACAATCAGCCTTGGTGTCCAACTTGTACGTCATCTCCCAGATGTTGGCTGTCAAATTTCAGGGTAATTTCTTAATTAACTTGCTCGGTGTTTGGGCTGATGTTGGTGGTGGCGGCCCAGCACGTTCATATCCCATTGGCGGTCTCTGCTACTACTTGTCGCCACCTGAGAGTGTTGGTCACATACTCACTGATCCCATACACGCTATGCTCTACATTGTTTTCATGTTGGGCTCATGTGCATTCTTCTCCAAGACTTGGATTGATGTTTCTGGAAGCTCTGCTAAAGATGTTGCTAAACAACTCAAAGAACAGCACATGGTCATGCGTGGACATCGTGAGAACTCAATGATTCATGAGCTTAATCGCTATATTCCAACCGCTGCAGCCTTTGGTGGTCTCTGTATTGGTGCGCTCTCTGTGATGGCTGATTTCCTGGGTGCTATCGGTTCAGGCACTGGTATCCTACTAGCTGTTACAATCATCTATCAATACTTTGAAATCTTTGTCAAGGAGCAGTCTGAGATGGGTGGCATGGGCACATTACTATTTTAAGATGTGTGTGCACGTGTGTGTGGCTACGGTTTGAATCTATTAGGTATGCAGTCGATGAGAATCTTGCATGATTATTGTCGTGAATAGTTTTTAACTCAAAAGTTTTTGTTTTGAGTTTTAATTTAAAATTTAGTTGTATGTGTAATAATTTTTTATATAAAAACAAAATATAATTAAATTCAAGTGTTCCCTGGGAGCGCTAATGAGTAATAAAAAAAAAGAACAAGTGAATAAAATTTTTTAAAATTCACTAATGTAATATTTACATCAACATTACAAACAACTGAGACTTCATTATTATTAATATTATTTGAACTGATATTGTTTGAATTATTGTATTAAATTTAAAACTGTAGTTTATGGTTTTTTTTTCTTTTTTCTTTTTTCGGCATCATCAATCATTGCATAACAACAAATACATATTGTTGAACATTTAAAGAATGCATGTAGAATCTTTGTAATTTTTTAAACTTAATATAATAATTTATACGATATGATTGCGGCGAGAAGTAGTTCATTTATACAGAATGAAAAAGCATGTGAAATGATCAACAACAAATAAAGCAAAATAAAATCTTTGAAGAGTATGTAAACTAAATAAAATTAAAAATATTTTTAAAATCCAAATAAACGTGCACAGCTAGAAGAAAACTGATGCCAGAAATGAAATCCTCGCACCTGATATTACCTAAAACCGGTCTCACATTTAAACATTTTTATACAAAAATTTATCGTAAGAAATTCATAAAGGAAAAAATTTAAGGTAAAATCTTAACGTTGGTGCGTTTGTATTTTTGGCCATTACGGCTGAACCACTGAAGCTATCCACCTTATATTCACAACATGTACAAGTGCGCTCCTCAGAAATTTTTTGTTTTTTTGGATTCCCCTAGCTGTGGCGCTGTGGTCGATTGTTAAGAAAAATTATATTTGTAAACCGATAAAAATCTAGTGGCACACCCCCTGGAACCCCGTGGGGGTTCACCATACAAACATTTTAAAAAATCACCATTTTAGGCATTTTACATAAAAAAATCAGCCAGCGGGGTTCCAGGGGGTGTGCCACTGGCATGGGTGGATCGGCTCTCCAAAGTATGTGGGGGTCGATCATACATTTGGACTCGATTGGGGCATTCTAAATGGGTCAAAAAGGGATTTTTCAAAATTTAACCCTACGGGACAGAAGTCAAAATTGGGGCATTAGAGTTCGTTTTAGAGGTATAGTTCCTCGGGCAAAGATTCTTATTTTGATCCCTAGAATACAATTTTCACTGAGCAATGGGCGATTTTTTTGCCTCCCCACAAATCGACCCGGCCTAATATATATATATATGGGCATTTCCATCGTAACTCACGCGACATGCATACGACTTAAGGCTTCGATTTCTAGGAAGTTAATGTTATTAATGTAATCAAATTTCATATGTACATATGTCTTACAAGAAATAGTAATAATATGATCTACCAAAATTGTCGTTCCTATAATTAATTAAGAATGGCAGTGGTAAATATGGGCGTAACTCACGCGACAAAAAAAGAAAGTGTGTTTTACAAGCAAGTTTAGATTGTAAAAACTCAGCGAATTTTCCCATATAATTTGTTTTTGTTTTTAATTTTTAAACCATAAGAAAAGAGTGAAGTTTCATAATAAACCCACTTTACCTATAGACTTCGCTTAATTAAAAATATATTGAGTTTCCAAAAAATATTTGCCGTAACTCACGCGACATAACCCACGCGACAAAATTTCCTTAAATTTAAATTAGGTAATTAAGTAATTAGGTAGTAAAGTAATTATGTTATTAAATAACTAACAAACAAATTTAATATATTGTCCTTTTCTTGCTTCAATAATTTTTCTATTATGGAAGCCAATGCCTTCCATTTTTACTGAAACAAAAAAGTTTACGAAACATTTACTAAACATTTACGAAAAAGAAAACTACATTTGTGAAACAGTGCAGATGATTTGATCATCATGGTTAATGATGTTATATAGAAATTTCTCAAATTAATAAAATTAAAATGTTTCTTTTAGATATTATCATAAAATAGAGTTTTTAATAAATTTTAATTTTTTTGGTCACGGTATTTCTGTGGAAATGCCCATATATATATAGACAAATATAAATGTAACTAGCTGAAACCCGTCGCGTTGCTGCCATGCCCCTTTTCCAACACTATATACTGTTATCAGTGAAACTGCATGTGAAAATTGAGTTCGAATATTGAATTCCGAGGCTGTGCGGCCTATAACTCTAAAGCTATTCGATATCACAAATTTTGGCTGTATGGAAATTGCCACGCCCCCTTGTCTAACACATAAAATATTATCAGTCAAACGGTACTTGTAAATTGCGGTCGAATACCGAATTCCGAGGCTGTTCAACCTATAATTCCAAAGCTATTCGATATCGTCAATTTGGGTTGGGTTGGGAGGTGTCACACCTCCTTGCCCAACACCCATAAATTATTATCACTCAAACGGAACTTGTAAGTTGTGTTCGAATACTGAGTTCCGAAGCTGTGCGACCTTTAATTACAAAGCTATAGCGATTTTATATGAAAAATCATGTGAGAAAAAGGGGATCCACTATTTTTGCAATATCTCTAGTACTACTTATCCGATGTTGTACAAATAAGTTCAAATCCCGTACCATGAATAGCCGAACACACCCTTAAAATTCAAATTTGATATACGCACACAGGGCCATACAAATTCCATACATTCTATATGAGATCTGGCCAGACGATTCACGAAACGACATAGAAAGAAAAATTGATCAATACTTAAGCAATTCTTTTGGATTTTTCGTTGTTTTATTGTGTTCTTCTCGTAGTGCCTGATAAAAGTCGTGCAACTATTCCGCTTTCCACTGTCATAAAAAGAGTTGCATGCATTCAAAAAGTTGAAAGGTCTGGCCAGACTTCATACTGAATCTGGGGGTTTATACTACTTTTTCAACAAAACTTGAGAAAAAGTAGAGGTGGGTCATCTACAGTGTTGCGCAAAACAATAGCAACAAAATCAGTGCGCAGCTACAAAATCGTGTATCTTTTTCAAAAGGGAACACACAAAAGTGGCTATAGGAGCCAAAGCACGTATTCATACATCATATTAAAAACAAATTTTATTCAAATTTGGTTGTGGTTTTGTTTTTTTCATCAAATTTATAATTAAAGAGACTACATTCAATTTGTCTAAGAGCAAATCAGAAGCAACATAAGTAATATTTGGTGTAAGATCTATTATTTCTGATAACCGCTGCACATCTGAGCGGCATCGAATCTATTAAATTAGATATGTTGGTGTTAGGTATTTGTTCCCAATAAGGTTTCAGGGCTCCATACAGTGCAGTCTTATTGGAAAACCTTTAACCAGAAACTTTTACCTTCAAAATCCTTAAAAGATTTTCGATGGGATTCAAGTCATTGTGATTGTGCCGGTCAATCAAGCACTTGAATCCCATTGCCTCTAATGTAATCTTTGATAAGCTTTGAAGTGTACTTCAGGTCGTTGTCGGGCTGAAACGTTCAATGAAGCGGCATATTTCACTCCGCATGTGGTCGCATCTTGCTTTTAAAATGTCTTTATGTGCAAAACGATACACAATTAAATCGATTTTTTGAAATGGTTCAACTTCATTATAGAAAAAACAAGTCCAGACCATCATTATACAGCCTCCATACACAGCCTCCGTGCTTAAAATTCATTTTGCAGGTTCATGATTCAAGTCGTGTACCTGGGTGGCTCCATACCGTGCACATCCCATCTGAATTAATCAATTTGAACTTTGATGCATCGCTAAAAAAACGGTTTTCCATTTTTGAACGTTTCAATTTAGGTGCTCTTTTGCAAGACACAATTTCAGACAGAATTGTTTAAATTATAACACCTTACCTTGTTTTTCATGCTTAGCTGTAACCAAAGGTTTCTTTGCCGGTCTGTAACTTCTTAAATCGTTCTCAACGGCTCGTCTTCGAATAGTGCTGTGATGGATATCTAAATCAAGTGTCCGAATAACTTGTTAGGAAATAGCAAATGGATTTCGTTTGAACACGCCACAAATGTTGCTGTCATCACGCAGCGATGTCTTCCGCAGCTGCCCTCTTTAAGATATCGTTGTTACGTCTTTTGTGATGTTATACTTCTATTAATCTGCAAACTGTTGACCGAATAATATCGTACTGTTTTGCGTTAGATTTTTGGCGAATTTCCTTTTTTATATTCGGAAATAATTTGTAGTCTTAGAGCTTCACAGTATTTATAACATGTCAGTATAAATAGAACAGTCAATGCCATGATACAAAGAACTACAGTTAAAGTATTGTCATCTTTGCTATGACGTAGGTGGAGCTCGTTGTTGCAACCGTAGTCACAATTTATTCATAGGGTGTTAAGATTTTAAAATGTCGAAATTTTCTTACGAAAACTTGTTTCACTGAAATGAAATAAATATCGTTAAACAATAAAGTAAATATATTTTTAGTACTGTTTGTGAAAATATTGCATAGTTTTTAGGGGTGTTTTCTCCTTTTTTTACCCCTTTACACAAAAAGCGGCTACGTTGCTTGATGTGTTTGACAGAATTTTGACTTTTTTTTTTTATTTTCATTTTGCTATCTTCGTCTGCTTTTTTGTTTAATATTCTCTTTTTGACATTTTCTTTTGTTTGTATTCATCAAGTGTCACATTTGACGAGCACCGATGACGAGGTGCGCAGTAAATATTTTTCGTTGCGCTGGGAATACTTTATCTGTAGTTCTTCTCTTTCTACATTTTTCAAGTTTTGTTTCTTTTGATTTAATCTCAGACAAATTGAATGTAGCCACATTAATTTTAAATTTAATTTAAATTTTAAAAAAGAAAAACCAAATTTGTATATGATTTGTTTTATATGTATATGATGTATGAATGTTGATTCCTATAATCACTTTTATGTGTCCCCAATATTAAAAAAGATACACGATTTTATAGCAGCATACTGATTCTGATGCTATTATTTTGCGCAACACTGTATGTCTCATGGATCGCACAGGGTTAAGCATAAGAAAATCAGTATACAATCATGAATAATTTTTCATGCGGAATCGAAAAAGGGAATTTTTAGTTTTAAGATAAAGCTCAAGAACCTCTTGGAAATTTTTTATGCAAACTTGCTCACCAACGGTTTATCAACAAATTTGCATCAAAAATTTACAAAATGTTCTTGAGCTTTATCTTAAAAATGAAAACTCCCTTTTTTGATTCCACGTGAAACATTATTCATGATGGCATACTGATTTTCTTATGCTTATGGTCCAGTTAGCCTCGCATGGCAGAGCAGCGCATGCAACGCAGATAAGCAGCTAGCACACAGCTAAATAAATGGTGATTATGCAAAGCATAGTCACATGGTCAAAATAAAACAATAAAAAAGAAGAATACAACGATTTTCTTTTAATAAATTAACCGCACTTGATCAAACAATTTTACAACGTCACATCTGTTTTGCCAAAACGTCAAATACATAGAAGAATACACAGATATTAAAATGAAATAGATCTTCCATGTTTATCTATGTAGTCAGAGATGCATTTTTCTTTTTATCTGAGCATTGCCATGCGTTGCCATGTTGTGCATAATCAGATACACACAAATCCTATTAAACAGATTTCGATGTGACGCTTGTTAAGCCATGCACTGCTATGCCATGCGAGGCTAACTGGACCATTAACCGCGATCCATGTGACATACGGTGTTGCGCAAAATAATAGCAACAAAATAAGTATTCTGCTCCAAAATCGTGTATCTTTTGTAATATTGGGGACACACAAAAGTGACTATAGGAATAGAAAGGGCTAATTATTTAAAAAAAAACAATTTTAATGTTCATCTAAAAAAATTGAGCTAAGTCTTATATTTCCCAATGGTCATACAGAGTTAAGGGTATCAAAAATAAAAAAACATACATGATTAGAAACTGTTAACCCAATAAAAAAATGTTGGCCGCTTAAATCGCTCAAATACTGCGTTACCATAGTGCGTTGGTGCGGAAGTATTTTTGACCATCACGGCCCAACCACGATCCTATACACCATTTATTCTCACCATATGCTCGTGTGGTGTTCCGGAATTTTTTCGTTTGTTTTTGTAAGACCCCTCTATGTGGCGCTGTGATGAATCCTATAAAATATTATACCTTGAATTTTTTTCTTAAAGAATTTATACGGAAAATTTTTGTACAAAAACGTATACATGTAAGACCGTTTTTATGTTGACTCGAGTGCGAGGATTTTATTTCTATCATCAATTTTTCTCTAGCTGTGCACGTAAAAAAGTAATTATTAATAATAGTTTACTAAGCCAAAAAGTAATACAACTTGTTTTTTACGAAAATCAACTATAATGGGATGACAAAACAATATCTGATCAATTGACTTACTACGCATAACTTTTAAGTAAATGCAAAAGATGCAAACACCTTTTGACAAACAACAAAATTTGTCTTGATTAACTTTGCTGTATTCACAAAAAATTAACAATAAAAGCGCAAAAATGTTAGCGACAAAAAACGCTTTAAGAGAATTAATATAAATCAGCAAAATTTAAAAAAAAATAATCTTCGAAAATGTAGTAAACAACATTGGAAACCAGTTTGTTGACGACTTGCTAGCAAGTGATATTTTAGGGGAAATTCCACAGTATACGAGTACTTTTTGACTTAGGTCAGTTTTCAGCTATTGACACTCATGTTTCACACTCAGATGATACATTAAAAACTAAAAATAAAAATACAATACCAGAAATAGATATGTATGGGAATGTTTGGTTATTCTGATATGTCTTTTTTTCCAATGACGGAGATGATTTTTTGAAAGAAAAACTCGTACTCAGTGAGTCATTAAGAGACTGAAAAGAGAGCACGAAGAGAGATAAAAAAGAAGAGAGTGTCTATAATTTAACTTGTAATATTTTCAACAAACTTGGCCAAGGTAAAAATAGTAAATCAATGTTTAATTCGGCTGAAACTTGATATTTTCACAAAATTCTAGCATGCGACAGAAAAGTTTGAATGCTTTTAATAATAAGCGAAACTTAAATGTTTTGCTCTTTTGCCCCCTCTATTTCATTTTTTTAATAATAAAAACTGTTTTGACATGCAGTAAAACTGCTCAAGAAAAAAACAAAAAGATTTTCTACAAAAAATATTGCATAAATATATAACATTATAAAAAAAATGTAACAGCAAAAAACACATCATTAAACAATTTCTATGCATGATCTGGAAAAAAAAATCACGACAATGCTACGCACTTCCGTTTCCGCTTCGCATAGCTGCACAGAAAATCTCCTTTTTTACAAATCACAATCATCTTTCTGGATTGCAGCAAATGACGCTTCGCTTTGAGTGAGTGCACTGCAGAAGTAGTTGCTGTACTTTAGCTGGCAATACAAATGCTTATGAAGCCATTTTGTTTTATGTTTTTTTTTTCAATAAAAAATATTCCTTTTAAATTTATTTTCTTAAATTTCAGCAAATTGCGTTGAAATGCGCTTAAACTGAAATTCGGTTCATTGAACTGGCAAACTTCGATAAGATTCATCATTCAATGAATTGAATCCATTTCTTGAGCAATATTATTGTAGGTCGGTACTTTCTGTATATTATTTTATGTTGTTCTTTTTCTTTTTCTTTTTTGCTGACTTCTGATTTACTTTTTCATTTTATTCAGTGTTGCTAGGAATTTTTTTTTTTGTAGTTATTTTGCGTTTCTGTTGCATGCGTCACTTAATGGCAAAAACCACTGACGACCAGTAATTCTTTGTATGCCTCCAGAATTCTGTTTACGCTGTAAAATTACTACGTAATACCACTTTGCTATGAGTGCTTACATTGTGAATTACATACGTTATTCGTCGTATGTCTCTCTGTTTTATATCATCCCGCTGCTTGTGGGAACAGATAAAAATGTTATGATATACATGCAATATCATCACCATCACCATCGCCATCACCAACACCAAAACCAACAACATTTATTTCAGTTAAAGGCAATCATTTTCTTGTGTATGCATATATGAAAAATGTGATGGCAGTTAAAAAACAGACGATAAAATCATTTCTTTATGTTGCGCATCACTTTTATTATTTCGAGGCACTTTGATAAGGATATAAAAACAAAAAATTCGCGGCAGAAAAAATTTTGCATATAAAAAATTGAGATGATATTCATACTGTAAACATTGGATAACATTTTTTTTATTGCGTTAAATATTTTTGTTATATCTGGCCAAAATATGACCGCTGCGTATTTGCTTTTAAAATGATTTGACTTGTTAGAGTAAAATTGTTTTTCAAAGTATTTTTCTGATGACTTTATTATTTAAGTCGTCGCACAGTGAATTGTTCAGTGAGCAAAAATCAAAAAATGTTTGTTTCGAAATGCTACAAATTTAGTATCGATCGATAGGCAAATTGCGTTATTATTATGCATAGGCCCAAGAAATAAGAACCATTAAATTCATTTGGGCTGAGCTGAAACACTTCCAATATTAGTTTTTTTTTAACAAATTCTGATTTTTAGCATTGCTTTTTTAATTTTCTTTCAACAAATTTCTTTTCGTTTCGTAATTTCAAGTCTATTGACTATGGTTTACTGTATGATGACTTAACTCGCATAAATTGGACCGATTGCTGGTTTCTTAGCTCGGTTGATGAGAAATTAAATTTTATTAATGTACAGATCGCCAATCTTTTCGACGGCCATCTTCCCCTGTGTACACGTCGGGTAAAAAATATTTCTTGCCCCTGGTTCACTAACGCTATAAAAATGGCCATAAAATTGCGCAGCAGATAATATAATAGGTGGAAACGCAACCCTACTACTCGGAACTGGGAGGATTACTATAAATTTAGGAATGAAGCGTCATTAGCAACCAGACTGTCAAAAAAGAAATTGTATCTGTCAAAGTTAAGTCCCACATTACCCTCAAAACGCTTGTGGAGTTACTTGAAAAGTATAGGCATCTGTAACAAAAGAAATGATGCTTGTCAAATTGATACCAATTATCTGAATAATTACTTCACTGCAAATTCGTTATCTGGTGAATCTGCTCCATCAATTGATAATTTTAGATCTGATTCTGTTTTTCCCATGGAGTTTGAATTTGTAACTGTAAGTGAACTGGATATACGTTGTGTCAGGAAAATAAAATCGAATGCCTCAGGCGAGGATGGTATCTCTATGAGGTTTCTAAAATTGATATTGCCATTCGTCCTTAGCCCTCTTGTGCATATATTAAACCATATCTTTACTACCTCTTGCTTTCCTGCGATTTGGAAAGTGGCAACTATTATCCCAATAGCAAAAAAAATCCAATGCGATTGAGCCATGTGACTTCAGACCAATGAGTTTACTGTCGTCTGTATCAAAGATCTGTGAGTCTATTATGGCTGAACAGATTTCTGACTACATAAATGACCTTGGTCTTATGTCAAAATTTCAGTCTGGTTTTCTTCCTGGCCACAGCTGCTCCACAGCCATAGTTAAAATTTTAGATGATATAAGAGTACCCTTTGATAATGGGCATCTGACCTTGCTTTGCCTTTTGGACTTCTCAAAAGCATTCGATACTGTCAACCACTCCATATTGTGCTGGAAACTGAAGTTTAATTTAATTTCGGGTTTTCTGATACTTCTGTACGCTTATTAGGTAGCTAATTATGTGGTAGGGCCCAAAGAGTTAAGGCTGGGTTAAACTTCTCAACGTTCAAGACAACTACTAGCGGAGTTCCCCAGGGCTCAGTTCTTGGGCCACTTATGTTTACTACGTTCATCAATGATAAATTCGACAAATGTAATAATGTCACCATGCATGCATATGCTGATGACCTTCAATTGTATTTGTCTAAGTCTACTAGCCTCGGTGAAGATTTATGTGTTAGAATGAATGAAGACGTGAACATGGTAGCAGAATGGGCCAGAGCAAATAAACTCAAGCTAAATCCCTTAAAATCATATGTTTTACCGATATCTAGCACTCCATTCATAAATATTAAATTCCCTTTGATATTCCTTAATCACACTGAATTAAAAATCGTAAGCAAGGTATCAAATCTTGGTTTTCAATTGAACTCCTCGTTGTTCTGTGAGGATCACATCAATTCTTGTGTGAGCAAAATACACTTTGTTTTAAGGAACCTTAGGATAACGGCATCGTTTGTACCCGTTGAGATGAGACGAAAACTGGTTTTGCAGCTACTGATGCCAATTATAACTTATTCTGAAGTTGTTTATAGCAAACTCGACTCGAGATCGTTACACAAGTTATTTGTTACTCTCAATAATGCGGCTCGTTAAGTCTAAGGTTTAAAGAAGTTTGACCATATCTCTTCCTTCTGCGCAAGATTACTTGGACGTAGCCTTGTTAGCTACCTTGAAGCAAGAAGTTGTATCTTTTTGCACAAAATCATCTACTCACGTCGTCCACTTTATCTTTTTGAGAAACTCCAGTTCTGTAGGTCAAGCAGAAACCTCAACCTCTTGATACCTCGTTTTTATTACAAAAGGTCTAGTAGGCTGTTTTTTGTCAGCGCTATTAGATTTTGGAATTCACTGCCAAACTATGTTAAAATTGTTTCCAACCAAAAGGTCTTTAAGCATTTAATTTTCGAACACTTTTCATAGCTATTTTCTATCTTTTCTTTTTTCTCTTTCCTTCATTAAACTACTTCATTCTTGCTTTTCAGTTTATGTTTTTTCTTTGTATTATCAAAAAAGGATGAAAATTGTTGAATATTATATAAATTTAAATTGAAATTGATTTTTTATTTAAATTATTTTAAACTCTATTTAAACTATATAAATTTTTTATATTAAATTTAAGTTACTTTATATTCATTGCTCAATGATATTTTTTAGTTGTTATTTACTGTTATAGTAGAGGCATGCAAAAGACTTATGTTCTTATATGATAGCAAATTAATCAAAATAATTTGAAATAAATTAAAATTGAAATTAAATATTTGCCAAATACAGGGTTTCAATCAAATGTTATTAAATTCAATTTTTTAAAATTAAGTATATTGGAGTAAAATAATAGCGTAGTAATTTTTTTGAATAAGAAAATAAACTTTATTTGTTTTTACAGTATAACCTTGATAATTCGGTCACTTGCTTATTCGGACAAACCGTTAATCCGGACAACCAACGGCTTTTCATTGGTGACTATGTTATCCGGACACCACGCTTTTAATTTACCTCAAAAATCCGGACACTTATCTTATCTTTCAAGAAACTTTTTTCAGTAATTTCTTTTCAGGGATTTTCCTTTGTCTATATAAATATTTTGTATAATAATTTTTTATTTATTTATTTAAAATTATTATTTTTAATAAATATGTCTTTTCATATGTAAACGACGAATTTGAGTGAAAAATTCGAAATGTTTTCTCTTTCTGTCGTTTACCTCTTCTTAAGGTAGCTTACGAACAAATACAATTGTTCTCAGAAGAGAAAATTAAGTAATTTAATTAAGCTTGAATGCTTATAAAATATAGAAGTTTTAAACACAAACTGTGTAAAATATAAACCGAGTAAACTACATTCTGTATAAAATTTCGTACCAACAGTTAAGAAAATGCATTCATTTTTAACAATTGGCCAGAAAAAAATAAATTCTAAACAAATTAAATGAAGGAAAGTCCTTCGTCAACTGGCAGCTGAGTACAATGTAAGCAAATCTACAATTTTTAACATAAAATTTTAAAACGTTAAAACAGAACGTGGCCTTGGAAAACCCAAAACTATGGGATCTGCTGAAATGCTCAAAACTATTCTGTGCAGAAATTTTTGGACCAAATGCTGAATTTATGGCCAGCAACGGATGGCTTTCTATACAATTTTTTAAAATATCTTGCGAAAAAATATCTAACGATCCTATTGCTGTTTCGCACTTAATTGAAAACATTCGCGCAAAAATATACATAACATTTTCTCAAGTCTATAATGCTGATGAGCTGAAGCTTAGCACTGTTTTGGAGAAAGCTACTAGAAAAAACTCTTGCAAATTGGTTAAGAAAGAGTAACTCTTCTTGTCTGGTTCAATGCAGTTGAAATGTTATGTTGTTATGTTGTTACGTTACGTATGTTATGTTATGTTATGTTATGTTATGTTATGCTATGTTATGTTATGTTATGTTATGTTATGTTATGTTATGTTATGTTATGTTATGTTATGTTATGTTATGTTATGTTATGTTATGTTATGTTATGTTATGTTATGTTATGTTATGTTATGTTATGTTATGTTATGTTATGTTATGTTATGTTATGTTATGTTATGTTATGTTATGTTATGTTATGTTATGTTATGTTATGTTATGTTATGTTATGTTATGTTATGTTATGTTATGTTATGTTATGTTATGTTATGTTATGTTATGTTATGTTATGTTATGTTATGTTATGTTATGTTATGTTATGTTATGTTATGTTATGTTATGTTATGTTATGTTATGTTATGTTATGTTATGTTATGTTATGTTATGTTATGTTATGTTATGTTATGTTATGTTATGTTATGTTATGTTATGTTATGTTATGTTATGTTATGTTATGTTATGTTATGTTATGTTATGTTATGTTATGTTATGTTATGTTATGTTATGTTATGTTATGTTATGTTATGTTATGTTATGTTATGTTATGTTATGTTATGTTATGTTATGTTATGTTATGTTATGTTATGTTATGTTATGTTATGTTATGTTATGTTATGTTATGTTATGTTATGTTATGTTATGTTATGTTATGTTATGTTATGTTATGTTATGTTATGTTATGTTATGTTATGTTATGTTATGTTATGTTATGTTATGTTATGTTATGTTATGTTATGTTATGTTATGTTAAGTTATGTTATGTTATGTTATGTTATGTTATGTTATGTTATGTTATGTTATGTTATGTTATGTTATGTTATGTTATGTTATGTTATGTTATGATATGTTATGTTATGTTATGTTATGTTATGTTATGTTATGTTATGTTATGTTATGTTATGTTATGTTATGTTATGTTATGTTATGTTATGTTATGTTATGTTATGTTATGTTATGTTATGTTATGTTATGTTATGTTATGTTATGTTATGTTATGTTTAAAGCAATGGTTAGGACAGGAGAACATAAAGTTAAATAACTCATGATCGGAAAAGCCAAAAATCCTAGAACGATTAAAAATGCTTTCATGACTGAGCTTCTGTTTAAAAATTGGTTTAATCACTCGTTTGTAAAACAAGCAAAACTATAGTTAAAGGAAAATAATTTACCAACGAAAGCCATTCTACTGCTAGACAATGCGACTTGCCATCCACAATCACTATCAGACTTCGATAAGGACATAGTCGTCATTTTTGCCACCGAATTGCACAGCTCGTATTCACTTTTGACCAGTTTAGAAAATAATTTAAGAGGGATTATACACCCAGAAGCCAGAAAAATAGGTCTTGTTTGTGAATTTTTTAGGGAAACCTTATGGATATTTTGAATGTATCTCAAAATACACACATTCAAGAGTATGATTATTTTTTTTTATTCAAAAAATTTTAATATTAAGGTAAGAAAATATAAATTTTTGACCAAATGGCGGACTTCCGAACGTGTAGTAACGATTTTCGACCAAAAATTCGTTATTTTTGTGCCTATAACTAATGAACGAAGCAACGAAAAAAGAATTCCTGCAAAAAAATCAAAACGATCGGTTCACTGAATTTCGAGAAATTTTAGTTACCGCCTTTGAAAACATGGTTTCGAAAGCTTATAAATTTCTGTCGAAGCTAACGAAAGCGGTTCACTTACTAGGCTATAACTTTGGTTTTTTTTTTTGAGATATCGACTTGAAGTTTTAACCACATTTTAACCAAAATAAAAAGTTCTGGGTGTTTATATTCCCCTTAATGGATTCCTTAAAAAACTTATCTTTAAAGGATGTTGCTTTTTTAGCATCAAATACTTGGGGTAGTGTCGATAAAATTTTAGTTAAAAAATGTTTTAATAAAATTCTTTACGAAGAAGAATGGTATTCTGATGATGATGATCAGCCACTTGCGATGTCACGGCCTAAAAACTCAACTGAAATAGTTGACCTACTTGTCGAAATATCCCCGGATGTACATATACAATGATAATGAAATTAATAAGTGGTTGAATGACTACACTCAATTTACTGATGATGAGTCTGAAGCGGATATTCAGAACAGCAATTACGATGATAATGAAAATCTAGATGCAAGTACTCTGTACTTTAACCTATATATGCATTTAACAGGGACAGTAACAGTTATGATTTTTTTCAAAAAAGTCAACAAATAATCGTTTTTATTTTTTGACCGATTTTATTTCAATCAAAAATAAGAGATAAAATTTGTATTTTATTTTTTCGATCAAAAATATTAGCTAAAATTTAAATTTTATTTTTTACGATCAAAAATAAAAGTAAAAATATGACTTATTTTTTCGATCAAATATATTAGTTAAAATTTGATTTTAATTTTTTTGATCAAAAATAAAAGTTTAAATTTGACTTTAATTTTTTCGATTAAAAATAGAGATTAAAAATTTGACAGATCAATTTTTTTATTAGATATTATAATAGCTTAAATTTTTAAAACAATTAATAGAGTACATATTTTATTTTTTACACCTATATTAGTAACATGTTTGCACAGACATAAAAACATTGCTATCGATCTTCATATCGTTGCACTGCATCGCTTAGTTGCTTATCATTGCACATTCTGTTTTCATTTATTTCGCAAACGACTGGAACATCGACTCAAGCAGACGATATAGGAATTAAAATATGACTTTTACTTTTGATCGAAAAAATAAAAGTCAAGTTTTAACTATTAATTTTGATCGAATAAATAAAAGTATAATTTTAACTTATCAACTTTAAACTTTTATTTTTTTGATCAAATTTTAACTTTATTTTTTGATCGAAATAAAATTAGTCAAAAAATAACGATTATTTATTGACTTTTTTAAAAAAATCAATAAAATTAAAATCATTAGAGATTATTATTCCTTAGCTAACAAGCATCTTATTGCTATAATCAAATATCGAATAGATTTACTCTTTCCATTTGACTTTTTGAATAGAAATTTCGGAAATAACTGTTATCTTCAGTCCCTGTTATTTATTGATTTTTTTAAAAAAATCAGAAAAATTAAAGTCATTAGAGATTATTATTTCTTAGCAAGCAAGCATGACATTGCTACTTAACACTTATATCAAATATGCAGAAAAACAAGATTTTGCTTCCGGAGACATATTGCAACTTGTATGTCTGAGAGATGTGGCACACAAAAAGAAAAATTAAGCAAAACTTCGCCACATGAAAATGACAAATTTTTATTCAAAATCAATAAAAAAATTTTTAAAATATTTATATAAAAACAACATAAATAATTGTGATTTATTTAAAATAAGTTGCTGTATTAATTTTTCGATTTCCTATTAAATTTTTTTAATCCGGACATTTCGGACATCACTTGATTTCTAACTGTCCGGATTATAAAGATTATACTGTGGTTGCAAGTATTAGATTTTTTAATGCAAGTTTTAACAATTTAAAAATTTTGAAATATTGGAAAATATTAAATTCCAAAGTACTCGTATATTTTTATGCATTGGTTTTATTATGCATTTATTCAAATTTAATAAGAAGTTATGTTCAGATTTAAAAACGACCTATCAAACACAACTTTTTAAACCAGAAAAGACATCTCGCCTAAGACACCACTTAAGCCGATTTCACCCTAAAACAAGTTTTGCGTTCTCAGAGTGTTTGTGTATCTTGGGCAGCTTTAGGCTTATAGATAAAAAAGCTGTGGTTCGAACTGCATACCTACTTAGTTAAATTTTTTAAAAATGCGAGCTAGGACGCTCTGGCGCTGAGCACCTCATTTGTAATGTCTTAAAATAATGTGATTTCAAAACCATTTCGAAGAATAAATTCAAGAAATTGTACTTTTTTTTATATTTACTGTCTAAAATCAGATAAAAAAAACAAATAAAAATTAGTTCATTGATGAAATCATATACTTTTTTTTATTCCTTACTTTAAACCCAGCCAGCCACTACAGCTTAATCATACTATCATTGAAAAATATAACATGCTGTATATAAAAATGTTTAATTAAGCGATTTATGCATAAAGGTTTGAACAGCACTGTAAAAACGGAACAACACGATGACACACCCATCTAATATGTTAACAAACCTATCAAACTGTTTTATTCTCCCAGCCCACTCATAAAGAAAACGAGCTGTTTACGTGCAAGCGTTTCACGTGCTGCTGTGTCATCTTCTGCTGTTATGGCGCGTCATCAATTTTTTGTTATCGCCCATATTGTTTAAGCTGCTTCGTTCTGACCATATTTTGCGAATATTTAAATTAAATTTCGACGGCGTGTATTTGTTGTAGAGTTGATTGTAAAATTGGAAATTCCCAATACCGCAACTAAAACCCAATTAAGAGCAAAACCACAAGTTAAATAATAACAGCAACAAAAACAACAATAAACCTGTAAGACAGTTCGTCTAGTAATACGCCAAACATATACAATATTTTTAGATGTTTTATTTTTTAAAGCTCAACAGTGAATACAATGAGCGTCTGTCTTCAATCATGAAATGTAAATAGAAACATTAACACTGTACAACAATTTTTAACATTTTTTCAAAATAAAAGACCTCGACTACGGCAAAACGGTAAAGAAGGCCAAAAAATGGCACATGTATCAACGTATTGAAAATTAACGTTTGAGTTATTTTTAATAAAGGTTGCACTGGTCAAAATATCGGACAATAAAAACAAAATATAGTTTAAAACTAAAGACAGTGTTTTATTTTAAGACCGATCAATTAATATATACAGTTATGGACAATAAAATAGAATAAACCATTTTCTAATTATAATTCGTTAAAAAATCAAAGAAATTGATATTAAACCAAGTGAAACAGTTTTTTTTTATTTTTAAGTTCATTTCCCATTTATTAAAAACTATTTGAAAAGTAAAACAACTCATGTATTACAAAGTACCACTCTTAAAAGGACAGCCTTAGAATTCAACTGTCAAAAAAATAGAATCATATAACTAGGAATTCAAAATAATAGTGTTAAAGGCATAAATAAGTAACTGTATAAGGGTATTCACGGTCCAGTGCAATTGGCTGTGCAAGTGTAAATTATATAATGCATTTGCAACAAACTGTGAGCGTACTTTTGAAGTGCACAGTGGCAACTTAATTGTAAATTTAAAAATTCTTTGAAACAACAGGAAAATAAGTTCATTCAAACACAGGTGTGTGTTATTTTTATTATATTAGGGGGATATTAATATAAGAGGTATTCACGATCCAATGCTTTTGGCTATGCATTTGAGCATGAGCAAAATATTCATGCTTTTTTACTTTTTACACAAACAAAATATACATATATGCACATTAGCCACATATATGCTCAGTGAAAATCGTATTCTAGGGATAAAAATAAGAAACTTTGCCTGAGAAACTATACCTCTAAAACGAATTCTAATGCCCCAACTTTTGACTTTTGTCCCGTCAAATTTTGAAAAATCCCTCTTTGACCCATTTAGAGTGCCCCAATCGAGTCCAAATGTATGACCGACCCCCACTAACTTTGGAGGGCCGATCCACCCATGTCAGTGGCACACCCCCTGGAACCCCCCTTTCATGTAAAGTGATGATTTTTTGAAATGTTTGTATGGGGAACATTCTAGGGGGTTCCAGGGGGTATGCCACTAGCATGGATCGGCCCTTCAAAGTTAGTGGGAGTCGGTCATACATTTGAACTCGATTGGGGCACTCTAAATGGGTCAAAGAGGGATTTTTCAAAATTTGACGGGACAAAAGTCAAGTGTTGGGGCATTAGAATTCGTTTTAGAGGTATAGTTTCTCGGGCAAAGTTTCTTATTTTGATCCCTAAAATACGATTTTTACTGAGCATATATGTGGCTAATGTGCATATATGTATATTTTGTTAGTTAAAAAGCAAAAAAGCATGAATATTTTGCTCATGCTCAAATGCATAGCCAAAAGCACTGGATCGTGAATACCCCTTATATTAATATTTCGCTGCACAATTTTTATTTGCACATTTTTTTGGCATGGATTCTACTAGGGTTTTCCTAACATTATCTGAAATAGAGTACCAAGCTTATTTTACTTTTTCCCAGAGCTCATCTTTATTTATTGGTTTAATGGGTCCCACCTTTTCCTTAACAATCTTCCACAGATTTTCTATCGGATTTAAATCCGGCGACAGCGCCCGTCACACAGTGCTTTGCGTAGTAAAATTAAATCAGAAAATTTTTGGTCTCCGAATAGCATAAATTTGGTATAATTCGGCAGGTAATACTCCTATTAAAATAAATCTGAAACATTTTTGTTTAAAAATCACGCCTGTAGGCACGGCACGATGTTAAATTTGACTAATTTTGCGCGAATTTCATAGGTGGTGTCACATGCTTTTTTCAGGCTCAAACAAAAAGCTCTTAACAAATAAATTGGTCAACAAAAAATTAAAAAAATATTTTTTCAACGAAAAAAACAATGCAAAATTTTGGTTTTTTGAGTTTTTGAAAAATGATAAAAAATGGAATTTTGCTAAGTTTTCAAACTTTTCAAAAAAGGTTACCACAAACAGAAAAACGTGCAAATTCCGCAAATTTCCGCTATTTTTGAAAAACCGATTTTGAAAAAACGTCTAAATCAGTAAATTGCTTAAGAATTGCTTGAATATAGGTTCAAGGGAGGTACCCCTAAAAACTAATCGATTTGAATCATTTTAAGTAAACGTCTTTTTATTTATATTTGAAATCTTTTGACCAAATTTTATTAAGATCTCTTAATTTTTGTGTCTGCCTCCCAAACAATATTATGTACGTACAAATTTAATAAAGGCCCAAGGGAGATGCCCCTAAAAACTAATAGATTTTAACTATTTTAAGTATACATCTATTACTTTATATTATAAGCCTCTTGATAGAATTTTATTAAGATTTGTTAACTTTTGTGTCAACCTCCAATGCAAAATTGTGTAGAAATTTAATATAGGTCCAAGGGTTCCCCTAAGGACTTAGCAATTTCAACCATTATTGGTATTTTTCTTAGACAGCTTAAATTTACTAAGCATACAAAATATCATTACTATAGGAGCACTGCTTCTATTTATTTCCAAATTTGTATGAGCGCAAAGCACTGTGCGTCATGACATCGATTTTATGTTCCTGTAACCACCCTTTTACAAGACCCGAAATATGTTTTGGGTCATTGTAATGTTGGAACTGCCATATCAAAGGCATATTCCATTCGCCGTAAGGCAGCATGACATAATTAAAAACTCTGACATAAAGATGCCCGTCCATATTTTCTTTAATCCTAAAAATTGGCCCAACACCATACCACGAAAAACATGCCGATACCATTATGTTTCCTCTTCTTAAATGATTTTGTGGTATATGTAGGGTTCATTTCAGCATTTTTTCGACGTCGGGCACAGATCTTTTCATCATATCCAACCATATTTATTTTGGATTCATCAGACCACAGGATTTGTCGCCACTTTTTTCCATTTTCCTTGCCAGTCCAATCGCTGTGCGCTTTTGCAAACTGAACCCGATTGCTTCGGTGTCTTTTTGTGAGCATTGGCACTTTTCGTGAACATCTACCGTAGAGATTCTTCTCCACAAGACGGTGAGTCACAGTACGTAAAAAAAAATTTTGAGAAATTTCTTCTCTTATGGCTGCAAAAGACTTGAAAGGGTGCCACTTCGACATGATCTCAATGTAATAGTCATTCTGTGGTGTTGTTTTACGTAGACGGTTCTCAGTTTCGCAATCTTTTAAAGGCTTAAGAGCAGTAAACACGAATTTTGGGGATCTATTCACTATTTTCGCAAGTTTTCTTTGAGTTAGACCACTCTTATGCAATTTTTTTATGCATTTGCGTTCTTTCTCCAAGCAGTGCTTTCCGCGACCCATTGTTTTTAAATTTGCAGTAATTTTATATTTATTTATCTTTTTTGAAGCTTGTAGATACTTAGAATTACAATTTGCCAAAAAATTTACTTTTTATAAACTTTTATCTACATATTTGATTCTATTTTATTTTTTGTCACAATAGTCAAAGCGTGTTTTTTACGAAATGCTCATTTAAACTTGACAGTAAACTTCAACAGTGTTGCCATCGTGTGATTTTTTAATATAAATATAGGTCATATGATATATGCACAAAAGTTATCGAAAAGCAATACAAAATATCGGAACTTTATGATTGTTCTTGTATAAACTAATTGATTCTAATTAATTGTCAGTGACTGTATAGCTTACACACTTAAGTCTCTTTTAACAAGATTTGTCAACAACCAACAAGGTCAATGGTAATGGATTTTTTTCGTTTTTAAAAGACGGCTAGTTAAACAATGTCTCAATTTTGTTAAATTAAAAAAAAATTAAAATTTAAATTTGTATTTATCTTAAGCAAAAATATGAAAACTTGTTTTTAAACAATAAATAATTTTAAAAAAATCACTTTTCATTAGAATTTTTTATACTATAATTAAAATGGTGTCAAATTTACCACCACGTCACAGACTATGTCACAAAAATTCACCTCCAAAGTTAAAGGTTAAAAAAGTAATGATCTTTTTTTGTTTAAAGAACGCAAACACCGCAAACAACTTGAACTTTTTTCTGTCAATTTCATTTCCATATCAATTAGTTAATACAACCAAATGTTGCCATATAAAAACCTAAAGTAATGTTATTACTATTGTTTTACATAAGATTGTAAATTTTTAATTACTTAAAAAAAGTTTTAGGCAAACAATTTTTAGAAAATTAAATTTTTGTTTTTAATCGATTATTTTTGGACAATACAAAAATATTTAAAAAACATTTTTAAGGTAGTCCCGCTTATAATTCAGATTCTACAACGCTTAAAACCCGCTGCTCCAGAGTAACTTTAACTAACCAGAGTAACTTTAAAGGCGTTTTCTCGAAACGCACTTTTTCAAAACGGTCCACACCAGAGAACTGCACAAGCCTACTTGAAGTTCAAGCCTTTTCAAGTTCTTGAATTCAAGTATGTATCCAAACTTGAAAAAGCAAGCTTTAGCCAGCTTGCAAAAATACCAAACAGATACAAATCATATTCATGCTTGCTCGTTGGCTCGGCTTGTTAAGACTTACTTTGTCGGGCAGAAGCTTGAAACGATCGACAAAAGCTTGTAAGCTCACAACTATCCAATTAATTGAATTTAAAGCAAGTATCCAAAAAATTCAATTAGCTGTGTAAAGAGAGTTTAAGCGTAATAGGACTTTTAAGGATTCTGTGGACTCCGTGGTTGGCAGTTTTAGGGCGTAGATGATTTCGGATATAATGTAAGAATTTAAAATTCAAGATGGCGGACAGAGTTGTCACCTAGATTTATTATTAGGTGGTAATACATATTATAAGGTGGCAACCCTATTATTTCAAAATTTTATCATTTTGAAATTCTGACCACGGATTCGGATTCAGCGACCTATTTTTGGTATACGATTTTTTTGCCAGCCACGAATTCATAAAAATACAAAAAATTAAGGTGGCAACCATCTTGAATTTTAAAATTCTGACTTCAGATTCGAAATCAGTGACTCCCTAACACTGATAAATGATGTTTAAAACTCTTAAAAATACATATTATTAGGTGGCAATACTGTGGTAAAAATTTAGATGGCAACTCTAACCTCCATCTTAAGTTTTAAAACTGTGACATTATATTCGAAATCAAAGTCTTTATAAGAATTTGAAAATTTAAAGAATTCGCAAAAATACGAAAAAATCTAGGTGGCAACTCTATCCGCTATCTTGAATTTTAAATTCTGATCCGAAATCATATACCCCTAAAACTGCTAACCACAGAGTCCACAGAACCCCTAAAAGTCATAATACGCTTAAGCTTTTCCTACACAAGCTCATTGAATTAATTGGATACTTGCTTTAATTGGATTTTGCCGAAGGCATCAAGCTTTCCTTCACTTGAAACTTCGTGCCGTTCGCTTGAAAGCTAGCATACTTGCAAGTCGCAAGCTGTAGTGAAATATTTATATTCAATTACAAGCTATACTTCATTCAAAATTATTAAGCTCAAGCTAGCTTGAACTTGTATTTTAGGCAAGTGCTTGAAATAGACTTCAAGTAGGCTTGTGCAGTTCTCTGGTTCACACTGTTGCAAACAAACTACACGACCGATTTGAATTTTTTTTGTTTGTAATATAATTCTTACACATCTTGTACCAAAATAAGCGCTTTTGCGAAATTTTTTTAGTTTTTACATTCATTAATATTATCAAAAATAACGTACATTTTACTTTTTTTCCACGCTTCATAATTTTCCTAATTTTCCATGTTTTAATTCCATTTTGGTAAAACAAGTGAATTCAAGGGTCTGTTACCGAATGCATTTTTGTTGTTTTTTTTGCAGACGATCTGAAGCCGAGCATTGACGTGACCCGATTTTAATCTTTTTTTGATGCACATCAACCTCAGCGCCATCTGAATATAAAAAAAATATATATAAGCTAAAATGTTTATACTTTTACTAATGATAAACTAATTAACATACAAATGACATTTTTTGTATAAACAATACTTTTTTAGAAAACGTTTTCTAATATATGTCTTAATTTTAACTGATTTAAATTTTGTTCAATTTTACAAATTTTGTACAACTATTAAAAAAAAAAAAAAATTTTTTTTAGTCAATCCTGCTTATAATACAGATTAGATTAAACAGCGCTTAAAACACGGGGCTCCAGAGTACCATTCAACAATTAATTTTATTGCATTCAAAACGATGGAGCATACTTCGAACATTTTTTATAATTTTTTTTTTTTCTAATACTACGTTTAAATTGGGCCAAATGACTCATTTCAGCTCATTTAGACAAATGTGAAACGAATTCATCTCATTTTTCATATGCCTATATGACACAATGTCTGTTTGCACGATGAACAATAACTTTTTGCTCTCTTTCACATTTTGTTTGCTGGTAGGTCACACGACAAAAAATGTACGGCGAAAACTTTTGACATTTCATTACTTTTTCTACTCCTTTATTATGCAGTCAGAGTTTCATGCAACTATTTTTCATTACGTTTTAGTAGAACAGTAGTACTTTTCCTCAAAAAAGTACTTTTTAGTTGCTTAAGCGTAGCAAAACTTTAATTTCACCACCCAGCAACACTATTTGTACGACGTTTGCCGATATGATCAGCGTACAAAATGAACATATTTTGCGTATGTTGAATTTGTACGCTCTGCAAAGTGTTCATCCGCTCGTACTCACAGAGATAGATAGTTTCACATTGAAAGCAACAACAAAATTATTTGTAAGCCAAGCAAACGGGCATCGTGTGACCTCAACAATACAAATTCTCAGTTGCAATTCAACTCATTTGAAACAAATGAATGAGATTGGATACGTTCTTAAAACTTATTTCAAACTATTTCGAACGCATTCAATGGAGAATGGATAAAAAACACCGAACACACACAGGAAAACGTCAAACAACAAATACAAAAAACAACAACAAACAACCAGTTGTCTAACGAAATGAGATTCTTTCGCATACAAAAACCCACGTAAGCACTTTTAAATGACTCATTTGAAATGAGTCACCTTTCGAAATGTCAATTCGAAAATGAAAAAGTTCATTATCTTCAGAAATGCTTACCTAAAGACTTTATTAAAAATTACTCTGACAAAACATTTTGCAATCTTTTTTGTCTCTTCTACCAAATAAAATATGTTTAGTAACTTTAAAAACTACTCAGACCTCAACTTTGTGCGTGGAATATTTTATGTCTCTCTGCAATGTTTTTGTTTGTTAGACTGTGTAGTTAAAAGTGTTAGGGTTAAGTATTCTATAGCTTCTTTCAAGCTATTAATTGTTTTCAATCATGTTGCATATCGTGGTTTCGCAATTTATAATTAATTTATGCGACACTTTTTCTAGAGAACTGCTCCCAACATTAGGAAAAACAACAAAAAACCTTGCTGGTCATGATTTTATTAGTGGCTCTACCGCATTAGTTAAAAAAATTGGAAAATTTTGTGGTTTACACTTTTAATGCAAAAAAATATGAAGATGATTCTTGCACGAGAGTTTGTGGTTGTTAACAGCGTTTGCTGATAATTTTGTCATGCATAAATTTTTAAATAAACAAGAAATGGGACATACTAAATAAAATATTACGAAATAAAATGATTTACGAAATGCAACAGAAATAAATTTTGAAGAAAAACGACGACAAACCAAATAACATCGTTTTGATATAAAAAAAAATATCGTTTAGGTGATAATTTGTATTTTTAAAGATTTTCGAGACGATCGAAAAATAAATGGTTTCGATATAAAACGATCAACAATCGGTAACGATAGTATAGAAAAAAGTTTTAATGCTTATTTTAAGTAATTTTGAATTGATTAGACATATCATGAATCAAGCAAAAATTGTTGTTAAAACTAAAACTAAAACTAAAAATCACGCATGCGTATAAAAAAATTGTCTGTTAAAACTTTTATAAGAAAATGATTTATTGAAAAATTAATTATAATTACTAATTTAAAAAAGTATTGTTGATTTATAATTATTTTATATATAAAACAAGGAAAAATTCTTACAAACTTATTGAAATTCTTACAACAGAAGAAATTTAGTAATATGCTTAATAACATCACATTAGCAAATATACTCAAAATATATGAATTTACAAAAGTATGTAATTTAACGCATTTTATATAAAAAAAAAATTTTACTATTACACACATTTTTTTAAAAACCAAAAACTATTTCTTACAATAAAATTTAATTCACCCGAGTCAAAAGCTCTGGCAGCTAGTTGCTCGAAATATTATCGTAGTTGTAATAATTTATTATTCTAAATAAATAAAATACAAAAAAACAGCACAACGCATCTAAAATTTTTCTTTACAAAAACATTTAATAACAAAAAAAATTTAATTTTTAACAAACATTTTTTTTTATTGTTTTAATATATACAATATTCTTTAGGAAGTTTATTTTTTTTTAAATAAAAAACTTTTTTTGATAAATAAAACAATTTTTTGTGTCAAAATTTCATTATTTTTTTTTTATTTTCTCTTGTTTCAGTTGTGAAATAATTAAAAATCAACAATAAGTTTTTTCTTTTTGTTACAATTTTTTTGAATATAGACTGCGCGTCACATGAATAGGTACAGTGCTTTTCACATAGTTCAGAGCTCATGTCTCTGTTGCAATCTTTTTCAAAAGCTTAATTTTTTTAAAGATTATTGAATCTTAAAGAAATTTATAGTAAGAGGAGACTGCAATTTGTACCATTAATTTTTAATAATTTCTATGAACAACTACAAAATTGTGACATTTTTCGCGTCACTTGAATAGGTGTACAGCAATTTTTTTTACTTTTATTTAGTTTTAGGTTGGTCCGCCCTCCTTATTTGAAATAACTTAAAAAATATTATTTGGTAGGCTTTCGTAAGGACCTTTTATATAATTTAAGGAAATTCACTCCATGCCGTTGTAATGGCTCCAAAAATGTTTCCAAATTTTGTTATTGTTATTATTATTATGTTTCCAAAAAATTATAAGTTAAATGGCATTCGTGGCAAAAATATTCGTGCGATCTACGAATATTCGTAAAATAAAAGAAGTATTTGTATCGTGATATCAGGCTAGGATTTCGATGACATGTCATTATTTTCTGCTGCTTCTTGTGCCTGGTTTTCACTATGGCATTTTCAGTAGTCAGTTGTTGTCAATCAAATTGAAATTGACAACATGTTAACCTTTTTTCTACATTTGGCAATCTTGGAAAATTAAAAACAAATAAATTATTAAATGGAGCTATGCAGAAAATGTTATAGAGTTTTAATAAGGTAATATTTTAGGTGACAAAATTTTGTGTCGTCATCAAATTTTGTGTTGTCAGTTTTTAAGTCTTTTTCTGCAGTTTTTAGGTAATTTTTTGTAGTTTTTTAGGTCATCAAAATCCGAGCCCCGCCAATGATATTCCTTAACAAAAATTAAACAATTCGTATTAGAGCATTATACGAATTATTGGGTACATATAAACATTTTCATTCGTCAATTTCTTGTACGAATAACTTTGTAACTTCTTCCATTACATTCGTTATATTTACTAATGGTTTCGTATTATTTACGAATAACAAAATACATTAGCAAAAAAATTCATACGTTCGTAGATCGTTCGCATTATTCGTAGAATGTACGAAGTATTAATTGAGTTTAAAAAAAGTACAACTGAAGGCGTTATGCCTGGTTTGTCGAACAATTATCGAATATAAGGAAATATATGATTGCAAGGCGGCCGTGGCCTACTGGAATAGTACGTGGCCCGTCAGCTAAAGAACAGCGGTTCAAGCCCCAGCTTAGACAGAATGTTTTTTTTCATCATTAGGTATTAGGATCATTCGTAAGTGTAGCAAATGTATACCTACAATATACATTGGTTTTTGTACGAATACGAATAAAATATTCGTAATATGCACACAACTGCACGGAGATAAATATTTTGTTTGAATCAAGCAAATGTTTTTTTTAACAGCCAATCTCCAAAACTTTGCTCAATCACGGTGTGATTTTAGAAAAAGATTGCTAAATTGAAATCACTCCTCATGTATTTAGGAAAAAGCAAAATTATATTAAATTCAAGCTAATATTTCCGAAGTTATTATGAACTGATAGCAAATTTTTACTTAACTCAAGCAAATATTTGCTAAGTTATTATAAGCTAAAATAGCAAATTTTTAATAAACTCAAGTAAATATTTGCTAAGTTATTATAAGTTCAAATAGCAAATTTTTACTAAGCTCAAACAAATATTTGATAAGTTATTATAATATCAAATAGATAATTTTTACGAAGCTCAAGCAAATATTTGCTGATTATTATAAACTTAACTAGCAAATTTTTGCTTAGCTCAAGCAAATATTTGCTAAGTTATTATAAACTCAAATAGCAAATTTTTTCTAAATTCAAGCAAATTTTTTTCAAACACACGAGCACACGTTTATTCTAAGTGAAGAAAATTAAGCAAAGATTAGCTATCAAAAGATTGCTAAATTGAAATCACTCCTCATGTATTTAGGAAAAAGCAAAATTATATTAAATTCAAGCAAATATTTCCGAGGTTATTATGAACTGGTGGCAAATTTTTACTTATTGTATTGTAACTTAAGCAAATATTTGCTAAGTTATTATAAACTAAAATAGCAAATTTTTAATAAGCTCAAGTAAATATTTGCTAAGTTATTATCAGTTCAAATGGCAACTTTTTACTAAGCTCAAGCAAATATTTGATAAGTTATTATAAACACAAATAGGAAATTTTTACTAATCTCAGGAAAATATTTGCTAATTGTTATAAACTCAAATAGCAAATTTTTACTAAATTCAAGCAAATTTTTTTCAAGCACACGAGCACACGTTTATTCTTAGTGAAGAAAATTAAGCGAAGATTAGCTAATTAGCTATGGTCGAATGGATAAGACCATGCACTTACACTTACGCGGCCGAGGTTCAAGTCTCCGGATAATGGTAATTTTTTTAATTTTATTTAATGATAATAATTAATTCACTTCAAAAATATGCCAGATTTAAGCAAAACCTTATCAAAATTTGCTATTCCATTTTATAATAATATAGCAAATATTTGCTTGTTTTAAATAGAAATTTGCTTTTGCAGGTTATTATAACTTAGCAAAATTCTGCCAATTTTCGAATAGCAAATATTGATTATTTTTTGCTGAAATCTAGCATAATTTAGAAGTGGCTGAGATTCAAGCGCAAGTTTTGCTTAACCACAATACAAATTTAGCAAACAGTTTTCTCCGTGTGCGACAATTCTACGAATCCTATTTGTGGCTGAAAACATTTTTTTGAGGGTATTTGTCTGTAAGTGTTTGAAATAGTTTTTTCTGTCTGAAACTTGAGATGAATTATACCGCAAAATACACTGCGTACCAGACTATCACTCCTCCTTCGCGACTGTGGTGGCAGAAACCGTTCCTCCTTCCGTCAATTATAGGAGTAATACTTAGTTAAACCCATTAGGTCCATCAAAATAAAAATTTTTCTTATTCAAGAAAACCACACATTTACAAACCACACCGTTCCATGACATGTTTTTCCTACAGAATTCTTAGCGTGACTTCTTTACTTGCGGGGTCAGTGGTGGTTCTTTTGAAGTTTTCTAAGCTTGAAATGTTCGCTACCAATAAAAACTCTCCCCACAGCAAAAAAAGTATTACTAATACGTCTTTTCGTCCCTATTATTGCCGCAAAGTCACTGAAATTGGATGCTAACCTTAACATGTATCTTCTGTCAGTCAGGGTTATAGCCCTTTTTTGCGTATCTTTAATGCTTTTCCCGTAAGAACTTGGGTTTCGCCAGAAGCTACAACGTTTTCTTGGAAATTGTGCTACCTGAAAGTCTCTGCTTTGAATCAATTTCTGCCTGTTCGGCGGAAATTGAAGGATTTGCTTCGAGCTTATCACTCCTTACAAAAAAATTTAAAAAAAATATATTTAAAGAAAAATATTCTTATTATTGGGGCTTTCCATAGTGACTGGTGGGACAGTTTACTCCAGAATCCCTAATGTTTAGACCTGTAACTTTGTATTTTGATGTAATATAATTATCAAATAGATATTTTACAATAGATAATAAGCAGACTTATAAAACTTTTACCGAAAACAAACTTATATAAATATTTTGGTAATATTTCATTGGTTAGAGGAGTGTGACTGGTGGGACAGAAATTTTCTGTGTGTTTAACGTAGACCCATGCCGTGAAGGCTTAATTCTACGGTGCTCCAAAGCTTGGGACCAATATTTAGCATCGGCCAACGCCCCTTCGGAATTGAAAGATCCACCAGAAAGGTTACCCTAATTATAAATCAGACCAACATTGAACCGTCAGATTGACTATATTCATGACCGCGACACATTCAGCCACTTAAATTTATAGATGACTAGGTTATTAAAATAACCTTGGGTCATATCGGTATAAATACCGATAATATAACCCTTACTATGGTGCTGTAATGCTTACACTACTCAGACTGTTTAGGTTTCCCCGGTCTTTCTCTTAGTAATTTAAGGAAATTATTAACCCGAGTTCAACTAAAGTGTAACTCACACCGACCTTCCTGGTCTAACCACAGTCAGAGCGTATGAATACCGAAGGACCATGCCCACGACAGCCAATATCTGTGCTCAAGGTTCCTCCAGACAAGGCTATTCAACATCCCGTCTACAAACCAAAAGTTCTTAGAACAATTATATTTGACTGTGACACCTTCATTCACTAGAATTATATATGATTAGGTTCAAAATAACCATTGGTTTCCCGGTAATATACTGAGAGAACCACAATCCTACTTACGAAACTTCGTTAGCTTAATTAAGGCTTTATTAAAAGCCTCTTTCGGAAAACCGGTATACCAATTGGCTTATAGTCGGTCGAAGGATTCAATGCATATTACATAGAACCATCATTCTAAAACAAGGTCTGCAGAACAACGATAGATCAGGTCTCCTCATCATTGATGTATGTCTGCCCCCGCTCTTCAAGTTATATTGGATTGATCGTCCATCGAAAGCATATTACAATAACAATGTTATGATAACTTAATATCGAAACCATGCTTTCTCCAAGATTTGGCGCCAACATGTAAGGCTCAATGTAAATCTTTTATTTTTACGGAAATCAGATGAACACTCAAGAGCCGTGCCTCAAGAATGAACTTATTATGAGATCAGTTCATGGGCCGTGCCCCATGAACTGCCCATCCAATAACAAACCCTCACCACTTCTATTCCTGGTTTGGGACAGGCAGATTCCCCAAAGGTCCTCTGGCCGATTTTGACTGGTGGGACAGAAAGCCACTATGTTTTTAACGTTGACCCCTGCCGCGAAGGCTTAATTCAACGGTGCTCCAATGCTTGGGACAAATATGAAGCGTCGGTCAACGCCCCTTCGGAATTCAAGAAAGACCATTTTTGAAAGGTTCCTCTAATTACATGCCACAGAACCCCAGCACTGATGTCAAAAAGACACTATACATGACCGTGACTCACTCAGTCACTCGAATTTAAACATGACTTGGTTATTTTAATAACCATGGGTCATCTCAGTATACTATACCAAGTAATACAACCCTTTATTTGATCCGCACAAAATCATCCCATTCATATCAGAGGTCATCACTCTCTGACACGAAAAATTAAGGCGGCAACTAGGCCTGTCACTCATGCAATCAAATTCCTCAATCTCAAATGGTCACAACTCAGACTATTTAGGTTTCCCCGTCGCCTGTACTCAAATTCCAAAGGTAACAGTATATTGATCCGGTAGTTGCTTACCTTCCTAACATTTACTGTTTGAAATTGGCGAGATTCAATCTACCATCATTCTCTTAGTAATTTAAGGGAATCACCAGCCCGAGTTCAACTAAAGTGTAACTCACACCGGCCTTTCTGGCCTAACCACAAACCAGAGCGTTATTAAAAACCCCACGTGGGCCTAACCCATATGATAGTCAAAACCCGGGCAAAAGGCTCCACCTGACAAGGCTCTTCAACATCCCGTCTACAGACCAAAAGTTCTTAGAACATTTATATCTGACTGTGACACCTTCAGCCACTCGAATTGTACTTGGCTAGGTCAAAAAATAACCATAGGTTTCCCAGTAAAACCGGGTAAACCTCAATTCTACTTATGCAACGTCGTTATCCTAAATTAAGACTAATTAAAGCCTTAACAGAAAACTAAGAAGCATGAGCCGTTGTATACAAATTTGCTTATACAACGGTCCGAAGGTTAAATGTTTCCTACATAATAACCTTTATTCTAAGATAGGTCTGCAGAACAACAATAGATCAGGTCTCCTCATCATTGATGGATGACTATCCCCGCTCTTCAAGTTATGTTGGATTGATCGTCCATCGAAAGCATATTACAACTACGGTGTTATGATAACTTAATATCAAAACAATGCTTTCTCCAAGAATTTGGCAGCAACATCCAAGGCTCTAGGTAAACCTTTTCTTTTACAGTTATCAGATGAACATTCAGGAGCCGTGCCTCCAGAAAGAACTCATTATGAGATCAGTTCATGGGCCGTGCCCCATGAACTGCCCATCCAATAACCAACCCTCACCCTTCCATTCCTGGCTTGGGACAGGCAGATTCCCCGAAGGTCCTCTGGCGGGTTTTGACTGGTGGGACAGTCAAAAATACCTCACCTCCGCCTTCTACACTGTCAATCGAGATTTTAGTCCAAATACTATACATAAGCAGATCTCTTTTACTATGCCAACGGTGGGCAAATGTGGATCATTGAGCCGCATTCGGCTCTTTGTTAAGTAAATTGCGGCTCTTTTTTATTTTGATATTTCGAAATATAATATATGTTGTCTCAGCAAAAAATCTCGGAATAATCTTCAACAGGACTTTGACTTGGAACTCACACGTTGGAAATACAATTGGCAGGGTTTATGGTATGCTTAGGGTATTAAAGATTGCACAATCATTCACACCACTTTATATTAGACTTCAATCGCAAAAGTTTACATTCTCCCTACCCTTCTATATGGTTGTGAAATTTTCGCTAATTGTGATTGCACAAGTAAGCAAAAACTAAAAGTAGCTTTTAACAATATAGCTAGATACGTTTATGGTTTTAAACGTTCTGATCATGTATCTCACTATGCAATACAAATATACAATTTGACCCTGGAAAGCATTCTCAAATTGCGAACTTTATTATTGCTCCATAAATTGTTATATACTAAGGAACCTTCTTACTTGCATAACCGTCTTACTGTCTCGAGATCTAATCGGTCCAATTTATTAATACAATTTCGTCATTTCTGTCTAACATCTGAGAGGCAATTCTATATTTATGCAATTCGTATTTGGAACTCGTTGCCCCCTTTCTTTCGATCTATTCAAAACCCTGTGCAATTCAAAAACAATCTACTTGCATATCTTTCTACGTTGCAATAATTTTCAATTTTTAACTATCAAATTATTTTTGTGTAACATGAATCATTTTTCTAAAATATATTTAATTTTTCTCATTAGTTTTCAAATTAAATTATATCATTGTTATAGGTTGCACTACAATTACTTGAAATGATAAAAGTATCAGGAAAATGATTCCAATATTTAGTTAGTAATACTAGTTTAAGATATATTTATTTTCATTCTTCTTTTCCCATGTATTTTTTATGAAAAATTAATTAAGATTGGATAATTTTTAAGTTTAATACAAATGTTTAATTACTAAATGCTTAATTTCTACGATGCCAGTGCTTTAATCATAAGGTTCTAACCTTGTTGCACTGATATATCAAATAAATACAAATAAAATTAAATACAAAAATACATATTGTATATAAAAAAAAAATTTTTTATTTCTGCCAAATTCCATGTTATTTCATGTTTTCTATCGTTGTTAGGCCAAATATATAAAGAAAAAATTGATGTGAACTTTGTTATTCTTTACTGGACGTTCTTTTTAATTATGTTGTATTTTCTCTTCATGATTCAATTACAAGATAAACTCAGATTGGAGAGAAGTTACACAAAAGTTGAGCTAGATGTCAGAGTCAGCTGTTCGATTTGTACTTTTTTCTAGTGTTTGCTGTTGCGAACGGCTTTAACCAATACAGAACCAAGTCTTCAAATATTGGCCAAAGATTTTTTTAAATCTCGTTTTTGTTTTAATATGTTATTTACGTTAAAAAACTTGAAATTTATTATTTTTTTTTGTTATAAGTGTGTAACAAAAAGATGGGTGCATATTACACCCTATAAAAAAAGAGCCCAAAATTTACATTTTTAGGAGAAACAAAACAATTTTGTTTTTCAAGGGCATCCACACAGAACAAAGAGACAAACTTAATTAACTAAACTTAATTATTTCTGTACTATAAAAGGACATAGTTCTAAGTGTACTGACGTAAGCCTATAATTTAATTTTTTTAAAAATAAAATAAAATGATAATCCTCTAAAAAAACAAAGATACAAATCAATTTTTTTTATTATTAAGGGTAGAGAAGACGTGTACAAAATTTTGACAATTTTGAAAAACAAAGATACAAATCAATTTTTATTTCATTATTAAGGGGAGAGAAGACGTGTACAAAATTTTGACAGTCGATAGAGATAATCACTACGAATAGTTTCTAGTTTTTATAGTTATTTCTGAAAGGGTGTTACTTCGAAAAAGGGCATTTTAAAGCTTGAAGTTTCTAGTTTAAAGCAAAAACAAAATGTCAAAATTTGATGCTTTGATGCAAAATTTTAATAAAAATAAAATAAAAATTGTTTTTTTCCAATCATCAATAATTGATGTTTAAGAAGCAATATGCGTGCTCTTAATTTAAAGTTTGACGATTCATACCAAAAAAAAAGGCTAAGCCGATCCGGACTAAAGCTAGTAAGGGCTTTTAGAGTATGGAAAGAGCTAAAAAACCTAGAAGCAATAGGAATTTTTGGCAATAATTGAAAAAAAGGGTTGGTTTTTGAAAATTCCCGAAAAAAGTGTTTTTCCACTTTTTCCCACTGAAATCAAGGATTCGAAAATGAAAAACGATTGAATAGCTTTTGTAGGAAATTTACTTTGGTCTTAAGAATCGTACCCTAATTTTCTGTGTGATCATTCGTTGCTGAGATATAGATAATCAAATGCAAAGTTATGGATTCCTATTCAAAGTCGGATATATCAGCAAAAATTTGACTAAAAATAATAAAAAAAAAAACGAATTTAAGCTAAATTAAGAAGCTAACTAACTTTGTTCCGTGCTTTTTCTTATGATTGATAGCCTTTTTAAGAAGTTTCAGCTTTTCAAAAATAGCTAAAAAAATTAAGAGTTTTTCTGCTTCCTTACTTTTTTTGCTGAGTGCATTCAAATTTGTTTAGGTTTTTTATTTAAATACTGTGTGGCATTTTGGAAGGTATTGCAAATCTTAATGTGCTGGCTCTTATTGGTCTCACTCATGCCCACCCCTGTACTATACTATGAAATGATTAAATTGACAGAAACTAAAAATTAGCACCAAGTTTAGTTTCTACAAGAAAATATAGAAATTGTGACTGGTAGGACATCGTGTTGTGACTGGTAAAAAAATCGTTCGTTCACATTAAACAATAACTTGTCATAGTGAAAAATATACTTAATCTTGTTTTTTCTAAATAATTTTTACAGATCATGTAATTCAAACTATTATACATTGCATTAAGAATAAATTGGTTATAATTATTGCTACCAACTCATGTTATTAAAAAATAAGTATATTCTTCTTAGTACACTGAAAAGTAAGTATTAGTAAGTATAATTTTTTTAAATAATTATAAGTAAATATTTTACCTTAGAAAAATAAATTGAATATTTTGTTGATACAATTTACTAAATTATGTTAAAATCAATAGAACCCACAATATTCTTTAAATATTGTCACACCATCTTTTTGTTCTCCTTAAAAAGTTTTGTGTATGCAATCTATCTAAAACCCAAAAGTCTTCAGATAAAAAACAACAAAATATTAATTTTATATATTTGAAATCCATATATATTTCTTATGCATAAAATATTTAGTTAAAAAACAAACAAAAGCATAAAAAAGTTAAAAGTTATACGCACTTTCGAAGTAGATAAATAAAAAAAAATAAAAAAAATCACATTCAAATGTATACAGACACCAAAGAAAAGTTATCATTATTCGCTCTCACTGTCACTGAATTGAAGCGCTACAATAATTTGTTTTTTTCTTTTTGCTTGAAATCGTATTTGTCTTGGCTGTAAATTTTATTTAAGGGTGAAGTCTTATTGGTCACTTTCGAAAATTTTTTTCTTTTTTTTACATTTTTCGAATGTATATATATCTAAGAAGATTGTATTAAATTTTTATGATGATCCGAGCAGTATAAGTAATTTTTTCAGCCTAAAGCTTTCTCTACCTAAACTCCTGTTAGAACGCATTGAAAAAACTTTAAGAGCGTTTTTCTCAAAACTACGTTTTCACGGAAGCCCCACACTATTTCTCCGGTGGGCTGATCCTTCTGAAATTTTAACCACATATTTAACACAAAACTACTTACAAAATAGACTATAATCGTGTTAAAAGATTGATGTTTACTATATTTTTTTACAAATAACAGCGCAAAAAAAATAATTTTTTTCATTTTTTTTTTTTTTTGGTTTTTGTTACTTAAAGTTAACAATTGCTAAAAATTAACATTAATAGTCTATTTTATAGTCCTTGTCATATTGATTCTAAAACACTTCGGTTTTTTGTTTCAGATAAACTGATGCCGAGATATCGTGCCTCCTGCCACCAAATTATTAAAAAACATTAATAAAATTTTTTATTTTTGTAAATTAAGACTTCATTTATTATTCCTAACAACTTATATTAACATATCTTTCATAGCAAGCTCACGAGAAATTACCAAAAATAGCCCATTTTTTTAGCCGACGAACTAGACTACACCCTTAATACTTCAGGTCTTGTCTTTAAAAAATTGTAAAATTCGACACAGCTGTATTCAATATTATTTTTTAAAAATAAAATTGACTCCAGAGTCTGTAGTTTTAACGCTGTTGGTAACAATTTTCAAAATTTTTCCGCTTTTGCAACAAAAACGTTCAACCGGAGCTGAAAAGTAAGCATAATTAACTATGGAATTTAAGTAAGTATATTAAGCTGAAAATAAGTATGATACTTACAAAGTAAGTATAGTTGGTAACATTAGTTATAATCATATCAATATAAGAAAATAACTCATTTTCACATTTCCCGTAGAATGCCTCTATTCTAAACGACACTTTTAAATTTCGAAATTTCATTTAAATACAATAATTTTGAAAACAAAAACAAAATGAAGGTTTTTAAAAAGCTTGGAGCAAAGAGATATGTGAAAGTTCTGTATCTATTCATGTTAGTCCAAATTTTTTAATTTCTTCAAAGTATGAAGCAAATTGGAGACATGAAGTGTGAATTTTGACGAAACTGGCATGGAACACCCCATAAATAAGAATGTTTGGGAATATAAGACCATATGCGAAAAAGTTATTAAAATAGAAGAAAGTTAAACTTTTATTTTGTATGGATTAAATGGTTTTTTTTTTGTTAAACAGCACGCTAAAAATGTAACTCTGCCAATTAAATTCCCACTATTAGTAATCAGTAAAAAAGTTATGCATCACTGCAAAAACAAAATCGATCTTCTTGTAACTATCAGATACCCACTAAAAAACGATCCGTCATAATTAAAACCTGTTGAAATAATTATAATACAAATATTTAGTGGTAAGACAAGAGTTTGTTAATAAAAATAAAAACTAGCTAACAACAATAAGAGAAGAAAGAGAGAGAGAAAGAAAGCAGCGAAGAGCAAATAAGAGCTTCGGGCAGAGTAAATGCTACTGAAGAATTACTCAACGCTCAAGCTTCAAAAGATAAGACCTGATCTGTGATGAACTTGTTCGTAATATAAAATACAGATCTTCCATAACATTGAGCAACAGTTGAAGTGCAGCACGATTCCGAGCAACAATATTCGGCTCTTATTGTTCAAATTAATTTTATAAGAATACATCAAAAATTAACAGACAAATATTAATAGTCGAGCAAATTAAAAGTGAATTTTTAATTGACATTACTAAAACATTTAAAACCTGTTCTAAACGTTACTAAAAAACGCGCAGAAATGTCGACAACGTATATAATTTGTGCTAGCGCCGTGATTTTATGCATCTTTACCAACACATTCAACACAGTGGCTGCCCAGCGATCACCATACGCAGGCAGTCGGCCCGGCGGACTCAATCAGAGGGATAAATATCATATACCTCAAAATAACAATGCGAGCACTGACGTTGCCAGCCGCTTCGGTGCTCCCGAGAACAATATTCCATTCGGTACCGCACAACGTCCTCCTGTCGGTTTGCCAGTAGTCATGCCAGAGGGAGCTTTTGTGACATTGCAGCCAGCTACTCAAGCAGCTAATAATGGCAATGCGGTTTCTTTTGCAAATCGCATTGGTGAAACAAACCCTCAAACCGTTGCTGCCAGCGCCGCCGGCGCAGCGCCGCCACAATCCACGGCTCAACAGCAGCCACAGGGGCAAACACCATCATCGCTTGCACCGCTGCCACTGGATGCGCAGGGCGATCGCGAATTGATTAATCAGCTATCGATGCTTCCTGAAGATAAGCGTCCCTTCTGGTTCCTGAACTATCAAGCTATAGAGGCGCAACGCAACAGCAGTGCGGGCTTTAATTCTGGCATCGTACAATCGCGTGGTTCTTTTCAAGGTTAAATAACTATCAACGAGATTCAAGTTTTTTTTCCAAAAAACTTTTGTAAAATATTATAGTTAAGGGCGCAATTTTTTTGGGTGCTATATTAAATAAGATACAATAAAAAGTATTTATAAGAAAACATATAAGCGACTGACTCTTTTTTTTGTGAAAAATTCCTGTTGTAAGAAATATATTTCTATAGGAAATACTTTTAAAAATTAAGTTCTAACACTTAAATAGCTTATCTGCAATCTGTAAAACTGGATTTAATTCATTTTGAGTTTAAGTTAAAAAAGAACGAACTTAGAAAAATAAAAACTTTTTAATATCAAATGTGAATGTTAAAAAACAACTTATTTTTTTTTAGTTCTGCTTAAAAATAAAACAGCTTAGACCAGTTATTGCATGATTTCTCATAGTTTTGTTATGACACGAGTTTGCCAGTAGTCTAAATTTGACCTTTTCGCATATATTCTCGGTTGATTTTTTACAGTTTGTAATTAGTGTCAAAAACTTATGTTGTTCATAAAAATTTGGCATCACTTTTACTTTTTTAATGAATGTAAATAGTAGGATGCATGTCTAAGCTCCGCTGGACACTCATAACCTCTTACACCATGTTCTCCCTCTCTTATACAGTGAAACTTCCCTAACTCGAACTTCCGTAACTCGAAATTCTCCATAACTCGAAGTAGTATTATGAATTTTTTTTTTGCTTTCTCAAGACATTTTCCTAATATTTTAATATCTATAAGTCGAAATTGCCTTACTCGAATTTTTCGTCAACTGGAACCGAAATCTCACTTATATTAGGAAGACTTTCATGCATATTCATCTCCATAACTCGAATTTCTCTCACTTACAACAACTTCAATATTTCTGTGTGTGTTGTAATTCGAAGAATTGACTTTGTCGGAGCATCGCGCATCTTTGTTAGCTTGCGTCGAAAGATATAAAAGTTATTGCATCTGGCGCTGTGTGTATTTTGTTGGCATATGTTTTGTGTTAGTAAAGAGATTTTTTGAATTTGCAAGGTAAGTGTGGCTCATTTTACAGCTCAGTAGTTCGCGGCATCGTTGACGAACTTTTCTTAAAGGAAGTTTCTGCATGAGCTGCTGGACTTAAAAAAAATCATACAAAATATAATGCAAAGCAGCGGTTGTCAGCGCCTAACTTTTTCCACTCTGTTACAACAGCTTCTAGCTAGATAATATTTCAATAATATCTATATTTTTACCATATCTATGTATATAATACATCTTTAAGCTATTTCTAAAAGAGTTTTTCAGTTAAGTTTTTGTTTTATTAAATAGTTCATATTCATGTACATATTTTCTCAATACAAATGTTTTAATATCTTTATTTTTATTATGCTGAAATTAAAATTGAAATTAATTTTTTTCAAATATTTTCTGAATAAAACTTGAATTTTCTATGAACTATTTTATGGTATGAAAGTTAATGAATAATTTTGAAAAGAAGCCAACATGTTATTGTCAACATGTTATCATAGCACAGGACAAAAATTTTTTTAACGTTGAATTTTTGTGTTCATTTACGAAATGTTGAGGAGTCTCGTTGATGAAATTTTATAATGTTTCGCTGTAATGTCCTGCATTCCAATTCCGAGTGGAAGTGAAATTGAATAAAACTTTAATTCGATATTTGGTAGTCTAAAGATAATTTTTTCGTCAATACTATTAATTATATTAATAAATTAAATACAAATTAAAGTTTTTTCCTAAATGACCTCTATGTTTATTATGTTGACTTTATATGATTTAAATACAAATTCTAAATGTTTGATAGTTTAAATCATACTTGATTTTAAATACAAATTCTAGTTGTTTGACAGTTTAAAATCGTTTATCGAGCTTAAGGTCAAAGTTAGAAACAATTAATTGTTCTAACGAATTTTTCTAAAGAAACAACAACAACAACAAAGTTTTTACAATATGAAAGGAAAAAAACCACTAGCAAATTGATTTTATTGTACAATTTCTGCGTGCTAAACGCGTCATCAGAAATCTTTGTGATTGCCCGTGCAAGCGCGTAGACGCACTGCACCATCGGGGCGATGAGATTTTGAAGCTTCAATTTCTCATTTTTTCCTTAATTTCATAATGCCACATTTGTTGTTGTATTTCTGTTTTACTTTAGTTTCTATGCCTATATTATATGTAGTCCAACAGCCTGCTGGAATTCTGCACTAACAAAGCATGTTTACTGAAGTTGTTTTTAGAATTTTTGCTGATTTTGTTTTTCAGCTGTTTCCGTTTGGTCGAGCTCTACCATTTTGATTAAAGTTTTTTCCTAAATGACCTCTATGTTTATTATGTTGACTTTATATGATTTAAATACAAATTCTAAATGTTTGATAGTTTAAATCATACTTGATTTTAAATACAAATTCTAGTTGTTTGACAGTTTAAAATCGTTTATCGAGCTTAAGGTCAAAGTTAGAAACAATTAATTGTTCTAACGAATTTTTCTAAAGAAACAACAACAACAACAAAGTTTTTACAATATGAAAGGAAAAAAACCACTAGCAAATTGATTTTATTGTACAATTTCTGCGTGCTAAACGCGTCATCAGAAATCTTTGTGATTGCCCGTGCAAGCGCGTAGACGCACTGCACCATCGGGGCGATGAGATTTTGAAGCTTCAATTTCTCATTTTTTCCTTAATTTCATAATGCCACATTTGTTGTTGTATTTCTGTTTTACTTTAGTTTCTATGCCTATATTATATGTAGTCCAACAGCCTGCTGGAATTCTGCACTAACAAAGCATGTTTACTGAAGTTGTTTTTAGAATTTTTGCTGATTTTGTTTTTCAGCTGTTTCCGTTTGGTCGAGCTCTACCATTTTGATTAAAGTTTTTTCCTAAATGACCTCTATGTTTATTATGTTGACTTTATATGATTTAAATACAAATTCTAAATGTTTGATAGTTTAAATCATACTTGATTTTAAATACAAATTCTAGTTGTTTGACAGTTTAAAATCGTTTATCGAGCTTAAGGTCAAAGTTAGAAACAATTAATTGTTCTAACGAATTTTTCTAAAGAAACAACAACAACAACAAAGTTTTTACAATATGAAAGGAAAAAAACCACTAGCAAATTGATTTTATTGTACAATTTCTGCGTGCTAAACGCGTCATCAGAAATCTTTGTGATTGCCCGTGCAAGCGCGTAGACGCACTGCACCATCGGGGCGATGAGATTTTGAAGCTTCAATTTCTCATTTTTTCTTTAATTTCATAATGCCACATTTGTTGTTGTATTTCTGTTTTACTTTAGTTTCTATGCCTATATTATATGTAGTCCAACAGCCTGCTGGAATTCTGCACTAACAAAGCATGTTTACTGAAGTTGTTTTTAGAATTTTTGCTGATTTTGTTTTTCAGCTGTTTCCGTTTGGTCGAGCTCTACCATTTTGATTAAAGTTTTTTCCTAAATGACCTCTATGTTTATTATGTTGACTTTATATGATTTAAATACAAATTCTAAATGTTTGATAGTTTAAATCATACTTGATTTTAAATACAAATTCTAGTTGTTTGACAGTTTAAAATCGTTTATCGAGCTTAAGGTCAAAGTTAGAAACAATTAATTGTTCTAACGAATTGTGCAGTGCGATGGTGCGATGGTGCAGTGCGTCTACGCGCTTGCACGGGCAATCACAAAGATTTCTGATGACGCGTTTAGCACGCAGAAATTGTACAATAAAATCAATTTGCTAGTGGTTTTTTTCCTTTCATATTGTAAAAACTTTGTTGTTGTTGTTGTTTCTTTAGAAAAATTCGTTAGAACAATTAATTGTTTCTAACTTTGACCTTAAGCTCGATAAACGATTTTAAACTGTCAAACAACTAGAATTTGTATTTAAAATCAAGTATGATTTAAACTATCAAACATTTAGAATTTGTATTTAAATCATATAAAGTCAACATAATAAACATAGAGGTCATTTAGGAAAAAACTTTAATCAAAATGGTAGAGCTCGACCAAACGGAAACAGCTGAAAAACAAAATCAGCAAAAATTCTAAAAACAACTTCAGTAAACATGCTTTGTTAGTGCAGAATTCCAGCAGGCTGTTGGACTACATATAATATAGGCATAGAAACTAAAGTAAAACAGAAATACAACAACAAATGTGGCATTATGAAATTAAGGAAAAAATGAGAAATTGAAGCTTCAAAATCTCATCGCCCCGATGGTGCAGTGCGTCTACGCGCTTGCACGGGCAATCACAAAGATTTCTGATGACGCGTTTAGCACGCAGAAATTGTACAATAAAATCAATTTGCTAGTGGTTTTTTTCCTTTCATATTGTAAAAACTTTGTTGTTGTTGTTGTTTCTTTAGAAAAATTCGTTAGAACAATTAATTGTTTCTAACTTTGACCTTAAGCTCGATAAACGATTTTAAACTGTCAAACAACTAGAATTTGTATTTAAAATCAAGTATGATTTAAACTATCAAACATTTAGAATTTGTATTTAAATCATATAAAGTCAACATAATAAACATAGAGGTCATTTAGGAAAAAACTTTAATCAAAATGGTAGAGCTCGACCAAACGGAAACAGCTGAAAAACAAAATCAGCAAAAATTCTAAAAACAACTTCAGTAAACATGCTTTGTTAGTGCAGAATTCCAGCAGGCTGTTGGACTACATATAATATAGGCATAGAAACTAAAGTAAAACAGAAATACAACAACAAATGTGGCATTATGAAATTAAGGAAAAAATGAGAAATTGAAGCTTCAAAATCTCATCGCCCCGATGGTGCAGTGCGTCTACGCGCTTGCACGGGCAATCACAAAGATTTCTGATGACGCGTTTAGCACGCAGAAATTGTACAATAAAATCAATTTGCTAGTGGTTTTTTTCCTTTCATATTGTAAAAACTTTGTTGTTGTTGTTGTTTCTTTAGAAAAATTCGTTAGAACAATTAATTGTTTCTAACTTTGACCTTAAGCTCGATAAACGATTTTAAACTGTCAAACAACTAGAATTTGTATTTAAAATCAAGTATGATTTAAACTATCAAACATTTAGAATTTGTATTTAAATCATATAAAGTCAACATAATAAACATAGAGGTCATTTAGGAAAAAACTTTAATCAAAATGGTAGAGCTCGACCAAACGGAAACAGCTGAAAAACAAAATCAGCAAAAATTCTAAAAACAACTTCAGTAAACATGCTTTGTTAGTGCAGAATTCCAGCAGGCTGTTGGACTACATATAATATAGGCATAGAAACTAAAGTAAAACAGAAATACAACAACAAATGTGGCATTATGAAATTAAAGAAAAAATGAGAAATTGAAGCTTCAAAATCTCATCGCCCCGATGGTGCAGTGCGTCTACGCGCTTGCACGGGCAATCACAAAGATTTCTGATGACGCGTTTAGCACGCAGAAATTGTACAATAAAATCAATTTGCTAGTGGTTTTTTTCCTTTCATATTGTAAAAACTTTGTTGTTGTTGTTGTTTCTTTAGAAAAATTCGTTAGAACAATTAATTGTTTCTAACTTTGACCTTAAGCTCGATAAACGATTTTAAACTGTCAAACAACTAGAATTTGTATTTAAAATCAAGTATGATTTAAACTATCAAACATTTAGAATTTGTATTTAAATCATATAAAGTCAACATTAAATACAAATTTTAAATGTTTGATGGTTTAAATCATTCTTGATTTTAAATACAATAGAGCTTTAGGTCAAGTTAGAACAATGAATTGCTCCAACGAATTTTTTCCAAAGAAATAACAATAACATTTTCAATATAAAAAGGAAAACATCACTAGCTGATTTTATTGCAATTTCGGCCCTGCTAAATTTCATCAGAAATCTTTGTGATGCCACCGCCGGGAATCGAACCCGGGCCGTGGTCGCCGTGCAAGCGCATATTTAGCCTACCTGGCGGCACGTGTTAATAAAGTCCCATTTCTTTGAAAATTTTTTTATGCGTTTTTTATATATATAGAAACAAAATAAAAGGGTGCTCAAGAAAAACAAACGACATTTTTTTTTCTTCCATACAAATAAGGACCAGTCTATGCACATACTATATTTTGATATTGTAAATTTGGTTTTTTATATTTTCAAAAAGGTTTATTAAACAAAGTAAGCAATTTAATACTATAACACCATATTTTACTATAATTTTGGAGTGATTCGTGAATTTGAAGCATTTTTGATACTTGTTAACATTTTAAGTATATTGGCTAAGACAAAAATTACAAAGGGCAAGGCAAAAAATACAAAGACTACTTTTCTCAAAACTATGAAAATGGAGATACTATATTTTGACTTTGCACGGGAGACCTGTCGGTCCTCAATTCGTTGACGAAATTGACTTTACATTTTTTCTATTTTTCGTCAACAAAACTTCAACATTTCGATATTGTTTTCGTGCACGATAAATTCTAACTTTTCGTGTATCATTCGTTAGTGAAATTTCGGCAAAATTCCGCTTGGGTCCCTAACGAAACTTCTTCAACGTTTCGGTATAACATTCCTTCACGAATTTTATTACACTTTTCGATTTTAATTCTTTGACGACTTTTCTTTATAATTCTGTGTACTTTTCGTTAAAGAAATTTGCTCAATATTTCGATATTGGGTTCGTGCATGGTAAGTCCTAATGTTTCTGTATTGCGTCTTGCACGAATTTGGAACATTTATTGGAAATTTTCGTCAATCAGTAAATCAGTATGTTTCGTCAAGGATCAAGAAAAATCGTACATGATTCATTTGAGATTTCTTCAAGACTGGAACTACTGGGAAAATTCAAAAAGATGCTTATTGACTTTAACGACTATATGAAAGTTATAAATCTGATGATGATGAAGTTGAAGATATTTCATCGCCAACACTTTTTGAAAGAAATCAATTCGCAGACAAAAAGTTAATTATTTAGATAATCGCCCATTCCAAGCATAACGCAAAACGAAATGCCATGAAAGCCAGTCGTCAAAGACCATTTGAAAACTTATTAACAAACGCGAGAGAGCTTTACGAATGGGCTATAACAAAGGAGTCAACAATATGTTATCGGTTTTGCTCAAAAGAGTCTTTTGAAAATGTTGAAGCTGAGTTGATGTAAAAATTTAAAAATGTGCAAGCTATAACCGGCACACAAAAGTTAATCAGTTTTATTCCTATAAATAATAGGGAGATTAAAACTCAACCATATTCAGATTCAGAAGATTGTATAATATATCAGCTGATCAATTCATCGTAGCTTTTTTGTTTTGAGACCGATTTTTAAACTTTTTGGAACAAAATCAATTAAGTTTTAATAATCTTCAATATGGCAATCTTGAAACAAAATTTTGTTCACCTTTTTACAAATAAAAGTAAAAAAAAATAAAAATATTTTTTTTCGGTATTTACCAGTTTTCGCTGCCAAGGTCAAGTGTAAGGTCATCAAAACTTATGAGTAAAATATTGGTCCTTATAAGACGAACCATTTTGCAGATGAAATTTTGCAAATATCTTTACCGTTCTGAAATTTATAGGCAATAAATTGCCTCAAAATGATAAGGTATGTGCACAAAAATTGAAATTGCGAAAAAAAATATTAAAGTTCCATCATAAAATTGTGTTTGACTTAAAGGCAACATTCTTCTTCAAATTTAAAAAATAAAAAATTTCGCGTTTTTTGAGAAATTAGCAAATAATTTTTTTTTTTTAAATATGTTGGCAACCCTAACATCCAAAATCTTAAAATTATATATTTTTACCAGAAACTAATTTCTAATACCTTTCTAACGGTACCTCATTTATAAAAATTGGATTAAAACTGACGTAGATACAATTAATTAAAAATTTTCCAATTCTGGCGTTTTCGGACGATTTGCAGAATTGAAAGGTCAATAACATTTTTTAACGAATGGCGATAAAAAAAATAAATGAACTTATGTTCTTAGAATTTTAATAGGAACCTATAGCCGAAAAATAAGACAAACCGAAAGCCATGAGGTCAACTTTTGAAAAATAATGTTGCGTTATGCGTGGAATGGGCGTAATATTTTATTCTATTAATCGAATTTTCCGTAACTCGAAGTTAAATTCTGGTACCTTGACACTTTGAGTTAGGAAAGTTTCACTGTAGTTTAGCTTTTATTAAAGAAATTTTTTTATCAAAGAACTTAGCGCTCATACTTCAAGTCAAAGGTCACAAAAAATATTCGGTGCACTCATTTTTTCTAGAATATTTTGAAAAAATTAATTTTCATCAAAAAAGAATAAGGGGAAGCTCAAGATTTTCGAAAAGAGAAACTGTTTATTGAATTATGTCTCGAAATTAAGCAATTTTTGCAGACAAATGATGAGTCATATGGGAGAGGGTGGAAAAAGAAAAAAAATGTGCAATAAAAAATTACTCTTAGCCTATTTTTTGAGCAAAATTTAACATTTTGGAGGTTTTTTGAAAACAACATAAAACCCTGAATTGGTGAGGTAACTTTTTTTAGAATTTAACAATCTGACAAGTATTTTTTTTATTTCTCTAAACAAATAAAATTCAACATTCGAACAAAAAAATTTGATTAAATCGCTTAGAAAATGGCGAAGATATTTGCTTACAAAATCCAAACTTGAAATTTAAATCGTTTCTGTGTCATTCTGAGGCGACGACCTTGCTTGAATGCGCGAACTGAGAAAATCTACAATTTGCTGTCATAATAACGGGAGTTTTTAAACATGCTATCCGTGAAAAATATTACCAAAAAAGAAAAATATTACTTGAAAATCGTGAAAAATTTTACTTTCGTAATTACCGTAATTTTTTCAACCATCGACTCTTCGTACAAAAATACGTTGTACTAAAAAAATGTCAATTTCATTTTACATAAATCTATTGCTATCAAGTTATAAAAAGGTTTCAGGTGGTACATAAGCATTATCTTATGTTTTACATATATATACAGCTGCGGTCAAAATAATAGTAGTACTCTTTTATTCAGACATGATTGAATAAATAATACTAGTCTACAAATTTTGGATCCGGTAAGCCCATTTTCATTCCTATATGTACTTTCTACACTGGTTCCAAATCTGTACTCAGTTTCCTCCTATATTGTAAAATACAGATACAGAGTGTTTTATGTTTTTGCCACGTGTTTAGTATTATTGATCTAGAATCTAAGCTACTCACAATAAAATAAAAAAATTAGTTATTATTTTAGTAAAATTATCAGCTTTTCCATTAATATATCAATATATTAGTGTCATGTCCTGTAGCGAAGTTAAAATTTTGTGATTTTGAGATAAAAGTATTATCTTTGCATTCAAGGATTCTAATTACATGATTTCTTATAAGATGGATGATTAAGTTATCAATACTACTTTTTTTTTAATTATTATACAATTTTTTATTTGAGAAGTACCCAACAGTATCGAAAGTATCAATTGACCTATTCACGCTAGCTACTTCAATAGTTCTATACGCACTAGCTACTTTTTTGACCCAAGGTAATGCATAAAAGAGTCAGTTCAATCAACTTCCATCTCGACTGTTTCTTGTTTATTTTTTTGACGTCTTGACTGACTCATAAAATTTATTCTGACGAGCTCATACTTCGAAGTGACTTATTCGAGAAAACATGACATATATAGCTTTTCAGTTTCGTTGAGCAACATAAATAAAATATCGTTATAAAAAGGTATAAATATATTGAAAAAAGAATATCAGTCACTCTGCCTTGTTTTTTTTTTGTGTCAATATCAACTAGCGAAAAAGTTAGCTCTTCATGACTAGTGAAATAACTAGGGAACGGGTGTGTAAAAGGTAGCAATTGACCCCTTCCTATGACATGCTTGTGTAAAATTCGCCAGTTGAATACAAAGAGGGTAGATTGAAGTGGAATTAGTACTGGCTACCAAGGGGCTAATGAAATCACTAGTTTTGTACTAGTGCCATTAACTGCAGGGTAGTTTTTGAAAATTATTTGCTGCAGATCTATACTTCCGTATATATCACTGCTCTTTAGAATAAGCTAGATTGATCTGAAATTTTGGCAGTCGATTTGTTTAGAGAACGAGATTGCTTAGAGGGAAAACATGTTACATGCTACTGTCGGTAACTGAACTAAAAAAAGGCATGACCTTACTACAGTTACGCTCAATTTTCAGGGGATAAGCGTGGATCTATCCGAAGTGTGCCGGGTATATACTACTGTATAATAATATATAAAGGGTGGTTAGATTTTAAGGGCCGATATTGAATGTGAACCACACCTAAACGTCAAGTTTTTTTCTGCATTTCATTTGACATTTCTCAATTTCAGACTAATTCAATTTGAACCATGGAAAGATACACAATCGAGCAACGCGTAAAAGTTATTCAGGCTTATTATGAAAATGGACGTTGAAATCAAAAGGTATATCGTGCACTTCGTGATTTTTTTCGGTCAATTTAATCGTCCAAATGTGCGTACAATCGGAAAAATCGTGCAAAAATTTAAGCAAACCGGGTCTGTAGGAGATGTAAAAACACCATTGCATGCTCGTACAGCTCGTACTGCAGAAAATATTGCTGCTGTTCGCGATAGTTTGGCTGAAGCGCCGTCCACCTCAACTCGTCGTCGTGCCCAACAATTGCACCTCTCACGCTCGTCGTTAATGAACATTATGCACAAAGACTTGCATTTACTCGCTTACAAGGTGCAACTGACTCAATAATTTAAGCCTCTTGATCATTTTAAGCGTCGTCAATGGTCAGAATGGTGGCAATAAATGGCAACAGTGCATGATCAATTTTCGAAGAAAATCATCTTCAGTGATGAGGCACACCTTCACCTCAGTGGATTCGTCAATAAGCAGAATTGCCGTATTTGGGCGAATGATAATCCAAGAGTGATAGTCGAAAAACCGAAGCATCTACAATGAGTGACTGTTTGGCGCGGTTTATGGGCTGGCGGCATCATCGGGCCGTATTTTTTCCAAAATGAGGCCGGTCAGGCAGTTACTGTGAATGGTGTTCGCTATCGTGAGATGATAACGAACTTTTTATGGCCCGAATTGGAAGATATGGATGTGGACGATATGTGGTTTCAACAGGACGGTGCCACTTACCACACAGCTAACGAAACAATGGCTCTTTTGCGCGACAAATTCAATGGCCGTGTTATCTCACGTAGTGGCGATGTCAATTGGCCGCCAAGATCATGTGATTTGACACCGTTGAACTTCTCTCTTTAGGGTTATTTGAAAAAAAAGGTGTACGTCGATAAACCAGCAACAATTCAAGAGCTAAAGGATGAGATAATTCGGCACATTAACGACATAGAACCTCAATTATGCCTCAGCGTCATCGAAAATTTGAACCATCGGATAGAGGTGTGCCGCCGAGGTCGTGGCGGCCTTTTGGTCAATATTTTGTTCCATACATAATTGAACCATACCAATATTATCATAATCAAAAGAAATGACAATAATTTCCTAAATAATTTGTGTTTTATTCAAAACCAACATCGGCCCTTAAAATTTAGCCACCCTTTCTTTACATTAAAGTTATATCTTTATCTATCTATACTTCTATACTATTATATAAAATTGAAGTGAAAATTTATATTTACAACTTTACTCCAAAAGTAATGGGCCAATTTTTATGTTAAAATTTTAAAAATATATTTGTGCTACAGATTCATTTAGGATTATTTTTCTTTCGAAATTTTAATAAGAAGTATATTTAATTAAGGTATTAAGTTGTTTAAGAAATCATCCCAGATGCAACACGTTGCTTTCTATTTATATTTTAGTTTAATTAAATATTGAAAAGCAAACGAAGTACTTCATTTAACATTTTAATAATAGTTTTTAATTAAAAGAGTAATTTATCTAAATTTTCACCCAGCAGTCTGGATCTTCTTTCCTCTAAAATACGACCAGATACCGACAAAAACTCTTTTGGTCAGTGTTAGGCATTTTGTATGGAAAGAAGAAAAAGTGTAAAACAAACATCACTAAATTTTGAACAGATTTGGGAAATATAGATAAAAAGTCATGACACGAATAAATTTAAGTCACGCACGCTCACGCACGAGTTAAATGCAATCACGTACGACGTGATTCATCGTGACATGCCGTGTCACGACTAAATACGTGACATGCTCCCATCTCTACTTGATACCAATGCTTATAAATTGTAAAAGCTTTTAACCCATTTCCGGCGGCTCCTTAACTACCGGGCTAAAATGAAACTTCGTCCAGAGTCTATATATGGCCCTAAACTTTATCTGGAAAAAGCCCACAGATAAGGGCTGAGCGGACTGATGTTTTTTGCACCACTAGCTGCATCACATACCTTCACAGCCATACCAGCCCATTTTAAAACACCAAACGGGCTCTAAATTTATTTTAACATAAAATTTAAATCTTATAATAGTTACTATTGAAGAGCAATTTTCGATATTGCGATTTGAAATTTTTCCCTTATTTTCAAAAATCAAAAAAAAAACCCAAATATTGCGACGCGCCGTGGGCGTAAAATCCGAGTAAAGGACCGAATCGACTCAAACAAAAAATAATGTATATTGCCAAAGGTCCATACTAACATAATCCCTACAGTGCCTGGTAATATCACTTTCGCACTCACCTGGAGAAAATTCTAAAGTTACTAGTGCAAAAATGCAAAAAAAAAGGTTAGGTTAAGGTGGCGGCCGGTAAAAGTTCTTAAAAATTATGGGAATTAAAATTTAATCATAATATATGATCAGTGCTTTATTTATGTTTTCTAGAAGATTATGAGCATAGTCCATAATACATGATCAAAACTTATACATGGTTAAAAGAACCATTCTTTATATTTTATGATCAGCTTGATCATGACTTGTGCGCAAAGAATTTTCTCCGTGTACAAAATATCTAAAAGAGATAAAAGAAAAACCGTTTGCACATAATTATTAATAACTTTGCAAACTTTTAATGAGCATTGTTTGTTTTTTTTTTAGAGTTTTAGCACGCCAGCTAAAGCAAACCTGATTTCTGTAGAACTTTTACTTGACATTAAATACAGATCTCCCACAACGTCAAACCACAGTTCAATTACAGCTCAGTTCGGAATAACAACAAGCGAAGTAAAGGAAATTAAATAAACATAACAACAAAATTAAATAAAAGCATTGGAAGTTTACATTCGTAAACAGTTATATTAAAGATAAAGAACAGAAAATGTCGGCATATCGGTTTACTTGTGCGATTATCCTTTTTACCATCATCAACACGTTCCATAGTGTGGCTGCTCAGCGATCGCCATACGCAGGTACTCGGCCCCGCGATGGACTCACACAAAAGGATAAATACATTATCCAATCGACTGAAAATAGAATGAGTAACACTGGCATTACCAGCCGCTTTGGAGGTCCCGAAAACAATGTTGGACAATCAGCTCCGCTGCCAGTGGATGCTCGTGGCGATCGAAGATTGATCAATCAGCTTTCTAGAGTGCCTTTAGACAATCGCCCTTTTTGGTTATTAAACTACAGGGCTATTGAAGCACAACGAAATCAGGTCCTTTAACTCCGGGATCATCAAACCGATACGTTCATCAATTAAGCAGTTTTAAGTGCAATTTGTACCATATTAAAAGTAAAGATAGCATATAAATGTTGAGATTAAAAAGATCATGAATTTTTGGATGCTTCTCATAAAAGTATTAAATAAAAACTATCAGTATTTAAAGCAAACATAAAGTAACATGGGTATTTTTTATTCATATGGGTATTTTTATTTCACTTAAGAAAAATATGAAATTGTTTAAAATACAACTAATCACACAATTTTATTATTATAAAGTGTGCACACTTGCTTCCAACTGTTTTGCTATTTAAAATATTATTTTATTTATTTAAGGTCATAATACGTTGCATTGAAATTTCCTCTAAATAACAAAAAACATTTCGGAATAATAGCTTTTCCGTTTTTCCAACTGAGCTCATTTTTTATTTAGCAATAAGTTTCTTTTTTTATGACAACGAATATGAATCACAATGAATCACAAACATTCCTATACTTAGAATTTCAAAGTACGTTTTTCCTTATCTACTATTGTTTCAAAGTGATAAGATTTTTTAAAACAACCGCAAATAATTTTGCATTGATTGTTTAGAGTTGAACAAGTGTTTGAAAAAAACGGAATATAAAGAAAAAAACTGGGCGCAAGCTTGGTGCTAAATATTGATTTCATGTGTAAGTTCATATTGTCAGATAATGCTGTAATAGAGTCGAACTTGTGTATAACTAATTGGTAGAACTTGTGTATTAATTGATTGGTTATAAGAAAGATGGATTGTGACAAAAAGTTTAATATTTTGGAAGCGAAATTTACACTCAGCGACATTACCAGCGCCGCACCATACAGAATGTTGATATTGTGCCATTAAGTGTCAATATTTCGATATTGACAGTTAGCTTCAGGCGTTTATGGTTTTTTTTTTTTTTGTGTTATTCTTACGTGTATTAAGAATATGTTTACATCAACTTTGGATGAATTTTATAAGAAGAGGGAAAGAATCAGCAGAAATACTTGTAAAAGAAAGGCTGAAGATGAAGTGGTTTTAATTACTAAAAACGGTCTTTCATCAAGAGAAATAGCACAAAGCTTACAAATTTTCCATCAAACTATTTTAAATATTCTGAAACGCCTGAATATAAAGATAAATGCGGATCAGTGGATCAGTGGACTCCGGAATATAAAGATAAATGTGGATAAATGTAAAAAATTTCAAAAAATGACATAAAAACTGCAGAAAATGACATTAAAACTGACAAAAATTACCTAAAAATGCAAACAATTACATAAAAAATAAACAAAAATTAAAGTTTTAAAAAAAACATTACTAAGCTTAAGATTAATTTTATATACTTTTTATACGTAACGTTGCAGTATATTTCAAGGTACATTTTTAAGTCATTAAAATTGAAGGATTACATAGTATTAAAATTTTTACCTCCTAATATTTCAGCAATTGAGCATAAAAACAGAGTTACTAAAAACAAGCATATCCAGAGTTTTTATCTAACACTTCCCACTGAACCATAGGCGAAAGTTTTGCGTAAGGTGAGAGTTTTGCGAACGTTTTTGGGTATAATTTTTTTTTTAATTTTTGCTTTTTTATTTTGTTGCTTAAAAGTGCTTGCTATAGAAGATTAAATTCGTGAAAACTTTTTCCATAAATTAAAACTGTATTTCTTTTGCAAAATTCATAAAAAACTTATTTTGAGTCGAAAAAGAATCATTTTAGAAGCTAAAAATTCCTCGCATATGAACTATTTTTGTTCATAAATGAGTTCAGAAACGAATCATAAATGTTTCTTTTTGCATTCTTAAATGAGGTTAAAAAATAAAAATTTTTTTTTATATCAGTAGAAACAATATCTCATAAACGAACCATTTTTTGTTCATAAATTTGTTCAGAAAGGAATCATATATATTAGTTTTTTATAAACAAAAATGAGTTAAAAAAGGAATAATTAAAAACTTTGATGATATATTTATAATAGTAAATTAAAATGTTAACTTTCATACAAACGTCATATAAACTTTTTCACCAGTGCGAATTTATTCTCGCCATAAAAAGAGAGATGGATGAACTGCTGCACGTTCGAAAAACTATTTCCTTTTCATCTATTGGGGGTTGGAATTAGTTTTAAAGGTTTTCTAAGAGATGGCGTAACTATCAATAGATCGCATCGGGCACACCTGTGACTATATTCATTTCAAAGCACATTGTCTAAGCTTCATTTTTCAGTATGTGTCATTCCACTGAAGTGTAAACAACATATATTTTTTTCTCTGTGAACATGTCGACTTTCGTTCCAACAAAACGCAATTTGCGGGAAGGTTTACTTTTGTGCTTCCATTTGAAGAAAAAAGCGGTTGAAGCACAACGCACGCTTACTGAGGCTTACGGGGACTATGCTCCATCGATTTCTACTTGTGAGTACTGGTTCCGTCGGTTTAAAAGTGGTGATTTTGATACGGAAGACAAAGAGCGTCCGGGCCAGCCGAAAAAGTTTGAAGATGAGGAATTGGAGGCTTTGCTCGATGAAGACCCGTGTCAAACCCTTCAAGAATTGTCAGAATCATTGGGAGTCGACATATCAACGGTCGGCAAACGCTTTAAGGCCATGGGAATGATTCAAAAGCAAGGAAATTGGGTGCCGTACCAGTTGAAGCCGAGAGACGTTGAACGGCGATTTTGCATGTGCTAACAACTGCTTCAACGGCATAAAAGGAAGAGTTTTTTGCATCGTATTGTCACTGGCGATGAAAAGTGGATCCATTACGATAATAGCCCAGACATAGCCCCTTCCGACTACCACCTATTCAGATCGATGACGCATGGCTTGGCTGAGCAGCGCTTCACTTCTTACGAGGATACCAAAAAATGGGTCGATTCGTGGATTGCCTCAAAAGACGAATCGTTCTTCCGGCGCGGAATCCATATGCTGCCAGAAAGATGGGAAAATGTTGAAGCTAACGATGGACAATAATTTGAATAATATACATTGTACCGTTGTTTCTAAATAAATGCTCAAAAACCGAAAAAAAACCTTTAAAATTAATTCCAACCCCCAATATTAACAAGTCTGTTATAGCATTTCAACATTTCTATCAAAATTTTAGAAAGAAAACCATGACATCATTTCATGCAAAAAAGTAATCAAAAAAGTTCCCCAATAATTAACTTTACTAATTAGATACCCAGAGAACCAAATCTATCTTTTTTGAATTCATTAATGAATCTTTTCGATAGAAAAGTTCATTTTCGGCACTCATAAATGAAATTTTTTGGACTCATTCGTCAGACTAAAAAGCCTCTCAAAAACGAACCTTTTTTCTTCAGAAGTGAGTTAAAAAAGGAATCATCAATTGTCCTTTTTTTTTGTTTGGAACCGAGTTGAAGAAATAACCATTGAAAAGTTATTTTTCGGTACTCAAAAATGAACCATTTTGAACTCATTCATCCGGCTGAATTAACTCTCAAAAACGAACCTTTTTTGAAAACGAGTTAAGAAACGAACTATAGAAAAGCATTTTTTCGACACTCAGAATGAATATTTTTAAATCATAAATTGATTATGATTTAAAATTAATTTTTTCTTTTGTATTGATTTTACTATATATTAATACTATACATGCATATTATCTATATGATAAACGAAATATTAATTTTTTTAATATTCTATAAATTTTTTTAATAAATAATATTAATTCAAAAAGATTCATTTTTTAACTCATTTCTGAACAAAAAAGATCCGTTTTTGAGAGGCAATTCAGCCCGGATATTGATATAAAAAGTGCTCATATTCAAGTGCCGAAAAATAACTTTTCTATGGTTCATTTCTGTGGCGACCGTAGTGGCGACCGTAGCCTAGTGGGTAGAGTGCGTGGCCCCTAAGCTAAAGAACCGCGGTAACCCGGGTTCAATTCCAGCTAAGACAGAAGGTTTTTTCAATTGAATTAATTTTTCTGTTCGGTCGTCACCTCTCTGCAGACAATGGCAAACCTCAGAGAGTAAAAATTGCCATGTAAAGCTTCTGGAGAACATAAGCCGTTCGGAGTCGGCATTAAACACGTAGGTCCAGTTCTCGGTCATTTGTGATCAAACATTTAATAACACGCACAACACAATTGATCAATAGAAGCCAGGTCAAAGTCCTTCCAAGGGCTGAAATGGCCAGTTTATTTATTATATTTTATTTATGGTTCATTTCTGAACTTATTTCCGAAGAAAAAAAGGTTCGTTTCTGAGAGGCATTTTCGTCCGGCGATTTATTCAAAAAAGGTTCATTTCCGAGTGCTGAAAAATAATTTTTCTACGGTTCTTTTTTTAAGTCATTTCTGATTAAAAAAAAGGTACAATTTATGTTTCCTTTTTAACTAATTTCACAACAAAAAATGGTTCATTTTTGAGAGACATTTTAGTCCAACGAATGATAAAAAAAGGATAAATTTATGAGTGCCTAAAATGAACGTTTCTCTCCGACAAGGTTCATAAATGAATTCGAAAACGATAGTTTTGGTTCACTGGGTTGTTTCATCTTTCTACATACCCATTCGTGAGTTTGACCATACGCAGAAAATTTTTTTTATGGAAGTCTATAAACAAAGCTTTCCCTTTTTTGAGAAGTAATGTTTTTGATAGAGTGGACACTATTGTTAAAGAAGTATATTTAAAAATTTGCATTTTACACGAAACTACACGAAAATGACTTAAAAAACCAAAAAAATGTTCTAAAAATTAAAAATTTTCAAAAATGACAATAAAATAACTTAAAAATCGCTAAAAATAACCAAAAAATGCCCTAAAACTAGTAAAAATGACCTGAAAATTAAAACCGATAAGCAATGATGAAAAAGGACCAATAAAATTTTCATATTTTTAATTTGGAAAAATAAATGGACGTTCTAAATAAGCAGGAAATTTCATCGAAATCCTAGCCCTGGTAATTAGGAATTGTTAACAGGTTCTGGAGGTATCGAAGCTACACTGTACTTAAGAAATAATTGGTTATGTGTGTCCAATTATAAAATGTGGTTAAATCACTAGAAAGATACAAAATGTCGCAATGTACAATAAGTCCAATTATACAAATAGCAGCAACATACAAAAAAGAACCTTAAGGTACAAGATTAAAAAAAAATGAGGAAAGTACATAAAGAAGCAAATTAAAAAAAGTCGCAAGGTATAAGATGTCACAAGGTACGAAAAGTCAAGCGGATTTAACAAAACTAACGGAATAACACAAAAATCACTTAAAAGTATAATAGAATCGAAACCAGTTAATGTGCCAAAAAAATTGTCTTGCTTTAAGGGATTAGCTTTTTATTGACCTGATAACTGTGAAGTTTCTTTTTAAAAATGTTCCGTGCGTGCATATGCACGTACACAAATGCGAATACAGACAACATGTGTGCACCAGAGATCTGCAACGAACCACATTTTTGAATCAATGAGCCACTTACTCAAAAACGAGCATGAATAAGTATAAGTATTTTCCAAAGTAGTACTCATATATTATTGATTCGAAAATAAGTGAATAACATTTTTTAATCCGAATCCGTTGACAGAATTTCAAAATTATGTAATTTTTTAATAGGGTTGCCACTTAATTATATGTATTTTTAAGAATTTTAACCATCATTAACAGTGAGGGTCAGATTCAGCGACCAATTTTTACCTAGTGTTCGCGCCAGCATCGAATTCGTAAAAATAAAAAATTAGGTGGCAACCCTATTAACCATATGTAATTTTAAAATTCTGAGTTCAGATTCGAAATCAGCGACTACCTTACACTGTTAATAATGTTTAAAACTTTTAAAAATGCATATTATTAGGTGGCAGCCCTAATATAACAAAACTTCATAATTTTGAAATTCTGACAACGGATTCGGATCAAGCGACCCATTTTTACCTGGTGTTAACGTCAGCGCCGAATTCGTACAAATAAAAAAAATAAGGTGGCAACCCCATTAACCATATTTAATTTTGAAGTTCTGACTTCAGAATTGAAATCAGCGACCATCTAACTATGTTTACCATGTTACCCTATGCTTAAAATTCTTAAAAATACATATTATATGGTGGCAGCCCTTAATATTTAATTCATTCTATACTTATTTGATTCTTTTTTTTTCTACATCACATGTAAATACTTTGAAAACTACTTAAACTCATTTATACTCATTTTTGTGTAAGTGGCTCATGATTCAAAAATGTGATTCACTTTTTTTCGAATCAATCACATCTGAGTACTACTTTGGAAACTACTTATACTTGTTCACAATCATTTTTGAGGAAGTGGCTCATTGATTCAAAGATGTGATTCGTTGCAAATCTCTGATTTGAATTACTGAGTTGTGAGCGAATAGTACTAGAGTACTACTTATTTTTAAGTATTCCTTGCAGATCTCTGGTGTGCACTAGGGCTTTTAATAGTCTTCAAAAGTCTTCAATGGTCAAGATAGTAAGAAAAATAGTCTTTCAAAGTGTATAGAGAGAGATAAAAAAGAAAGGTGATTTAGATAATAAAAATAACATCGTTTACATTGCAGTTGCATTCATAGTTTCTCACAATTTTAATATTTTCTTGTAAATAAAATCCCGGGATTTAGGATTTGAAATCCCTGTGAAAGATTGAAAGCCCTAGTGTGCACTTGAAATGTACTGAAATAAAGTTTTAGATTAAAGTGTATAAACGCCAATCACAGTGAGCTGAGCTACAAGTTGATTTCATGTAAGAGTTAGATAGTTAGAGTTGTATCCAACTTTTACTTTTGTGAACTCTTTTTTCCGAATACGAAAGGTACGTTTTAGAGAGACATTTACTCCGGCTAATGATTTAAAAAAGTTTGATTTTAAGGTGCGGAAAACGTACCTTTCAATGAATTTTTTTTTCAAATTATAATTCAACAAAGAAAATGTTTGATTTTGGGTAACTTTTTTGTTTACGAATGATTAAAATAAAGTTAATTTTTTGGTGTCGAAAACCCGAAATGGTTTTAACGTATTTGCAAAATGATAGTATTAATTGCCTGCGTAGTTTTAAACGATCTGTGTCGATAAGCGACAACAGCTTAAGTCTGATTTCAAAGTTTCGAGAAAACTTACTTCAAAACTGTCAAGCGCCATATGAGTTATATGAAAGGGTCTTTTGTATTTGTGTCATAACTTTTGCTAGGGTCATGCTAGAAGCTCCAGATTTTATGAAGATATAAGCGTGGAACACACACTCACAGATCTGGCGATGCTATCAAAACTTCGCTTCTTCTAGCCGTAATATTACGGTTCTCAAAAAATTTAATATGCGAGGCTCTGACAACTTAAATAAGGGCTGTTAAATTCCTGTTTAAAAGATGCTCTGCCGGTTTTGACAACCTCACAGAAAGTTGTAAGAACTTTTAATAGTGAGAGGAATTCGGTTTTGATAGCCGAATTGTGGAGGGGTCATAACAGCGCCTTATGCGATAGTGAGAGGAATTCGGTTTTGACAGAAAGTTGTAAGAACATTTAATGGTGAGAGGAATTCGGTTTTGCTAGCCGAATTGTGGAGGAGTCATAACAGCGCCTTTTGCGATGGTGAGAGGAATTCGGTTTTGACAGCCGAATTGTGGAGAGGTCATAACAGCGCCTTTTGCGATGGTGAGAGGAATTCGGTTGTGATAGCCGAATTGTGGAGAGGTCATAACAGCGCCTTTTGCGATGGTAAGAGTAATTCGGTATTGACAGCCGAATTGTGGAGAGGTCATAACAGCGCCTTTTGCGATGGTAAGAGTAATTCGGTATTGACAGCCGAATTGTGGAGAGGTCATAACAGCGCCTTTTGTGATGGTGAGAGGAATTCGGTTTTGACAGAAAGTTGTAAGAACATTTAATGGTGAGAGGAATTCGGTTTTGATAGCTGAATTGTGGAGGAGTCATAACAGCGCCTTTTGCGATGGTGAGAGGAATTCGGTTTTGACAGCCGAATTGTGGAGAGGTCATAACAGCGCCTTCTGCGATGGTGAGAGGAATTCAGTTGTGATAGCCGAATTGTGGAGGGGTCATAACAGCGCCTTTTGCGATGGTAAGAGTAATTCGGTATTGACAGCCGAATTGTGGAGAGGTCATAACAGCGCCTTTTGCGATGGTGAGAGGAATTCGGTTTTGATAGCCGAATTGTGGAGGGTTCATAACAGCGCCTTATGCGATAGTGAGAGGAATTCGGTTTTGACAGAAAGTTGTAAGAACATTTAATGGTGAGAGGAATTCGGTTTTGATAGCCGAATTGTTGAGGAGTCATAACAGCGCCTTTTGCGATGGTGAGAGGAATTCGGTTTTGACAGCCGAATTGTGGAGAGGTCATAACAGCGCCTTTTGCGATGGTGAGAGGAATTCGTTTTTGATAGCCATAAATCTTTATGTTAAGGTTGTCAGAACTTTTTCTATTTAATCTACTTACCTCTGCGCTTTTAAGGCTATTACCAATTTCTTAATGCTGTTTGCTTAATAAAAGTGTTATTTTCAAATATTTTTTAAATTTTTATTTCAAACCATTTGAAAAAATATTACTTTTTTGATCAAATAAATATAAAATTTTAATTGTTCATAGAACTTTACAAACTATTTTTTTTTTAAATTTTTGTTTATAGAACTTTAAAAATCCCATATTATAAACGACAAACCATTAGCATGCATCTGAAACATGCTTACAAATAGTTTTAGACAATGGAATTGTATTTATTATCAAAGTAAAGCGATTATCAAAGTAAATACCGATTAACTTTAAAAACAATTTTTTTAATATTTGCCAACAAGCACGCTGCAAAGCCAAAACTAAAATAGAGAGATTTGTCTTTTGTGGTTTAAGTATCTTCCGTAAAAGCGTAAAAACCGTATTGAGGCTACAATAGCCGTATTGGAGTTTCTCTACACGCAAGATTTAAAAGTTGGTTGCAGTAGCCACAATACTGAATGTATCACAACTGTAACCACAGCTCTTATTTTCAAAAGACGCTCAACATAATTTTTGTATTTTTTTATGATTATTGCAGATTCAATTAGGGCTATGACAGCTCTTATAAAGTGCTTGCAATAAACTTTCAGCTAAGGTGTTTTCATTTCATATATAATATTTCTAGTATGGCAACAACAGCCTCATCTTTTTTATGGCAGCCGTGTACGATATTTAATAATTCCCTGAGTGCATCTACATCAATAACTCAGTTCTGTCTTAAGTCGACTTAAGCTATTATTGCTTGTGAACACAGATATATTAATAATCAGGGCTAGGATTTCGATGACATGTCATCTTTTTTCTGCTGCTTCTAAGACATTTCCTGCTTATTTAAAACGTCCATTTATGTTTCCTAAATTCCAAATATGAAAAGTTTTTAGAACATTTTTCCGTAATTTTTCATCGTTTTTATTTAGGGCATTTTTTGGTCATTTTTAGAGATTTTTAAGTTATTTATTGTCATTTTTGGACGTTTTTAATTTTTAGAGCATTTTTCGGTTTTTGCGGTCGTTTTAGTTAGTGTCATTTTTAAATAATTTTTTTTTCGAACTAAAAAATGTCAAAATGCAAATTTTTAAACATATTCCTTTAAGGCTAGAGTCCCTTCAATCAAAAACGTTATCTCTCGACAAAGGAGTAGCTTCGTTTATAGACTTTGATGAAAAAAAAGCTCTGCGCATGGTGAAAATGACGAAAGGTTATGGAAAAAATGAAACAAGTGTTAGATAAAAACTCAGGATATGCTAGTATAAAATAAATTTTCATTGAGTAATGTTTTATTTTTAGGAATAAATTTTTTGTTTATTTTTTATGCAATTCTTTGCGTTTTTTAGGTAATTTTTGTCAGTTTTTAGGTGATTTTCTGCAATTTTTAGGTCATTTTTGTCATTTTTTTAGGTAATTTTTTGCAGTTATTTAGGTCATCAAAATGCGAGCCCTGTTAATAATGTTTTTAAGAGCAAAGTTTAATGTTTAAGCTAAGTGATAAAACACTGAATATAAATCGTAGAATAAAATTACATATTAGACGAAAAATTCGTAAAAAAATTTTTACAAATCGATTTATCACCAATCGAAAAATCATGCTTGATCATGCTTGAAACAGTTATGTAAGCTAAAAAAATTGTTTTGATTTATTTTTGCAAAATATTATCACATTTTCAGGTTTTTGTGTATATGCAAATATATTTATTTTCGATTACAGCTTCAAATATATTGTTTGGTTTTTATTTTTTAAATAAACATGCTTAACGTGTTTCGTCGATATGTGCATAATGCATTTATTTTTCTTAAGATGGGCACCTGCACCAAAAAACTGAGAGTATTGATAACATTGAATGAAATTACATTTTGACATTGATGTTCAAACGTATATACACAAACTTTTTTTTAAGAAAAAAATATATAAAATACCGGCGCTACTCAAACCTGGCTTCTTTAATTGGCGATGTGGAATGCCCAGCCTTTTGTAGTCAATTGAAATCAACCAAACAAAAGTTTTTCATTAAAATAAGTTATTTCGCTTTATTTGTACCTATCCTTAAAGAAAAAAAAATGTGAATTTGCACAGAAAAATTAAAAAATTACACTTGTTTTTTATAAGCAAATTGTTAAAAAAAATATTTCTCGTAGTAATTAATACTTTAGTAAAAATACTTTTAAATTTATCCAAAGGTCAATACGTTAAATATCTGTGCAAAATTTCAAGTTTATGTCTTTATTACTTTTTTTAATTACATTCGACAGCGTGGGAAACAACATGTTTTGAGAAAAAAGCGATAAAAGTTTTTGTTCTTGTACTCTGTTTTTTCGACGCTCATCAATTCACTGACTTTTTAGGGACTTTTAAGACTTTCTATTGAGCTTAAAACATAAAAATTATCTACTTTAGTTTGTAAATGAATTTTTAAACAAAACAAAAAAAAATACAAAACTTGAAAGTTCTGAAGCAGGTTCCCCACTTAAGTCGGTCTGCAGCAAGCTTCAAAGCAGTTCAACATCACGCTTAATAAACAGCTATAGATAGTAACGTGTTACTTATTCTGTTTATCCCATAATTTAATTAAGCGATTAATTCTTAAAATTATGCTAAGAAGCTTAATTGCAATAATCAACGTAATTAATGAAATTGCTTGTGAGATATTTATGTTTTAATTAAACAGATGTGTAAAATTTATATTGTTATTTTTATTTCATGCAATAAATAATTATTCGCATACTATCTGCAAAAAAAAAATTATAAATTTATTAGATACTTCTATATCTATAAATCTTTCTCAAGTACACGTTCTTTATAGCACCAACCTATTTTTATGAAATCTACACAACTTTATCAATACTTGTCTCAACGAGCTACTAGAATATGTTAAACAAAATGAGCTGCTGAAATAAATTAAAAGTGAATGGAGTAATTTATTGAATCAAAAGATCTATAAATAAAATTTCAATTTACATACAAGGTAGCACAAATTCACAAGTAACAAATTTCGCAAACATATTTTTCACCTATTTTTGACCAATCCTTATCACCTTTGTGTTCTGTGAATGTTTAATAACCAACTGCATTGTACATGTTTATCAAAGGTCATACCAAAGATTTTTTTTTATCTAATATAATAAGCGATTAATTCGACCTTCAGTCAAATGTTACTGAAAGACCCGTAAATAAAGTTGTTTATAAAGAATTTATTAAGAAACAGTCAAGGATTTCCTTCTTATTCATATAATTAAATACACAAAAATAAAGTCATGTAATTTAAATATTTATTTTAAGATATGAAAATGATTATTTAATGTTTACGTTGCCATTTTATATCAAGAAATACTTCGTGCGGCTGCGAGATGTTGAGGCCAGGTTATTTAAAGACGTACGTTTAAGCGCAATTTCTCTCCTTAGAGCTATAGAGATATCTTCTACATCCGGTTTTATAAGGACATAGTTGCATGGCCTTCGCAGATAACTAATTTTATTGGAAAAAATACCACATATCTTCATGACTTCGCTAATGTAAAAGAATTAATTCTTAGTTTTTTTTTTTTTTTTGTTTAAGCCGTATTTTTCTGCCGCTGATATAGCTGTTTTCCGATGATGCCTTTTCGTCGCCTGAGTGAAATAACCCTTGCAAACATAACCTCGCCCGAATGCTATGTTGCTCCATTCGCTATGTTGTTCATGCGAGGTTATGTTCGCAATGGTTTTTTTTTCATGTCACCTTCATTAATTCCGCACCGATTGGTTTTTTTCCTATAATTAAGAACCATTTCTAAGGCAATAATTGACATTCGAAAACATAATTTTTGTATTTCACCTATATGCCTTAACCCATTAAATACTGCTCATAGATTCCGCCGTACAATTTTTTTTTAAATTTATCAGGAAGCTTATATAGGTCATAGAAGTTGCTTTGCAAAATTTCAGGTTTGTAACTGTCACCGTATTTGAGATCTGCATTGGGTATTTAAATACCCAATCGGCTAATCCGGGTTCTTGGCGTTAATAAAAATGTGCATATATGGCAACATTCTTTTGTCACAATGAACACCTGATAAATAGAGGATACTAGAGGCAAACTGACCACGAATTTTTCCCTCGATCTTTCCATTTTCTAATTTTCTACATAGCTTTATGTATGGATTTTGTCATTTTTGAAAATCACGCATCTTCGATCTCGAAAAGGAACCATTTATTGTATGAATTTCGTTTCACATTGAAGAGACAATAAAAAGTTTAATTTTTCCGTAATGTTTTAAAAAAATATTATTTTGATATCTTCTACCACCTTCGAGATATGGCCTTTTTCGTAAACACTGTTTTATGGGTATTTAAATACCCATTAGTCATTCATTAATGGGTTAAGAGCGACAATGTCAAATCTAACCAAGGTTGCCAGCCAAAATTCGGAACAATTCCCACGAAAATTACCTTTTTCCCAAAGTAAAATAAATTAAATACCACCAAAATTCCCATGGTAAAGGTAAACCAAAAAATTCCCACAGCAATTAAAAAATACCAAAAAAAATCCCACGATCATTAAAAATTACCACAAAAATACCAAGCGTTTTAAAAATACCACAAAAAATCCCATATGGATTTAAAAATGCCTCAAAAAATCCCATACGTATTAAAAAATACCACGAAAAATCCCATATGTATAAGAAATTTTGAAAAATTTAGAAATACCAGAAATTTTTCATTTATTGTCATTGTTTCAAAACTTTAACTAATAAAAAACATACAAATTATTTCACATAAAGATAATTGTAATACATATTACATGTTTTAATCTTATATTTGAGATCGTGAATTTTATTTGTTTGTTTCCATTTAATAATTTCTAAACTATGCTTATAAAAATAAAATAATAAACAATAAACAAAATAAAATAAATATTAGTTTTTAAAGATATTTGTGCTTTGTAAAGAGATAACCAGTTAACTTCAACACAATATGATTTTTAAAAAATGTAGGTACTTATTTCTAATATAAAATAATATACATAAGTGACTTCAGATACAAAAAATAAACAAAATAAAATAAATATAAAGTTTTAAAAATATTTGTGCTTTGTGACTTCAGATATAAATATTTTTAATTCATTAAGAACGTTTTAGAATAATATTAGTTTTGTTTTTTTGTGTTTGTATATATCAGGGATGGAAAACGTGCGAACACATTTTTAACACTTCTTTTACACTAACTATTTACAACTAAAAAACCAAAGAAATAACAGTGGTATTCATGAACGCTGTATTTGTGATGTTAATAGCGTAAGAGCGATATTTTTACAGAAGCTCATTTTCCGACTTGTGCAGCTTACGACACAAAATTGTGGTGTTAACAGAGCATATAATGCGTATAATGGCAACTGTGATTTAATTTTGATTTTAAAAGATAATGGATTCGATAAGTAAACTTGCAAATATTTGGGAAGTTCACAGTTCATTGTAATGTTTAAATATACTAATATTTTAATGTACTATTTTTTTGACAACTGTGAGCACAACTTAAGTGAAAAGTATTCATATGTATTTTCAAAACACCGCTGGAAACTTTAATATGCAGCTCAGATGTTTGGGATTCTATTAAAGGATACAATAACACTCTACAAAAGCATGCCTTAGGGCATGTACAAAAGTGGCAACATTTAACACACCGGTTTAACTTGTGTTTACATGAAAAACAAAAACAAAAAGATAACAGGCAAAATAGCACATCTCAGAATTAGCACATAAAACCGTAATTAGCATGAACTGTGAATTGCCCAATTGTGTATTATTGTGTTGGTAGTATTTATATATTTCACTTTTTTTTATTTTTAAAATCATTTTTGTAAGCTTAACGCTTGCATGCAGAAATGTGGAATTTTCAGAAAAGGCCAGAATTTTAAGGTCAGAATTTTTTTCAGAAAAGAATGCGCTTATAGTTTTTATGCAAATTTGTTATGTCAACTTGTTCTTAAAACATATATGCGATATAATCGTTTATATTAAAAGTAAGTTCGAAGAAAAGCTTTACTATTTTGTATATATATGTCGATCATCTAGTATTCGATGATCAAGATTTTGCTTAATAAAAGTGAAAAAAAAATTTTTAAGAAAAAATTCCCAAATTCCCATGCAATTAAAAAATACCACGCTGAATTCCCACGCCAATTAAAAAATACCACGCTGAATTAAAAAATACCATATGAATTCCCAATAAAAAAAATTCCTAAGACCAATTAAAAATTACCACGAATGGGATTTTTCCCACAATACTGGCAACCTTGAATCTAACCCATTTGCAAAAGTCAAATGTGCCCCAAAACGACTAACCGTTGTTTTCTTTAAATGTAATTAACTTTGTTGAACTTGCAATAAATTAACTTTTATTTGCTTAACACATGTCAGTAGAATAAAAAATTCTGTTAGGCTATGACAATATGTTACCTTATGTTGTACTGTCTGAGTAAAAGCTTACGTAACTCTTGTTGCTCTGCCCTGCGTAGAGATAGAATTGTCAAACTTTGTGACATTTCCTTAAATCAAATATGGATTAGTTCTGCATTTTTACATTTTCGATATAAGGCTCTGTTCGCACTGAACATAGTGAAGTCAAATGTGCCCCAGTGTCAAATGTGCCGCGTCTTACCCTACAATGTATTTTTGTATGAAAAGTTGTTGGTTAACACTGAGCGGCAAATTAAAAATAGATATAGAGTCGTTTTTTCCTCTTTCTGCTCTAATCTAAGAACGTTGGCAATTTCATATTACAGTGAAGATCGAAGGGTCACAGTGAAAAGGTCGAATTTAGAACACTGGCGAACTCTAGTAACTATCAAGGGTACGCTTTACCTTGTCAACCCAAAATTTAATGCCTCGCTAAAAATTAAATTACACACAAATTACAAAAGATATCGACAAAAGGTTTTTTATAAAATTATGTTGACTTTATATCATTTAAATACAAATTCTAAATATTTGAAAGTTTAAATCATACTTGATTTTAAATACAAATTCTAGTTGTTTTTTTATAAGATAAAAAACGGAACATTTTTTATAAAATTTATAAAATATCAAATTTGTTAAAAATGTGGAATTAAAGGACAGGAACAACTGGGGTCTGAAAATGCTTGCCGAGGTTAAGGCATACACTAGCTTCGGTTAAAAGTAATTCAAATTGTCTTTCACTGTTGTTTCGCCTAATCAATAATTCACGTATGGTTCATATCAATTCCGTTAAATAAATCTATCCCTTTCCTTTCAGGTCAAATACCAAACGTCGTTTGTATAAAGTGCATGCCTTGGTTCTTTGATATTTTTAAAAATAAAACTAAAAATAAAAATAAATATAAAATTATATTACTAAATTATTTTTATTTCTGTTGTCGTTTTTGTTGTTGTTGTATATGTCATGTCATATTAGTTCAACAAAAAGAGAGGTATGCCACTGGTTGGTATGAAAAAATTTTTGAGCATCATGTCTGAAGTATGTGGTGCAAAAATTATTCAAATCGGAAAATTTTTTGATAAGTTTTCATTACAACCAATCGCGATAAAGTGGTTTCGAAATAAAGGCTTTTAAATTATGGTAAATGTTTGGGCAGAATAAAATTTAATTACGATTGGTTTAAGAGGTTTTTCCAATGCAATTGGGAGTTGACTATCATGAATAAAGATTCCATTCATATCGGATGATTGATTTCCGAGTAATTAGAGGGAAAAGTGCCCGAAGACGTGGTTTTCAAAAAGTCATAAAAAAAGTAATAGTTAAGATTATTTAAAACAAGAAAATTTCTGTGGAAATTACAAATATTCTAATAATTTCTTTTCATTTTTTTTGTAAAAATAAATTATTTGGGTGGGTTTTCAAGTAAAAATTTTTTGAAAAGCTCTCTACTGCATATATATTTGTGAGTGAAAGAGAACCGGTTGAAAAAAAAAATAAAAAAAAATATGTTGTAACAACATTTTATTATTAGTTTCCTCACAAGAATGCACAATCAATATATGGCAAAATCAAACACAAAATCATGACATACGCACATAATTGATTATCAACCTCATCAAACATGATCAACCTCATCAAATATGTGCGTATGTCATAATTTTGTGCCTGACTCTCCTACGCAAAAATTCGCAAAAAAAAAATACTCAGCAGAATTGCATGAAATTTTCACAAGTGGTTCCCAAGACTATATTATTTGATAAAAAAAAATAAATTTAGCAAAAAAATTTTCAAAGGTTAAAAAGTGGTCTTAAACTCTTTGGAAATACTTTTTGTCTATTTACGGATTAGTCAAAGAACTAAATAATTTTCTATAGTAAATAAGAAAAGATCAATTGAAATTCTAAGACTATATTTGTTCAATTAAAATTGAAATTCAAAAAACATAAATTTAAATACATAAAACCAATCATTTAAAATTTAGAAAAGATTATTTCAAGTTTAGAAAAGATAAATTAAAATTTAGAAGTACTATTTGAAATTCAGAGTAGATTAATGAAATTTCAGAAGAAATCAACTGAAATTCAGAAAAGATCAGAGCTGTAAAATCGGCATTCATATTCAGATTTTTAAGTACAACTGAATGAATAACTGCATAAGAATGCATTCAATGAATGCGAAATTGATTTATAAATAAAGTTTTTAATTCAAATGCATTCTTAAAAAAAATGATTAATTATTCATTTCAATTATTCGTTTTCATTATTCAGAATGAAAATGAAAACTACTTACTGAATACTACTACTCAGAATAATAAATCAATTTTTTATTCATTTGTATGCTATTCACAGAGAATACTATTCACAAAGAATAACAGAATTTTCAATTATTCTTTTTTTTTATTCATTATTTATTAGTTATTAATTTTTTATTCATTATTCTTTTGTTATTCATTTTTTATTCATTATTCGTTTTTTATTCATTATTCATTTGTTAGTCATTATTCTTTTTTTGTCATTATTCATTTTTTATACTTTATTCATTTTTTATTCTTTTTTTATTTGGTATTCGTTTTTTATTCATTTTAGTCCCGAGCCATAAATAAAAAATTGATTAATGAATAAAAAAATTAATAATGAATAACAAATGAATAATGAATAAAAACGAATAATAAATGATAATGAATGATAATGATAATGAATGAATGACAAAACAGTTATGAACAAAAAATTAATAACGAATAAAAAAAGAATAATTGAAAACTCTGGAATTCATTAAATTGCATTCTTTGTGAATAGCATTCAAATGAATAAAAAAATTAATTTATTTTTATGAATAATGAAAATGAATAATTGAAATCAATAATTAATTCTTTTTTTACAGAAGAATGTAAATTACAAATTTTATTTATAAATTCATTTCGCATTCATTGAATGCTTTTTTTATTACGTTATTCACTGATTCACTTTTGTGTGAATAAAATGCATTCTTTTACAGCTCTGGAAAAGGTCAATTAAAATTCGGAAATTAAATTTGGGAATTTTATTTGAAATTCAGAATAGATCAATTGAAATTCAGAAAAGATCAATTTAAATTCAGAAAATATTAATTAAAAATAAGAAAAAATCAATTGAAATTCAGACATTACTAGTCATGGTAACGGTAGTGGTAATGGTGATGATATTGGTAATGGTTATGGTAATGGTGATGGGAATGGGAATGATAATGGTAATGGTAATTGTAATTGTAATCGCAATGGTAATGATAATGGTAATGATAATGGTAATGATAATGTTAATGGTAATGGTAGTGGTAATGGTAATGGTAATGGTAATGGTAATGGTAATGGTAATGGTAATGGTAATGGTAATGGTAATGATATTGGTAATTGGTAATGGTAATGGTTATGGTAGTGGTAATTGTAATTAATGTAATTGGTAATTGGTAAATGGTAATTCGTAATGGTAATGGTTGTGGTAATTGTAATTTATGTAATTGGTAAATGGTAATTGGTAATGGTAATGGTAATGGTAATGGTAATGGTAATGGTAATGGTAATGGTAGTGGTAATGGTTGTGGTAATTGTAATTTATGTAATTGGTAAATGGTAATTGGTAATGGTAATGGTAATGGTAATGGTAATGGTAATGGTAATGGTAATGGTAATGGTAATCGTTATGGTAATGGTAGTGGTAATTGTAATTAATGTAATTGGTAATTGGTAATTGGTAAATGGTAATTGGTAATGGTAATGGTTATGATAATGGTAATGACAAACAGTACGTTTGAATTTTTCAAAAGACTTTTTCTGAAATGTAATGGTAGTGGTAATTGTAATGGTTATGGTTACGATAATGGCAATGACAAACGGTACATTTGAATTTTTCAATTGACTTTTTTTGAACAGATGGGAATTTTTTAATCAATTGATCTTTCATGAATTGCAATTGATCTTTCTTGAATTTCAATTGATCTATTTTGAATTTAAATTTATCTTGTCTGATATATAATTGCTCTTTTCGTAATATCAAATGGAATTTCAATTATTCTTTTTTTGAGTTTAAATCGATCTTTTTGTAATTTCAAAAGAAATTTACATTTTTCTATTCTAAATTTTAATCGATCTCCCACCCCCACAAATTTTAATCGATCAGTGTCTAAACAACTGAAAGCAACGGAAAATATTTTTCCTAAAGCATTAAAACCAAAAAAAAAAAACTTTAAAGGAAAAAATCTTAAAATTAAACATTTAACATTTCATATACAACGTTCAGCAAATAGAATTTAGCCCTTTACATTTCAAATTAAATAACTTCAGATCAAATTTCACAATTAATTTTGAGTGTGAACAACTGAATTTAAGGTGTGGAAACTTAAAGTGGAAATGTAAAAATTTGAATTCGTAGTGCACGAAGTTTTTAGTGGTAAAAACTGAATTTAAGGTGTAAAAAGTTGAAGTTGAAGTGTTAAAAGTTCAGGTTGAAGAGTAATAAGTTAGATATTAAGTGTAAAATGTTTTGTTTTAAAAAAATGTTAGTTTAGCGGGCACTTTTTTGGTGAGATGACATAACAGTTACGTGCATAAGGCCCATGTACACTATGTCCATGAACCTTGTGTCTACTTCGCAAACAAACATAATGCCCATGAACTTTATGTCTGAATTGAAATGGACTTTATGGCCGTTTTTGCCCTCGTACAAGGGCAAATCAAATTTTTTTAATACATACATACTCTATCCGTTTTGTTTTGAACATTATGGCCGTTTGCGAAGTAGACATGAGGTCCATGGACATTATGTCCATTTGAAGCTTTAATGGACTTTATGTCCATAGACGTTATGTTACACCACCTACTTTTTTACATCGTCATATTTAATAATGATTGCTATGGTTTTAATGTGCATTTTTTTAATTAAATCTATTTTTGGCATTATTTTATTGCTGAAAATCTTAGTCCAACTATTAAAGAATACTAACATCACTTTTGGGAAACTTCTTGCAGATATTTCAAAAGTATTTTAATTTACTCCTATGCTTACTTTCTGTTGGGCTTCCCCTTTTTAATTTCCTTTTTTAAAGGAAAGGTTAAAAAGATGAGATAAAATACATTCAAAAGAAGCTTTCGCAAGAAAACCGTTACGCTAGCTTACTCGTATAACATAAATTTCAACAAATTGCTTTAAAAAATTGGCTTTATATTTTAAATAAAATTCAACACTTATAATGTTTAGAAGTTTAAAAAATTTTCTAAAAAAGTTAAAAAAAACAAAAAAATTTTTGGTGACTTTTCTTTTCAAATACTTGACACATCTACATTTGAGAGTTAAAATAAAAAAGGAAATATATACCAAATAATTTACATAGCAACATGATCAACTATAAAGCAACGTTATTACTCTCAAACTACTGTGCAAACTAAAACGCGCCCTCTTTTATTTTCTTCCCGCCTTCTCCACTGTTCTTGCCCAAAATCATTCCCAGCAAATGTGCCGCATAATTTGTGATTACAGTGCGGTGAATTTGAAGTCGTTTGGCGCACATTATTCGGTCGCTTCACCAACTTTTTCCCCTCAACATCTTCATCCACTCATAATAAATTCATTGTCAGCAAAGACGACTGGCAACAGTCGGTGTGGACATTAAGTTGGGAGTTTCTTTTTAAAAATAAAACAAGCAAGAAGTAAAAAAACAGCAAGGAACAAACCGTTTGAGTTAAGGCAAAAGATGCTGGCCACCGTTTAACCCACCGACTGCTGTTTTTGCTATACACTTAAAGTTATGTGCACTAAGTTAAGCTCATCATGCGTGTAATCCGGTCCATAATCTGGAAGACTAGCCTGGACACTGTAGTTGCTGTGAAGTTATATGAAACGGTGGGTTGGGTTGGCTTGGATGATTTGGTAATGCTTACTTTTGGATACTTTTTATTACAAGATTGTGGTGCTTCGCAGTTTTATATTAATTTATGTTGTTGGTGAAGTTGCGTTAGTTGTGTTTTTTTATTTTTTTTTTTTTTTGTGTTGTTGAAAAGCTAAATGATGTTAATATGCCATAAAATATTGTGTTCTTTATTTGGTTGAAAAAAATCTATACAAAAAAATTGATTTAACTTCATCCATAATGAGCATTTTTATAAATAATATTAGATTATATTTTTATTTCTATTTAAAATGATTTTTATGTTGATTTTGTATGATTTAAATACAAATTCTAAATGTTTGATAGTTTAAATCATTCTTTATTTTAAATACAAATTCTAGTTGTTTGATAGTCTAAAATCGTTTACTAAGCTTTAGGTCAGGTTAGAACAATGAATTGCTCTAACGAATTTTTTCCAAAGAAATAACAATAACATTTTCAATATAAAAAGGAAATCATCACTAGCTGGATTTTATTGCAATTTCGGCCCTGCTACAGGCTTCATCAGAAATCTTTGTGATGCCACCGCAAGGTATCGAACCCGGGCCGTGGTCGCCGTGCAAGCGTATTTTTAGCCCACTATACCACAGAAGCGATGAGATTTCAGTGTCAATTTCTCAGTTTTTCTTGCTTTCATATTTCTTGTTGTTGTTCTTTTTGTTTGTTGCAACCTGACCTTGAACTCAATAAACGATTTTAAACTATCAAACAACTAGAATTTGTATTTAAAACCAAGTATGACTTAAACTATTAAACATTTAGAATTTGTATTTAAATCATAAAAAATCAATTTCATTAAATTTTACCAATATTTGTTTTAATTCTTTCAGTACTTCTGTAAATTTTTTACATGTGCTTAATCTGGTGAACTTAGAAACTTTAACCAGGCCCAACAGTGGTGAAATTTAGGGAATTAAATCTGTGTGCACAAGCGATTTGGAAACGGGTTTGTTTTTTTTTAAATATGAATTTTTTTTGCAAGATTTAATAAGTAGAAAGAATTATGCATCAAATGAAGCAAAGCCGATTTCTTTCAATTCACTAATGCAGATATTTTAAATATCATAAGCATTTTAAATATCATACTTCCAACTTTCTATGATTTCAATGCATTTGAAGATATGCTAATGCTACATATGTTTTTATTTTTATTCGTTTTCGATATTTAACCACTGTTGCGCCAAAAAAAGACTTGCAAAAATTGCGGCAAAGAAACAGCGACAGAATCTGATATTTACTGCCTTGAGATTGAGTCGAAGACCGTCACTATCTGTATTTGGACCTCTTGTTATATAAAGTCTTTGGCATAGTGCTCAAAGCACTGACGTGGAAACCAGAGAACTGCACAAGCTTCTTGAAGTCTATTTCAAATACTTGCTTAAAATACAAGTTCGAGCTAGCTTGAGGTTGATAATTTTGAATCAAGTATAGCTTGTAGTTGAATATAAATAAGCCCTCTACAGCTTGCGACTTGCAAGTATGCTAGCTTACAAGAGAACGGCACGAAGTTTCAAGCAAAGGAAAACTTGATGCCTTCGGCAAAAAACTTGAAAAGCTTGAAATTGAAGGCAAAAAGCTTGAAAAGGCAACTATCCAATTAAAGCAAGTATCCAAAATATTCAATGAGCTTGTGTAGGAAAAGCTTAAGCTTATTATGAGTTTTAAGGGTTCTGTGGACTCCGTGGTTGGCAGTTTTAGGGGGTAGATGATTTCGGATCTGATGTCAGAATTTAAAATTCAAGATGGCGGATAGAGTTGCCACCTAGATTTTTGGGTATTTTTGCGAACTCTTTTAATTTTGAAATTCTGACAACGGATTTGAATTCGAATATAATGTCACAGCTTTAAAATTTAAGATGGAGGTTAGGGTTGCCATCTCAATTTTTAACACATTATTGCCACCTAATAATATGAATTTTTAAGAGTTTTAAACATCATTTAGCAGTGTTAGGGAGTCATTGATTTCGAATCTGAAGTCAGAATTTTAAAATTCAAGATAGTGGATAGGGTTGCCACCAAAATTTTTTGTATTTTTCTGAATTCGGGGCTGGCAAAAAAAATGGTACACCAAAAATGGGTCGCTGAATCCGAATCCGTGGTCAGAATTTCAAAATCATAAAATTTTGAACTAATAGGGTTGCCACCTATGTTTTTTAAGAATTTAAAACATAAATTAACAGTGTTAGGCAGTCACTGATTTCGAATCTGAAGTCAGAATTTTAAAATTCAAGATGGTGGATAAGGTTGCCACCTTAATTTTTTTGTATTTTTATGAATTCGGGGCTGGCAAAAAAACTGGTACACCAAAAATGGGTCGCTGAATCCGAATCCGTTATCAAAATCTCAAAATTATAAAATTTTTAAATCATAGGGTTACTTTTACTTTTGAAAATACATATTACTAGGTGGCAACCCTATTATGATAAAATTTTATAATTTTGAAATTCCGACCACGGATTCGGATTCAGCGACCCATATTTTGATATACCATTTTTTTGCCAGCCCCGAATTCAAAAAATACAAAAAACAGTGGCAACTGCTTCCACCATCTTGAATTTTAAAATTCTGACTTTAGGTTCGAAATCAGCGACACTGATAAATGACGTTTAAAACTCTTAAAAAAACATATTATTAGGTGGCAGCCCTATTATTTCAAAATTTTATAATTTTGAGATTCTGACAAAGGATTCGGATTCAGCGACCCATATTTGGTGAACCATTTTGTTGCCAGCCCCGAATTCACAAAAATAAAAAAATTAAGTTGGCAACCCTATCCACAATCTTGAATTTTAAAATTTTGACTTCAGATTCGAAATCAGTGACTCCCTAACACTGTTAATTTATGTTTAAAATTCTTAATACATATTATTAGGTGGCAGCCCTTTTATTTCAAAATTTTATAATTTTGAAATTCTGACCACGGAGTCAAATTTAGCGACCCATATTTGGTGTAACATTTTTTTTGTCAGCCCCGATTTCATAAAAATACAAAAAATTAAGGTGGCAACCCTATCCACCATGTTGAATTTTAAAATTCTGACTTCAGATTCGAAATCAGTGACTCCCTAACACTGTTAAATGATGTTTGAAAATCTTAAAAATACATATGATTAGGTGGCAATACTGTGTTAAAAATTGAGGTGGCAACCCTAACCTTCATCTTAAATTTGAAAACTGTGACATTATATTCAAAATCAAATCCGTTGTTAGAATTTCAAAATTAAAAGAATTCGCAAAAATATCCAAAAATCTAGGAGGCAGCTCTATCCGCCATCTTGAATTTTAAATTCTGACATTATATCCGAAATCATCTACGCCCTAAAACTGCCAACCACGGAGTCCACAGAACCCCTAAAAATCATAATACGCCTAAGCTTTCCCACACAAGCTCATTGAATTTTTTGGATACTTGCTTTAAATTCAATTAATTGGATACTTGCGAGCTTACAAGCTTTTGCCGATGGTTTCAAGCTTTTCAAGCTTCTACCCGACAAAGTAAGTCTAAACAAGCCAAGCCAACGAGCAAGCATGAATATGACTTGTATCTGTTTGGTATTTTTGCAAGCTGGCTAAAGCTTGCTTTTTCAAGTTTGGATACATACTTGAATTCAAGTACTTGAAAAGGCTTGAACTTCAAGTAGGCTTGTACAGTTCTCTGGTGGAAACACTATATCTAAGATCAGTCGTTTAAATATACATTAATAAAGTCGTGGTTTATAGATAAATGTAGATAATTTTTCTTTATAATAAATTTTTGTTTTGGGCCTGATTTGGTGCAACAATATTACAAATTTCCTTCCAAAGGAAAGTCTTCATATCTTAGATAGTTTTTCACAATCCGTAAGAATCAAAAAATCATTGAGCCAAAAATCATTGCTATGCATTAAAAAATATGTTAAAGTTTTTGAGGTATAATTATGGTAAATATATTATAATAAAAACAAAAAAAAAAGGGTTTTCTAAAAAATCACCATGTCTTTTAAAACAATGCACAGTTCATTTAAGCAAAGGAAGCCTTTTTAGAATATTAGTTTATAAAAACATTTTCTAAAACTTATTTGTTTTAAAAACAGAAAAAGTTTTGTTTAATTAAAATAAAAATTGAAAAATTTATTTAAATTCTAGTGTTTGCTTCAAATCTGTTTAAATCATTGAAAAAAATATACATATATTAAAGCAGTTCAAATAATCTCTTTCACTAAAGCTTTTACTAACCTTCTAATCTCGCTTTGAGTTTCTTCAACTACTTAAGTTCCAGGAAAAAATGTACAGAAAAGCCAATAAAAAACGACAAGCTGAGAAATTGTTTTCTTTCGACTGACAGCGAAAATAAATGCAATTCCGTGCAAGTGAATGCGAATTCATTGTCATGGATTAAGAATATTCAGCGCCATGTTGAAGCGTTAGTTGCCCGGCAAGGTGACAAGTTGAGAAATATGGGCCGCACCTTCAATGAGACGTAAGCACACAGACGACAACAAGGACATTAACAACAAAAATAACAACAACAAACAACACCAACAAAATACCTTCAAATGCTTAGCGCTGTATACAAACGTAGTTGGAACTCTTTCTATAGGGATGGTCACGGCCCAGAACTATAAAACGGTAGTGAATATAATATCTTAACCTCCTGAATAATTTATAGCAAATATAAATTATATCTACACATAAGAATTACTGAAAGGAAACCGACCGTCTTGGTTTTGTATCCAATTATATCATTACATCTTAACCCTTAGGGGCATGGTTTTCTTCAGGGAGGCATCCTTTTTATTTATAGATAACCTTTTTCAATATATAATAATAATTATAATAATAATTATAATTATTTATTTCGTATCGTATACTAAAATGCAAGGTCATGACCCTAATGATAACGCCCTATTTGCCAAATTCTCCGCCTGCTTAATTCACTATAAAAATATTTTTAAATTATAAAATAAGTACCTACTATTGAAAAAGTACCAAAAGAATTCTGATAATGAAAAAAGCTGCAAAGGAATTCAAAGAAAGTCACGAGTTTTCATGTATTGCAAATAAATTTAAATAGTTAGGGTATTCACAAGGTTGATAGCGCACCTATTCACATCTAGTCATATTGTCATATTGTTCTAAAGTTTTACAACTAAAATTTACAAGATAAATAAGTGCAAATAGGAAACAGCTGTTTGATTACGACACTTCAATAAACATAGCTTTCAGAGATATAATATATTAGTACTTTTTTATATGGAAGGCAACAATAAAATGTTTAAACTAGTGTAAAATCTTAGGACAATATGACATTATGCAATGATAGCATATTTGTATTTTGGCCATTGTCGAATTTCGACTTAAGAATGGAATCAGCGACCCAGAAAACGCTTTATTAACAACTTGTTTAAATTTTTCGTCAGAAATAATGAAGTAAAAAATGACAGCCTCAATGTTCCTCCACTCTAGTCGTCTAACTACGCCTCTGATAACGCGTATAACAACCAAGTGCAAAGGCAAATAAAGCACCACGCAGCATAAAATATGTTGCTACTTAGCTGGCTAAAAGGATATTCATTGGAGGCTGACTGCTTGCTACCAGAACTAAACTTATTTATTCAACAAGCAAACGTTGAGCACGAAGATCAAGAAGTTGAAAAATAGCAAAAAATAGTGCGAATAAATGCACTGTATTAAATTAGATGAGAAAAATGCGAGAGATTTAGAAAATTTTAAAGATTTCAGAAAAGTATGCGAAACATTTCAAAGAATTTCTTTCAATAAGAAGTATTCTAATATAAGAATTTTCAGGAAGATTTTCAGCAGAAGAAAATCCATAGCTTGAAGACTTAGCTCTAAGTTATTCAGAGTATTTAAAAAAAAATTAGATTTAAAAATAAATGTTAAATTGTGTAGTGTAGAATAAAAAAATCAAGAGGTGCATCAATTTGAACGCTTGACAGAGGCAAACTTTTTCGCATTTCGTAGACTTGATAATTTTATTAAAATTGGTGATAACACATAGACAATACTAATACATACAAGCAATTGTAAGAATCATTCCGTTAATTTAATAAAAAATTTTATTTTGTAACATTCATATTAATTTAAATTGTTATCATGTCATTTTATATATGAAAGAATGGGTTTATGATTTTCACTACAAAGATGTGACATAATGCCATGTGACATTTTTTTTAGCGAAGATTTTTACGCATCATTTTGTTATTTGCTTGAGTGAAATCTCAAAAACGATACTTTTTTCCATACACTTTTTTCTTAGAATTGTTGTTGCTTTTTGTTTGCGTCAATTACAACAAGGGAATATAATATTAAAAATACTTCTATGACACCAATGAGAATCGAACCCGCATTCTGTCTATTGATAGTTCGACACGCTACCGTCTAATCCAAACACCTTCGTTACGGTGAGTGGTTCATTCAATATTAAGTATTAACTGAAGCTATGTTGCAGTATATGACAAGAATATGTTTTAATAAATACAAAATAAATGATTGTGCATTAGCTATCCTACATATTATAGTGTGAATGCGTGAAGCTATGATGCAGCGAATCACAATAATCGATCAAAAAGATTGTGCATTAGCTATCGAAACAACAAAAGTAGCAAGGTTTCATTGAACTGGGTAAAAATTATAATTTTATTTAAAATTATATCACTTTAAGACATGAATGTTCACAGGCACTTCAACAATTCCTTTTTGATAAATTTAATTTAATTTTCAATTTGAATAAGCGATTCAAATGTTTGTACGAAACGATTAGGGACAACTAGTGATGCAGTATTTGCTAGATATATTGACGACATAACATCTATAAAATACTCTCAAACAAAAATCCTTTACAGCAATTAATGCTGACAACAGATTTCCTACATTTAATATAGTTTTATTTCAGAGAGCTAAATTCAAAATATTTCACGCTAGAAAAGCGTAAAATCTTTGTCCTGCAATTATTACTCTAGCACTTTTTTAAAAAAACTCTCTTCTAAAATTATCTCATCAATCTTGTCTTCGCTTATAAAAAAACGCTAGAAATGCGAGAAGTCTCTCAAGTAAGTTTAGAACAACAAGTTTAGAAACCAACAACAACTCTATATAGTCAATCACACAGCCAGTGTTGCCAGGTTAGGGCAATCCCCCTAGATTTAGAGGCTTTTTGTCGGCCTTTGTAGTCTAGTGGAGAGTGCGCTAGACTATCAACCCAGAGGTCCCTGGTTCGAATCCGGGCTCGGGCATGGTTCTTTTCACTTTCTTTGTTCTTTCCGACATTTAAGAATTATGGTAAAAATAAAAATTCACAAATAAATTGTAGAAAATGTGGAATTAGAGGACAGAAACAACTTAGGGCTGGAAATGCTTGCTAAGGTTAAGGCATAACACTAGCCTCGGTTAAAAGCAATTCAAATTGTCTTTCACGGTTGTTTCGCCTAATTCACGTATGGTTCCAATCAATTCCTCTAAATAATCTTTCCCTTTCCTTTCAGGTCAAAGAATAAAACTTGTTTGTAAAAGCGCCTTTTGCCTTGGTTTTTTGATCTTTTTAAAAAAAATTTTTTTTTGAACTATGTTGAGGGATTTTAGGGGCAATGAATCTTTAGGGGTTTTTTAAGGAGATTTATTGTTTTTTAGGTATTTTTTAGGGGTATTTAAAAAATTGATCATTGGAAATAAAGTTTTCTTACTTTTACTTAATATATTGTAAAAATTTTAGAAAAGAAGATATTTGACTTCTTGGGTATTTCAACAATAAATTATAAAAACAGCTGAGTTGGCAGCACTTAAAATTAATTACCAATCATTTCCCACTTCACTTCAAACTTGCTTCGCGCTTTACGTGCAATTGATTCATTCCGTGTAAAAACTAAAAACAAAGCAAGTCGGCCTTTGTAGTCTAGTGAAGAGTGTGCTAGACTATCAACTCAGAGGTCCCCGGTTCGAATCCGGATTCAGGCATGGTTCTTTTCGCTTCCTTTGTTCTTTACTACATTTAGGAATTATTGAAACAAAAAATCCACAACTAAATTGTGGAAAATGCTGAATAAAAGGACAGGAGCAACTGAGGGCTGGAAATTCTTGCCGAGGTTAAGGCATAACACTAGTCTCTGTTGTAAGCAATTCAAATTATTTTTCAAGTTTATTTCGCCTAATCGATAATTCACGCATGGTTCCAATCAATTCTTCCTCTAATAATCTATCCCTTTCCTTTCAGGCCAAAGACCAAACGTTGTTTTTATAGGGCGCATGCCTTGGTTCTTTGATCTTCAAAAAAAAAAGTATGGCAAAAAAAAGATATGAAAAAAAATATATCAAAAAGTAAGAGACGGAGCCTCCTTTCAAAAGTAAGACTTAATTTCAATGACAATTTTACATTGGACAATTGAGAACTATGAAGTAACTTTCTGGCCTTGTTAAAGACGTCCAACAGCTCAGCCCTTTAAATACATAGGCTTGCATTGCAATTGCACTACTTTTCAGTTGCCCCATATGACATTTTTGTATATTTTTCGAAAAACAAAATTTAGGGAAATTTAAGGGGGATTTGAAATCCAATCTAGGGGAAAATAGTGAAAGGCACCTGGCAACACTGCACACAGCAGAAAGCGCTACTCAGTAGTGTAACAATGGGAGTTCTGGCACAGATTTCCCGGTTCGAGTCTTTGCTAATTTGGAGGGCGCGGCCTAAAAGTATGCAATTAAAAATTGTTATAAAAATACGTTGCTTAAAAGGTTTGTGTCTCGGGGTTCTGAGCTTTGTAGCTTGTGACGGCCTAAGAGTATGCAATGAAAAATTGTTATAAAAATACGTTGCTTAAAAGTTTTGTGTGTTGTGGGTTTCTGAGAAGATAAAAACTGTAGTAGGCACTTTGAAGTAATGTGATTCATCACGCATTGCTTGCTGAGTTAAATTTATCTTGAACTTGAGAATACAATGGAATGTGGGTGTTGAACCCTCTAAAAGAGACCCCTTGGGTACGACGTTGATCTTTAGAAAAATGTTATTGTATAGTTGTAGATCTGAATGAAGCTTTAATTTTTGTCTATATTGGGAAAAAACATAGCATATTTTTAGGTGTAGGTGGAATAAAGCATAGTAAGAAACAGCTTTTTCATATTAAAAAAAAACCATAGTAGGACACAGCTTTTTATTTATGTCATATGGAAAATGAATAGAGAAAAAAAAATCTGCTTTTGGGGATGAGTAGGTTGAATAGTCATAGGAGTATGTGAATGTGATTTCGAGGGGGGAGAATTTCGGCTTGGGATATAAAACATATAAAAATGTATTTTGGTATGTGTGCGAATATAAAAAGTCGACTGATGACCAAAGATGGAATGGGGGTTGGACCCTCCAAAAGAGACCCCTTGTCTACGACGTTGATCTTTAGAAAAATGTTATAGTATAGTTGTAGATCTGAATGAAGCTTTAATTTTTGTCCATATTGGGAAAAAACATAGCATATTTTTAGGTGTAGGTGGAATAAAGCATAGTAAGAAACAGCTTTTTTATATTGAAAAAGAAAAAAACCTTAGTAGGACGCAGCTTTTTATTTATGTCATATGGAAATTGAATAGAGAAAAAAAATCTGCTTTTTGTAGTAGGCACTTTGAAGTAATGTGATTCATCACGCATTGCTTGCTGAGTTGAATTTATCTTGAACTTGAGAATACAAACCATGTTCTTGACCTTACTCAACTATGTCGATATGAATAAAAATCAAAATAAAAACAAAAAAGGGTTGATTTATACATGAATCTTTTAATATATAGATACATTCATATTACATTATAAGTAAAATATAGCTAATTTAATATTTAAATTATTCTTCTGATTTCGCTGGTTAGAGGTGAGTATTCAATTAAACGATCGTGGATTACTAGACAATAGGCTGATGTTTTATCTGGAATCGGTTTGTTTGCTTCGGTATCAAATTCAATTCGTATATCAATAGGTCCAGTTTTAACTGCTTCATTTTGATAGGTAACATCAACAACAAGAAGCGGTGCAATAGCCTTATATCGAACAACATCTAGCAATGGTTGAGGTTCACGCATATAATAGCTTTGTTGAAATTTTGCATACATATCATATGGAACAGCATACTGTCCCATTTCAAAGCGGCTATTCAAATCGTCATAGGGATATGCATCAGAGTTTAAATATACTTTTAAATTGGATATATTGCAATGATCGAACGTATTTCCGTCCTCTTTACTTCTTTCTCTTTGCAGACCGATTATAAGAAATCTAGGTCGTTCATTTTGTGGAGCTAGTTTTACATTCCATAAAACCTTTGTAGACTTTGGAAGCATAGGATTTACATGACAGTCCCAACTTCGAAAAGGCATTAAAATAGGATTTTTGTTGTTAATTATCTTATACATTTCCAATTTTGCATAGTCTGATAGCTGTATGTGAGGCATTTTCCATATTATATCTAATATTGTAAATTTTAATTGATCTGTCGCATTGGTAGGATGAAATGATCTATCGTTAGATGAGGATCGCTGAAGGATAAGCTCATGCTTAGAGTTTAATATTATTTTAGTGTAATCTTCGGCAAAGCCCATCAACATTTTCAGAGGTATACAGCAACTGAAATGAGTTTTTTCCAACGCAAAATTCTCTTCCAAGCACCAACCAGCGTTTTTTAATGTATTGCTTTCAGCTTTATTCAATGATGCAAAATTTTTCATGGTGGATGAAATTCCGAGACTGCGCGTACGATCAACTTCAAAACCATTAATTTCATATCGAATTTCATCAAACAGATATGAAACAAAGTTATTTTTAAATTTCACACCTGTTGTTGCCACATCTTTTCCTCCTTCATGTTTTACTATAAAGCCATGAATGTAAATCATACTCTCACTTGGTAAGACAAAGAGGTCCTGATTTTGAATTGGTATACGAATCTCATCATTATTGTTGAACGATTTCAAATATGGAGAGTAACTATGGTATTCCCTTTTTATAATGCTATCATCATACATCGGTTTTTGAAGGATATTTAATATCTCGTTCATGATTGCAGAATAAGTCCTAAGGATTTTAAATATTCTATATTAGTTGCAGTCAACAGTTTGTTTTTTGTACGGCCTTGATCGAGTGTTGATGTAGGACTAACTGAAAATCCTTTTTGAATTACGTTTTTATTGTTCTTAGTGTAAATAATCATTGTTTTTTTTTTTTTTATTCAGGCTTAAAGTGAAGTCTTACAGAAATTTTTTCTCCCCGAAAATTTATAAGATCGCCGTCTTGATTTAGGACTCTTATCGTAATGTTGTTTATTTGTTGACAGTTGACAGGTAAATAAATAACATTTTGAGGTTTCTCATTTATTTTATAGCCCGGTGCAACATTGAGAGGAAATTCGTGAATAGTATGAACTGCTGTGTTGTTAATATATGATCCGGTGGTCAAGTTGCATTCGATACGGAGTGTGTTTACATTTGTAATATTTAAAGGTAAATCAGATTCAAATTTTTGTCTTTTATCTGCCTGATTTGTATACACATATTTTGCTTTTTCTATATCTTGTAACGGCTCTATATTAACCACTTCGATAAATTCCTCATACGGTAACTCATTTATTAACAATTTTCTTTTACTGAATCCTAACAGCTGTCCTATACTGTTCGGTTTTGAAAAATCTATGTCTATAGAGGATTCAATTTCAGTTTGAAGAGTGTTGTTGTTCGATTCAATTGCTAGGAAAATTGATTTATCAATGTCTCTTACAGCCGTTTCCAAGAAAAAGCTAATATCCTCAAATTCATATGAACCAACAGGTATTGCAATAGTATGAGGTCCGATATGAAATAAATTGTTGTCGACGTCTACATTGGGTATAGAATGAAATGTTACAAAGTCTACAAGTCCGCAAACATATTTTGTAGCCAATTCAATTGGTGGAAAATATTTTCCAATAAGAGTTGACGTGGTTCCACTTAAAGAGATTGTTATAGACATGACGAGTATGCGTTATGGACTGACAATAGTTATTTATTAAATATGGTTTAAGTATGGAATAACAACGCAAATTGTTTTTATAATTTTAGTTCTTTATTTATAAACTTTCTCAAGAGTATTACATTTTTTTCAGCGCATATATAATTTTTCTTATGATAATTACAAACATTTATAGATTGATCATTTCGATACAAAGTTTTTAAATTTGGACAGTTTAAATCATCTAGATTATAAAAAAGCATGATTTTATCTTTAAACAAATTTTGAACCCACTTAATTTTTTCCAAACCCTTAACATAACAAATATAGTTTTGATTGTTAATGAATGTAATATAATATTTTATAATATCTGATAAAGTAGAATCGCCATCTTCCCATTTTAATCCGTGATGATGTCTAGTAAGCCAATTAATAGAAACTTTTTCCCGTGATGATAGCATAGAATATTGAAAAGGAGGTTTAATGAGGAATGTTTCAAGTTGCGAGTCATCGTCTAGCGAAATACATAGTTCTTTTACAATAAATTCGTTGTTGTTGATGCGAAAACCTTGAACGTCTATTACTAGTATTCTCTGCTCAGACATTGTTTAATGTTATCTAGATCACGACGACAACTGAAGAAAATTAGTTAAAATTTGGACTTTTATATTATAATAAAAGTTTATTATATTCAATGCGTCATCCCATTTTCTATCGAAAAAGGAGCACACACAAGTATCAGGACCGCAAGTTGTATCATCTCTTGACCATGCACAATTGGCATAATGATTACCAAATTTCGATTTTTTTACTTCATGTAATGCATACTCATTCAAACTATTTTGTAATTTATTTAAAATAATCTTATGATCTGGCCATAAAAGTATTTCTTCATTTAAGAAATCATTTAAAATTTTAGCACGAAGTTCGTTATTCATTTTTACTTATTGCGACTTCTTAACACGGCGTTAACAAATTTATCACTGATTGGTAAAAAATTTAAGATATTTCCATTTCCAAATCGTGTTTATAATCTTGAATGTTGATTAATGTCATATCTGAGCGGAAAGTAGTATCATCCTCAGTAACCATCTCAATTTCACCATTACTTAAAAATCTCTCAGATTCAATTTGACGATATTCAAAGCAAGAAATATTCAATCGACGTTTCAAGTAATTGCTATCATATGTACAGCGGATTCTCAATTTAATATTATCTTTGTATTGCAATTGAAAATGTCTGTAAAATGGTTGTGAACTTTCAATAATTCCCGCAATGTTTTGTTCCTTTTTAACTAAGTCTTGCCTAAATGCTTCTATTGCCTCATCCACTGTGAACGATTGATCCATAGGCGTCTGGGGTTCTTCAGCTGACTGCGGTTCTACTTCCGTAGATGACTCAGCGTTTTCATTTAAATTTTTACTAAACTTTAAAAGTTTAAAATTCAGTTGTATACTTACAGTATCATTATTAGGTAATTTAACAGCAAACTCTGTATTTTTAAAGTCATTTTCGCTCAAATCAATAGGTACTGTAGCTGAAAATACTTGTACAATACAAAAATATGTAAGTAATACGATTAAATTATGTTTCATATTAAATCTTCTTGTTCTTCTTCTTCTTCTCAATAGATATATGTATGTTCTCTTGTTGACGATATATTTTTAAATGCCGTTATTAGAACTGATACTTGTATTTATAGTCTAATTTTAATAATCTTCTTCTTCTTCTCCTTCAAATGGGCTATCAACTCTGCTGTCACCCCCACCGCCTCCACCTACTTTAACAACTTCACTATCATCATCGAAATTTTTTCTCTTTTTTGAGATGGGAGGTTTTTGTTTGCTATTATTATTACTATTATTATTACTATTATTATTTGATAATGTTGGTGTTGAACGGAACCCTGGAATTCCCACCTTACTAATATATATTTTTCTTTCAGCACCACCAAAAGAGCTATCTATTTCTCGGAAAACACATGATGGTTTGTATGAGTATACATTTATATCTTTATAGCCACCTTCATAGACTGTTCCAACTATCGATATCGTACCACCACTGACTTCAATTTTTATGTGTTGATTATGGCTAAATTCGAATATTGGAAGATTTGTAGGCATTTGTTGTCCTCTATTGAGAGAAAATATTTGTGTTCTAACCCCTCCTTCTGCCGTTAGAAACACGTGCAACATAATATCCAAAACGATAGCATTTATTATTTGTAAAGTTTTCCACTGAGCATGACAAGTGCAGTATTTATCATGACTTCTTAACAGTTGCCCCCAATACATATTTAATGAAGAATGTATTTCAACTAAATCTCTCTTATCATATTTTTTTTATTTATACCTTACACACGTCTCTATCTTGCACACGTCTCTATATATATATATATATATATATATATAATGAAAATATATATATATATATGTTCATCCATTTCATCATATCTTGTAATATTTCAAATAACCGCAACTGATAAGAAATAATCTTTTATCAGAATTCGATATGAATAAAAACTAAATCAATAATTTTATATTAAAGTTTAGTATAAAAGTTGCTTCTGCGGTTATAAGTCAAAAGATAGAAAAATGAAAGCAAGTTTAAAAAATCTATTTAAAAATCCTAATATTAAATACTTGTCTATGAAGGATATGGAAGAAAATGTTCCATATGAAGTTAATATGATTGAGCGAGCAGATACAAAATATGGCGAAAGCATTAGATGCATTGTGAATAAAGGATATCAAATTTACTTGCCGAAGAGATTTATCTTAATTACTCAGAATCAAATAGACTACTTAAATGGAACTCCACACATTTTAATAAAAGGAAGAGATCTACATGGTGCATTTACCCTAACCATTAAAAAGAAGAAGGAGGAGAATGGGAACATATTCTATAACAGCTTATACGAAAGCTCCGATGATGCTAATGAAAAAGAACACATATTTTAAATCTATTATTTATTCTTTTATATGGAGAGAAATGAAGCAAAATAAATGCAAGCTTTTAACAACATTAAACACATGTTGCCAACTCCATCATCGGTTATAATCTGTAAGGAAATTCAAAGACTCAATAAATAAAAAGAACAAAATTCTATATGTTTAGTGTTTTATTTTTTTTTTTATTGCAAGCTTTTAACAACATTAAAACATGTTGCCAACTCCATCATCGGTTATAATCTGTAAGGAAATTCAAAGACTCAATAAATAAAAAGAACAAAATTCTATATGTTTAGTTTTATTTTTTTTTTATTTTTATTTTTTTATATATTTTTTTTTTATAAAAAATATTATTACTTAACGCTGCCACCACCACCAACGCCTCCACCATAATAGTATGCGTTTTCCTCCTCATCCTCGCTGCTTTCTATTGCGGATATCTCGTTCTCAGCTATTTCCTCGATTTCTAACTGAAATCCAGAACTCCTCCAAATTTTAAGATTCCTGTTACACATTTCAGCCACTTCAGCATCGGTAAGCGCGCTGAACTTGCTTGGAAGAAATAACGTCATTTCTTCCAGCTCCATGGCGATTTTTACGCCATACTTTGTCTCGCATCTTTTTACTCCTAGCACAGAGTACTTTTTGGCCAGGATAAGCTTAGTTATCCCGACAGCTGGTTTTTGAACCCCATTTTTGTTCTTAAAACTTTTTTGTAGTTTGGCGAAGTCCATTTTTCTGTATACTTTACTTTCTGTCTACTTGGCTTGACTAATAATTGTATATTAAAACCGGCTGTATTTATATCATCGAATTCTAAGTTTTTTCAAATACTAAAGCATTGTGGGAAGAAATTTCTGATTATAAGAACAAAAATATTTTCACTTATCATGCACTTAACCGCAGCACAATATTTTAGTACCTTAAAGCGGGCAATTTGTGTTTGCACTCAAATTTTATCATTTAATACGCCATATATTAAAAATCTTTTAACAGCATTCATTTGCTATTGACCGCAAATTTTATCATTTTTGTTCAATTTATTTTAAAGACTTTTAAGACTTTTAGCAGAGTTCATTTGCTATTGCCCACAAATTTTACCATTTTTTTGTTCAATTTATTTTAAAGACTTTTAGCAGCGTTTATTTGCTATTGACCGCAAATTTTATCATTTTTTTCAACTTATTTTAAAGACTTTTAGCAGCGTTTATTTGCTATTGACCGCAAATTTTATCAGTTTTGTTCAACTTATTTTAAAGACTTTTAGCATCGTTCAGTTGCTATTGACTCCAAATTTTATTATTTTTGTTCAACTTATTTTAAAGACTTTTAGCAGCATTCATTTGCTATTGACTTATTTTAAAGACTTTAGCAATACACTTTTTATGGGTACAAATTTTATCGCTTCTCTTACACTCGACTGTCAAGTATTTTAAAGCCTATGTTGAAAAAATTGGATTATTTAAAATATGATTTAAAAGTTCTTATTTTTTATTTTTAAACATGCGTTTTATTCATCTTTATTTATCCAAGAATTATGTTGATTTGAAAATCCTAACCATTTAACGTAAGCTTGATGGCCCTTACTTTTTATAACTTTTTCAATCAGATATGTATGGGGAAAATGTGTCTTCATTACTTCATGCTCGTAGAATCCTCCAATAATAGGGTTACCTTGATAGTCGTCCAATAAATAAGTTACAGGATTTGTGTTCTGTATAGTACGAATTTTAAAAATTTCAGTTGTCCAATTTGGAGTATATCCTTTTGCAAAAATATGCTTATATTTGCTTATGCGAACGTGGTCTCCAACCTTAAGTTTGCCATATTTGAATATTTTTGGATGGTTATAAGCATGATTTAGTATAAATCGTTCATTTCTAGAGTTAACAGACTTTGGCGTCATTCCAATGGTTCTATGCTTTTTACTATTGTATTGATTTATTAAATCCTTACATATATTTATCCATTGATAATTTCCTTGCAAGCTAAACTGTTTCCACATCATTCCTTTTATAGTTCTATTAAATCGTTCTACAATAGATGCTTTCATAATGCTATATGTAGAATAGTGATTGATATTATGTTTTTTCATCAGGTTTTGATATGTTTTATTATAAAACTCTTTGCCATTATCTGTTTGCAAGTTTTTTGGTATTCTCTTTTGGGAAAAAATTGATTTCATAGCATTGGTAATATCTTCGCTACCTTTAGATTTTACGGGAACAGCCCAAGCAAACTTTGAAAATGTATCAATTACCATCAAAATGAACCGGTAACCTTTGTTGTATTTTGAATAAGCCCCCATTTCAACAAGATCTGCTTGCCAAAGATCGTCTATTCCCTTAGTTACCACATGTCGTCGTATGAAATTTCTGCGTGCTTGCTTATGAAGTTCCTGCACTAGTGCTTGTTGGTCCATTTCTGACGTCTTCAGCGGTTGTTATTCGTTTAAGAGTTAACACCTCTCCGTCTCTAGCTGCTACCTTAGCCCACACTCGTTTTAGAGCTTCTGTGGGCGAATTCTTTTCAACGCGATTTATTTTTTCATCCAAAAACTCGTAATGATCTGTTATTATTCTAAAAAGGCGTTGTTCGACTTCATCAATTTTATGTGTTAACATCGATTTTATCACCTCTAACGATTTATTTAAGAGTGCTTCCAAGTCTACAAGTTTTTCTGTAAGCGATATGTTTTGTTGTTGTATTAATTCTTTGAGACGATCTTCCGTCTCCTTAATTCCCTCCACATATAATGTATTTAATTGTTTATTTATTTCTCCAATACAATTTTTTAAATAAATTTTATTCACAGCATCGGTTTCTAGTACGGGATTGGCAATATTTTTTATTCTACGCGAGTTGAAGTTGAAATGACGATCACTATCTAAATGAATCTTGGTATGTGGATTTTGATATCTTTCAGAGCTTCCCATATAATGTCCAAACTTATCGAGAGGCATTTTATGAATATAGATTATGGCGCATTTTAGAGTCTATTTATACAATAATTTTTGCTTCTCTCAATTCTTCAATAATTGAAACTATTTCATTATTATGATTCGAGTGGCCAGCTGTTGATGATGCGATCAAAAGACGTAATCTATCAACCAGTTCGTTGGGATCATCCCAATATACATAATTAAACTTTTTTGTATTCAAATTCATCAAACCATTGCCTTTATGAACTTTATCTTTAAATAGTTTCCTAATAATTGTTGTATATTTTTTTGAGCGATTTCCCTTAATTTGATTATAGGCATTATTATTTCGTTTATGCGCATTAGACATCTCTAATATTTGTTTGTATGTATTTAAATCTGTATCATTAAAATTGTTAGGATTCTTGTAAACTAATAGTTCATATAAGCCTGGTGTGTAGGCCCATTTTGAATTACCTATTGTTATATTTGTTGAATCGAAAGTAATTGGTTCATTACCCAGTCTCCATACATGATTTTTATCCTTGTGAGGGCCGTAGGTTTTATCGAATTTATTTAAATTAACTTTCGATAAATCGTATTGAATACTTTGATTTAGATTTAATGCGATGGTGGCATCATCATCATTTTCCATATCATCATCATCATAATTATCATCATTATTAGTATCATCATCATCATCATTATGAGTATCAAATGATTTAAATGCAGATAAACTTTTTTCGATTTTACTGCCATCAAAGCCTGGAGAAAATGTATTATAATCATGCGTGCTCTTTTTATATGGTGTGCTGGTAGCAACTTTATTATCCTTAAAAGAATTATCTGAATACGTTTCATTTTTAACTCTGCTTCTATTATTAGTTGCTTGAATTATTTCTTTTAAAGGTTTTGATATTGGTTTGAAAGTCTTTTCTAAAAGCTTATCACTTGCAACTTCTCCGAGCTGAAGACTTTTATATTTCTTTTTCAAAATATTTCTAGTTTTAATGAGATTATTAACTAGATGTGTTTTCTTATTCATATTGATTGATGGTCCGTATAGCAGTTTGCTGTTGAACAGTACAGATCAGTTTTAACAGTTATCTGAACAGTATAGATCAGTTTAGCAGTTATCTGAACAGTATAGATCGGTTTAGCAGTTATCTGTTGAACAGTATAGATCAGTTTAGCAGTTATCCGTTTAGTGTGATCAGTTTACCAGCAGTTGTTGTACTGATTTTAAAATATCTATACAGTTTCTTTTATAAACTGATAAATAAGTCAAATCCTTTTCTATAGCGCCCATTATTCATTGGGTCGTCCTTATTGATAACTATAAAATCGTATTTTTCCTTCCAACACTTTGAACATAACTCATGAAATATCTTAAAAGACATATCAGAACCAACATGATCATTGTAAATGTGTCTGATATTCATTTCATCTTGTTTAAATATTATAATCATATTAGCATTATCACGAATCAAATGTTTTGGTATTCGTGTATAAGTTTGGCATAAGTAAAAACTATCGACATCTTTGTGGCGCCCCATACAGAAGTATGATCGCATATGATTTTGTTTCTCGCATGCTACATCATCGAATATAAATATTGAGTTCGGTTGTACTTCATCTGGGGATATGATATCATCATTATTGGAAAATGTTGAAAAATGTATATCCTTAATGGGTTTAATTAGACGCTCCAAATATTGATATTTTGGTTGCTGTGCTGATTTTGAGTATAAGTAAATATTTTTAAATTTTAATCCATTAGGACTTTCAATAAGACTTATCATCACATTTGTTTTCCCACAATTTGAAGGTCCGACAATTAGACCGCGAATAGAGTTCGGTAGTAATGAACTGTGCCGTGTTCTATTTGATGAATTTAACTTTGAATCAATATTCTTCACGTCAAGTGTTTTATGTTGTTTTAAGAATCGCATATTGTAAACTACTAATTGTTTTCATATATAATCGGATCATTTTATTGATTTAAAATCACTTTACTTTCAACCTCGAATCTGCAAGTATAAATACCTATTGATTATGAGTATAATATATAAAAAGACAATCAGTCTGCGTCCGTCCTTCATTGGAGAAGGTTTTCTAAATAATTTAATCAATAAACTTCCTATTGAACTTCATTTGCCTGGCTATCAGTTTTGTGGGCCTGGAACAAAATTAAAGAAACGGTTAGCTAGAGGCGATCAAGGAATCAATCTCTTGGACGAAGCTTGCAGACAACACGATATAGTATACGCAAACAACAAAGATTTGGAAAAAAGACATATTGCTGATAGAATCTTGGCTGAAAAGGCTTGGCAAAGGGTTAACGCAAGTGATAGTAGTATTGCTGAAAAATCAAACGCTTGGCTCGTTACTAACGCAATGAAAGCAAAAACAAAATTTGGTATGGGTAACGTTAGCAGTAAAACTAAGAGATCTCCTCAAGTAAATGGACAGCGACTATTTAGACATGCCTTGAAAAGTGCTAAAATGAAAATTAAGAAAACTAAAAACTTGGATGATGCCGTTAAAATTTCAAGAAAAGTTGTAAACAATATTTTCAAGGGGAAAAAATCTCTAATAAAAACACCTCGAGTAATACCGCTACCTAAATCTGGAGGTTTTCTTCCGCTTGCACCTATATTCGCTGCCCTGGGTGCACTTGGCGGTCTAGCTGGTGGAGTATCTGGCGTTACAAAAGCAATCAATGCAGCTAAAGCCGGAAAAGAGCAGTTGAATGAAGCAAAACGACATAACAATAAAATGGAGTCTATTGCAATGGGTAAAGGTATGTTTCTAAAACCGTATAAAAAAGGATTTGGACTTTATTTAAAACCTTATCAACAAAATTTTTAATGAAGCTACCCAAAAGAGCTCTTTCTGATGTAGATTTGAGAAAATATGCTAAAAACATTCCAAATTTTAGAGGAGTGTTTATGTGTGACACTCTTCCAAAGAAACCGCTTAAAAAAGAATGTGGAATAATCAATCTAGATACTTCAAATGGGCCTGGAACACATTGGGTAGCATACTGGAAAAACAAGAACCAAATTGAATACTTTGATAGCTTTGGAAATTTGCAGCCGCCAAAAGAAATAATTAAATATTTGGGTCGCAACATTAGCTATAATTATTTTAGCTATCAAAATTTTAACACAATTAACTGCGGGCATTTATGTTTAAAATTCTTATTTTCGATCGAACTTTTATAAATGTTACCTATAAAATACAATAAAAAGTAAAATAAAACAAAAGAAATTGTGTAAATTAATTAGAATTGACCATATATTTTATGTTATATGACGTTAACGCAAAAAAAAGAAGCCGTTTTTCTTTGTTTATAAAAAGATCTCATGGTGAAGCGGGGATGTGTGCTACGTCCTCTCCTGATGGGACATCGTAATGACCCCAAGGTAATGTTAGAAAACAATTTGACGTTAAATATCTCTTATTATCAAATGGGCTAAGCGTGATTTTTCTTTGAGATGTATTGTACAGTATGTGTTTCTCGGACCTTATTGTGTTTTGCGTATGAGATTGCTCCACATTTTCTTCAAGACAATTTTTGTAATCCTCGAATGTAATTTCTTTGCTTATCACACCAGACTTGACTCCTTTTGCTTTTTTAGTTATTTGATGTTGAGCATCATCCCCTAGTACGCGTAAAGCATACATTTTAGCGCGTAGTGCAACAAACTCCAGCATAATTTGGCCATTATTTTCATCTTTCATAATGCCTAGTACTTTCTTGTTAACTTGAGGTAAATTATATGGATTGCTTGCAGAATAACCAGATGTGTCGAATCGGTGTAAATGTTGACTCATATCCATGTAAACATCATTAGTTCTTATTTCGTATATGAGCGAATCCGTATCTGTATAGCATAACTCGCAATTATCACCATATATGTATTTCATGTATTTATAATGAAACTCATATACCAATGTTTTGGCTATATCTAATATAATCATTCCAATATAAAGTGGTTTGTTGAATATTACTTCTGTTTTTAAAAGTTCAATAGCAACCAAATTATCATCAAATATTGAGCGACTGTGAAAATTTGGTTTTGATATTAAATCTTCAGCTCCATAACGTCCTTGCCAGCGTGTTACAAGTTTTATATCGCGTCGAAGTCGAACATTCTCCATTGTTTTTCCAAAAACTGCATTGCACATCAATTTAAACAAATTTTTTTCAAATTCATTTTTAGCGTTTTGTCTTAAACTGGTATTTAATTCAATATACGGTTTCATCCAATCAGTCTGAGAGAATTTCAAAGCACGATTAATTTTTGTAACTTTAATCCCTTCATTTAAATATATCTTTAAATTTCGATAATGAACAACATATTTAATTTTATTGTACAAAGTTGCCAACATTTTTGCGTCTTTGAAACCTGGTGGAGCTCTTTTTTCTGGGGCGTAAGGTAATTCTTTATGCTTATCATGTAAGCTAGTCGGATATTCCATATCAACTTCCAAAATATAGCCAAACTGGGAATCATCCGGAATATCAAAGTTTAAATTATTGACATCTTCGACCCACTGCAGATTACTGTATGGTAAGTATTGAGTCATAGCCCACGAATACATTGCATTGATGTCGTAATACATAAGATATGTCGAAGCTTGGTTAGGATCATAATCTGACATGTATTTGTTATTCGCTTTTGCATATCTTTTAGAACACTGCGTGAGGCCTCCGCGAATTCCGTTTTCAATAAACATGAGCATATCGACATCTTGCACGAGTTCAATTTCTACCTCCGTATATTTTAGCATTGCATCCCAAGCAAGTCCAGGTGCGGTGTAATAATGTGCTGGATCTAAATTGTAATTATTAATACAACCTTCTCTGAAATTTTCAAATACATCTGCAAGTAGCAACACATCAGTTTTCAAGTAAAGGTCGCTGTATTCGCCAAGAGTTTTTATATCAAATTTTGCCCAAACTGTTTGAGCATGTTCATAGTCTTCAGAATTAATGTGGCATTTTCCTAAGGAACTATAAAACTTTTCTTTTGCTGGCAATTGTTTGTCTTCTAGAGTTGACCAATCTGATATATATTCGTATGGGAACACTCCTTTCCTTTTAAGCAACTTTAACTTTTCATCACTTATGTTTGGAAACTGTGAATCAATAGTGTTTTTTTCCCTAAGATATGATGCTAATTTATCAAGTGATGAGGCCATAAAACGGAATGAGTCAATAAACTTGAATTTTATACTGCAGCCATCTATATGTTTTATAATAGAAATATAACTTTCTGTGTTATTAGGTATTATTTTTAAGTGTCCCAGGATGCTATTTGCTATATCTTTTATCAATAAATGCGCATCATATCCGCTGAGATTGTGTATTACTATAGGAATTGTTTTACCGTCTTTGTAATTAATATTGCATTGCTGATGTGCAGGTCCTCTGTATTTGCCCGTTATATGACAATGATCTTTCACTTTAACATCAGATTCGGCAAACTTTTTGTTACAAATATGGCAATTTGGTGTAGAAATAAAGCTCGCCACTTGTTCAGATGTGAGATCCTCCATAGGTTTTATATCGTCAACAATAGATTCCACAGTATTTGCTATGTGCTGAAGCTCCTTAGCAAACCATTCTGCACAGCTCAAACCTCTATAACTTTTATAATATGATAAGTTATCATCATAAGAACATTTTACAAAATACCCAACACTGTGAGCCTCATGTTGCAGATAATGCTCTCCATTTCCTTTTTTTATCGATGTTGGCTTCAAAATGCATTCAAAATCGGTATAAAGAACAAACGGAACTCGCTCTTTATATCGGAAATTTTCAAATTTAACACTTTTTTGAGATGGAAAAGTTACTTTGTACTCGTTATGTTTCCCGCATTCTTCAATATGAGTTTGCAATTTCTCATCAGAATAAAAGTAATGGAGGCATCTATCGCAAAGGTATTTGGTTCCATGTCGCAATGATAACTGAGTAGATACGAGTCGCGAAATATGTTTTATCCAAACATAGTGATATTGTATTGTCAGATTTTCTTCTTCTTCAACGTAAGAACTTTGTATTAGCAATAAATTTACGTGTTTTTCACGTTTATTTTCCGTTAATCTAGTTGGTAGAACCTTGAATGTACATTTTTGTTTTTCCTTCGTGAGTTCATATACATTAATGCTTATACCATTTAAATTTTCAAATTTTTTAATATCTGCCCTTTTAACAGGAAAGTTGATGCCTTTAAAGTTTAATACCGTAGAATAGTGCGGATATTTTGAAACGCGTTGCACATTTCTGTCAACAGGGAAGAGTGCGGACACAATAGCCCATGCAAAGCAAGAATTATCCTTATTTTTAACGTTAACGCAAGCTTTCTTCTTTAAAATGCATTGCGGCAGCTCTAAAAATGATGAAGCAATCATAGGCGTATATTTATTTACGTTAATTGTTAGATTAACAACGTCTTTTAGCGCCCAGCCGCTATCTCTTTCTTGGAAATCATCGAGTTTTTTAAGGATTTTACTTTTGACGTTTTCTTCAAACCAATCACTTAGATTGGTGTCTTTTGAAATCACTGCATTTTTTGTGCGAACATTTTTTATCTCCTCAATTTCTTCCTCCCCACAAAACTTGATGAAGTTCGCATAAAAGACTGTGTTGACTTTTACAAACAATTCCTGTGTCATAAGCTCCTCTATTTTTTGCTTAAATGCTTCTTCACATTCTTTGAGGAAATTAATGGGGTCCTTATGCTTTAGGTTTATTATTGCTGTAGTTCTTAACCTGAAAAAGAAAGAGAAAAAGAGCGCTCTATCGTTCTGCAAAATTACTGAATATGTTAATTGGACATACCTTCCACCGAAAGCGGATTCCAGATCTTCACATTTGATGTTAATCGATGAATTTTCTCGATGCTTTAATTGAGTCCGATAACCCTGTACCAGACCGATGGCATATATAATCTTCTGCTTTTCGCCAACGTTTTTAGCTCTCCTCAAATAGCAATTACGAAGAATATCCAATGCTTTAGAGCACTCATTGATTCCTTCGGGAATCAGCTCACTATTATTTCTTCCTGTCGCAAATGCTGACTTTGCATTCTTGATTATGGTGGCTACTTGTAGATCCATTTTAAATTTTATTTTTTAATTAAGTTATACGTTTTAAAATGCACTGAATAATTTAAAACATAATCTGAGACTTTTATAGCTATTTTACGCGTTCATGTTATCGAAAGAGTTTTTTTTTTGTTCTGAGACGCAAACAAACAAACAAGACTTAACCGCTGTTAGCAACTTGAATATCGTTGTGGTTGCATCGAAGCGGCAGTACAATAATCTAATTTTCATTTAAATTTTAAATCATTTAATTTTCCCTTTTAATGTGATGAATTACATCGCATTACTGAGAATTAGTCAGTTTAAAAGTTTTGTTTTTTATTTACATATATCAACATAGTTGCATTACTTATTCTCTGTTTCAGAACGCAACCATTGATGGCGAATGCTTTTTATCTTAACCTATTAAAAATATTCATGTATAAATTAACCCTTTTTTGTTTTATTTTTCGTAATATCGACATAGTTGAGTAAGGTCAAGAACATGGTTTGCATTCTCAAGTTCAAGATAAATTTAACTCAGCAAGCAATGCGTGATGAATCACATTACTTCAAAGTGCCTACTACAGTTTTTATCTTCTCAGAAACCCACAACACACAAAACTTTCAAGCAACGTATTTTTATAACAATTTTTTATTGCATACTCTTAGGCCGTCACAAGCTACAAAGCTCAGAAACCCGACACACAAAACTTTTAAGCAACGTATTTTTATAACAATTTTTCATTGCATACTCTTAGGCCGCGCCCTCCAAATTAGCAAAGACTCGAACCGGGAAATCTGTGCCAGAACTCCCATTGTTACACTACTCTACTCCTTCCAACTTCAGTAGGTTTGAATAATTAAGCTGTGACCAATAAACTGTTTTAGTTTTATATAATGTGACACTTGTTCGAATAAACTCTTCGAAATCATATGACGTTAGAGAAAAGTTTTTTATTTTAGGTCAAGCGTCACCAGTGCTACCAAATGATTTCCATCGTTTAGCTGGAGTTTTCAACGAAAAGGGAAAGCGGAAATAACACTTTTAAAAACGGGGAAAATTAGGTTGAAAAAGCGTAATTTCGTCAAAAAATCAACTTATAATGTGCTATGAATTTTTGAACATCTTTTATTTAAATACATTTTAAAATTATCTGAGTCATCTTGAGATTTAACTTAGTTTTATTATTATTTGAAATAGCCTATGTGTTTAATTTAAATTCATTTGGATTGTCATCAGCTGTAAGCTCAAATGTAATTTTTTCTCTGTTCCGGAAAATGGGTTAATAAAACTAAGAACTTTTAAGAGATTTTATTTCTGGGACCAAGATAGAGCATTTAGACTTTTCGCGTTTGTCATATTTTTGGCTGATTTGGTGTTTAGGCAATGTAAGAGAGTCATGTTAACGGTAATCTGCAATAAAATCGATTCTGAAAAAAGTGGCTTTTGCAACGTTATTCGCGGAAAAAGGAAACATAAGGCTTTAAGACAAAAAATACAAACATGATGTTTTGCTAAAAGAGTTTGTTTATTTGAGACTCGAAAAATTAAAAAAAAAATCCTAATCTTATGTATGGAAAGGTCAAATAAAAATCCTTGCAATATTGATTTTCAAGAATATATTTTGGTTTCTGTCATGCAAAAAGTTTATTCAGAGTGTTTTGTTGTAGGGTTTAATATGAAATTGCAGATACAAGTAAAATGTTCCCAAAAATTTAAAAAGAATTTATATCGTTAATTTTTCTTTCGCATAGCTGCGCATGGCCTGAAAGAGCTTTTTCTGCCATAAATTTAAATAAAACTAATATAAGAAAGCCGTAAGACAACTTTACCGTAAATTTTATTTTACACACCAAAATACATATGAAAAATTTAAACTGCAAAGGATTAAAAATCAAAATAAAGTGTATGCAATTAGACTCAAGGAATATGTACAAGTAATAAATGAAATATATTTTTTAAGGCATATTTTTAATTATTTTACAATAGTAAGGTTTGTATTGTTATGGTTTTTCTTTAAAATAAAATACTGAACTTTAGAAAAGGGAAAAAAATGGGAAAATGTTTAGATAAAAATGGGGAAAACTTATTGAAATAAAGAACAAAAAGGAAATAATCTCTGGCAACACTTAGCGTAACACCTGCTCCAATAGCGTAAAATATCGTTGCTGGAGCGTTTTCAGGATTCTCTGAGCGACAACACGCTGAAATAGCGTTAAAAATAGAGAAAATGTACATATTTTAGGACTCTCTGAGCGAAAAAACGCTGAAATAGCGTGAAAAGTAAAGAAAATATACGTTCTGCGTTCTTATTTTTAGGGTTCGTACTAACTGAGCATACTAAAGAGGGAATAAGAATACGCCTGGACTTTCACAGCCCGCAGTGCTTGTAATTGCATTTGCCAAAGAGTATACGAACACTGCACTGCAACAAGCAAAATCATATTTTTTTTTAATAAGAGCAGAATGCTAAGGTGCATGTCACACTTAGCGGACACGGACAAATTTGTTGTTGTTTTCACGGGTAAAAGAAGCTCTCTCAATTTCCAGTTTTTTATTTTACACGTGAAAACAACAACAAATCTAAACGTGTCCACTAAGTGTGACATGCCCCTTAGAATTACCAAAACCAGCATATAAAATAAGTACAACAAATTCGTTGTAAAAGCAAAATTCTATTCTACTGGAAATTTTAAACACCACGAAAATTTCAAGAGGATTGCACTGCAATTTTACATTCGATAACCAGCAAAGATCGAACAACGAGTATTGAAAGTTAAATTCTTATTATGAGCAGTGCAACCCTATCGAAATGTTCGTTGCTCATCGAAATTTCAGTCGAATAGGATTTTGCTTTCGATGCGATGCGTGCTTAGCAATAATTGTTAAAAATTTAAGTATTTTGTGATTGCGTTTTCCTTTTTAAAGACTAAAAACTAATATTGAACTGTTTTTGTAATTTGTATGCAGGTCTAAGGTGGTGAGCAACAAATCACAGTTAGAAAAACTGGTCTTATTGATGGAGGCAAACTTTGACTGCAAAGGATATTTGTTCCAAAGTTCAGGCGACAAAGACATGGGAAGAACTCACGCTGGAATTAAATTGCTTAGGACCACCAGTTAGAACAGCAAAGTGGCTTAAGATAAGCTAAAGAAAGCGTTGCTCAACCCTTTTCTACTTCTAGCCAGTTCCGTCAAGCTTTCATCCTCTTCTGACGAAGCGTCGAATCTTATGGAAATTATTTTCGTCATAGTTATAACTTTTTGTCTTATTTTTTGCAATCAACTTTCAAACCAATCGTATTTAGTTGAAATAAAACAACAATCACCTGATAGAAATATACTACCGTGAAGAAACAAAATGAACGAAATTCACAATAGCGCTACTCTTTGTCGAAAGCACGTTATAATACCAAATGCAAATTCGTGCGATCAGGCCATTCGACTACAGTCGCAGATCGAACGCAGCTCATGATAAGGGCCATAGTAATGGTGAAATACTTAGCAGCTTAACAAGAATCAGTAATAACTAGCATGCTTACGAGGTAAAAGGATTGAATATCCGTCTATTGGTCAGGAAGTCGCAAGCTGAAATCGGCGCACGATCAGGGATATTTAAAAAAAAATTTAAATAAATATGTAGTTTTTATCTAAAGGTATCTGTGATTTTCATTCAAGCAAATCAGCAAAACGAGATGTAAGAAGCTTCGCTTCAAAAATGATGCCTTGAAACAATCAAAAATTTTGAAAATACTTTTGGTGTTCATTTTAAAGATTAAAATAAAATCAATTTTGTTCGATCCAGTTTAAATTTATTTAATTCAAAGAAGTATAACAGATTGGCCTTTTAAAAAATTTCGTTCGCAGTCTTGAGTCGCCTACCAGCTTTGGAATTGAGCAGTATAGGCAAAGGGTTGATTTATGACAAAGAATCGCTGGGCCTGTAGAGGTGTGCCAGCAACTGTCAAGGGTACAGCTGGTGCAGCCACAACAGAAGCAACTGGCGCAGCGGTCAGGCGTTGTGCTTTAACCAAACGCTTGCGCTGTTGCAGTTTAGACAAACGCAAGCGTGATGAAATCTGCTGTCTTCGCGAGCCAAAACTTTGGCGTTGACGCAGGCGGCTGGTCAAGCGTGATGAAACCGACGATTCGGTAGTTACCTCAGCAGAACCGAAATCTTCCGAATCAGTAGGTGGTGCAAACTCTTCGGGTGCATCCTCCGAAGGCAGTTGCTCGTTTTCGAGATCTTCTTCAACTCCTGGTGGTCCGTAGATTTGGTCGGGTGGGCCGTAAGTCAAATCGGGTTGCTGAGCTGCAATAGTTTCCTCAAATGGCACCTCCGGTTTCAACTCAGCGGCTGAGAGATAAGGCGTCAGTGCAACTTCCTGACGCGCCAGGAAGCGTCGTTGATTGCTTATTTTTCTAGAGCTACGGTAACGAGGTGCTTCCGCTGTGCTCGAAGCTACAGCTAATATCAGCAGAAAAACCGTAACTTCAAAAAATTTGGTCATTTTAAAGAAATAGAATTGTTTCAGTTTTGCTGTTACTTCTCTGAGTTCACGTCGGACTCTGATATCGACTTATGTGGCCACTGGTCACTTTTATATTCAACATATTTTAGTTATGGCAGGCCATTTCATTACCATTGCTCGATGACATTCAATCCGCTTTGAATGTCAACCTGGTGGTCATTCATGTTAATTGTAGATGTTGCTGTTGTTTTCCGAAATTATGTATTAATTGCTCACCATTCTACAGTTTCATTTGCTGAGTTATGAATATCAATGAGACACAATCCAAAGCTGTGCGATACTAGTCCAGTCTAGTCCAGAGTGCATTAGTATTCAATGCAATGTTTGCATAAAAAGCGTTGAACTCAGCTTTTGAGGTGGGCGTTAAATAGATATTTTGAGAAACTATGTTTGTGCCAAAATGGAATAATTTTCTGCCTAGCTTTGTTAGGATTAATAAAGTGAAAATTAAGTTTAGTCTTGTCAAATTAATATTTTTATGCTAAAATTTTTTTAGAAAATTCTTATATTAGAAGAAATTTTCTCTTAAGGTAGTAAACCAGTGTGACGGCCGGAATTTCAAAGTTTTTTTCGTGAATTTTTTTCAACAAGAAAATAATATGCGATCGTTTTGTAATTTTTACATGTTTATATTAATATTTGAAAGTATACAAAAAAAATTTTTTTTTAATTTAGTTTACATTAATTTATTTATAAGTTTTAATGTCAAAGTGGAGTCCTCACTTGAACACATTCAGATGCTTTATTTGAGGGTTTGAAACTCTAAGACACTTAAGAAATTTTATTGGAAATTCTACGTTATATTCCCAATCAGTCAAACAAGCTTGAAATAAGGTTTAAACAAGCTTAGAACCGTAAGTAAGCATCAAGCTTGGAAAAAGCTTTAGATTACTGTTGGAAAATGCTAAATACAAGTAATTGTAGAATAAACGAAAACGATCCCTTGGAAAAATATTCCTTACTATAAGCTCAATCCAAGTATTTTTTTTTACAGTTGGAAATTAGTATTTGAATAAGCTTTTTCCAAGTGTTTCTTTGCAATTGGAAATTAGTATTTCAACACGCAACTTTTATGTATAAATATATTTACCAAACAATACGCAGCCATCTTAAATTGACAAATAAGAATAAAAAAAGAAAATTCGCCGGTTCGAGAAGCTGTACCGTCCTCATTTCTCACTATCAAACTCGACGTGCCTTCAAGAAAACTTGCCTTGTTGCATTTTAAGCCCTCAGTTCTCAGTGGGTTCTTGTCCTTTAAATTCAATATTTTCCACAATTAACTCGTGGATTTCTATGTTTAGTTTCCATAATTCCTCAATGTAGTAAGGAGCAAAGAAAGTGAAAAGAACCACAACCGAACCCGGACTCGAACCATGACGTCTGGGTTGATAGTCTAGCGCACTCTCCACTAGACTACACAGGCCAACAGTTGACAGCAATCGCAACTTTGAACAGTTGCAAAATTATTACCTTGGCTAACATTTTGCAATTTTGATTGGAAAACACTTACTTAAAGCCACTTAAAGCCTGTGTCTATTAGCACTTTTAATGAAAAAAGCTTACCCGTATTAAATAAAAATACTGATTTAGAATCGAAAACAATAATTTTTAGTAAAATATTGCAAAAAAAAACTACAGGTGTATTTACTATTTTGTCCAAGCAATTTACTCACTTTTAACAAAAACGACGCGGTTAACGGTATTTCTGCGAACCACGTGATTTGATTAAGCAGTAAAAAGGAGTTGCCAAGCCTGGTTCTTTTCAATGAAAAATATTTGTCTAATAGAGTTGCCAAATAATAAAATTTAATATAAATTTTTATAGGCAGGTGAAGTGTATTTATTTTTATTGTCCATAGGTGTTTATCTCTATTAACATTGTAAAAATAAACATTTCTTTAAGTTAAATTTAAATTAGAAAATATAAAATATATAGAAAATATAAAATATATAGAAAATACATAGATTTTGTGTTGCTTAAATACCTTAACCAGAAGATTCTATCACAGTTTTATGTAGTTTTTTAAAATAATGTGCAAAAAAACTTTCGAAATTGCAGATAAACACGTTTGTCACTGCGCCCAGTCAAAGAGAAAAAATTATGACTTTCAAAGTGCATTTCGAGTAAATGATAAAATATTTTTTAAAAAATGTTTTCAGCTACACTAAGGAAAGAAGTTATGTAGTCAGTACAGAAACATCTATGTAAAATCTATGTACTGCAAATTGAACTGGAACGCAACGAGAGCTATATGTACTGGGTAAAGCGAACGTTTACTGATTGCATATCAATTTATTCACTTTGTAAAATGAATGAGAATGTATTCAATACATCGAATTATGTGCTGAATATATTGCAGACTGTAATAAAAACAAGCAAAGTGTACTCAATCAATATTTCTTGTAATGTTTTTCAAGATATGTACTCAGTACATAAAATATAGACTCAGTACACTTCTCGTTTATGCGATTAAAGTGTTACACTTATTCAATACATAATGTACAATACAATATGTACATAGTATATGTCTCGCTGATGTTATTAAAGTGAGACTTATTTTCAATAAATAAAGTATGGACTCGCTTATGCGATTAAAAAGGGACATGTACTAAGTACATAAAACAGGAGTCATCAGCGCCTCTGTCCACTCTTTAACAACAACTTCAAGATTTTCATAATTTTGGTTATTCGCCGAATCGTTCACAGGCGTAGCTGCACACAGTGTTGCAGTTTGGATCCATTTGGATACTTTTTTCCTTCAAAAATTGATGGATACTTTTTTTAAGCCTCAGTTTAATTTTGGAACATTTTTTAAAAATCTTTATTAAATGAATTATGTTTCCTTTTTTATATAAATATAAATAGTAGGCAGTCCCTTAAATTCGAAAAAAAAGTTAAGACAAATGTTGACATTGAGACATTTTTGGGTAATAATTTCACATCAAAAAATGCATTAAAGCATATTTATGGCTCAGCTGCTGCTAATCGTATTTTTTCTGATTTAAAACTAACTAAAAACGATAATACTAATAATTTTTTTTTTTTTTGAAATAGAAAATATATTGTTTTTTAAAATGCTTACAAATGAGTAAATTTAAGGTGACAATGCACGTTGAAAAAAAAATTGAAAAGACTCAATTTAAGACATTTATTTTGAGTTTGGCCCAATGGTAAAATGTAAGTGCGACTTTTTAAAAAAATCTGTATTTTTTAACCCTTAACATCCCCGCAACAATTGTAACAAAACTAAATAATTCTAGTATAGGTACTAGCCTAGTTTGGTAGCAACAAGTACCTTCATTAATATGCACTTTGATTTTTTTGTTTCCGATTAATTGGGACCAAAATATCTTGACCCTGGCTGGAAACTACTACATTTTTAACGCCCCCAGCGAGAAGAATATGCATTAAAAAATAAATTTTTAGGAATATTGTTTTTTGTATTACTTATGTAAAAACAATTTCATGTATTTATCTTTTATAGTCTTTTCATAATATATATTTCTACACGGAGATAGTTTTTTTGCTTGAATCAAACAAATGATTTGCTTAAAAGCAAATCAGCAAAACTTTGTTCAATCACAGTGTGATTTTAGAAAAAGTTTGTTAAATTGAAATCACTCCTAATGTTTTTAGGAAAAAGCAAAATTATAATAAATTCAAGCAAAATTTTACTTAGTTATTATAAACTGCACAAGCAAATTTCTACTTAATTCAAGCAAATATCTGCTAAGTTATTATAAACTCAAATAGCAAGTTTTTACTAAACTCAAGCAGACGTTTAGAGGAAGTTATTCATGCCAAAGGAGGCCTAACCAAGTATTAGATGACTCAAAATATACTCACCCTGATGATAAAACAATATTAATTTTCACTTTTGCCTTAATTTTTTGATTACAAAATCATGTCTTTTTGTAGTTTTTATAACATTTAATCTGAAATAAAAAAAAATTAAATTATCGTTTGTAATTTTTTAAATTTTTTAATTTTGTAAAAGTATAAACTAAATTTTTTAAGTGATAATACTACTTTTTTCTGTAAGTGAAGTGGAAAAAATTTACTAATGCTTGGTTTTCACTATGTCATTTTTATGACGATAAAAAAGTTTATCACCTTAATAAAACCCTTGAACCTTTTCTGCATAGCTCATTCAATAATTTATTTGTTTTTAATTTTCCAAGATTGCCAAAGTTAGACAAAATATCAGCATGTTGTTATTTTCAATTTGCTGGAACAACAACTGACCGCTGAAAATGACATAGTGAAAACCAAGCATAACACACCAACATTTTTAATAGCTTTGTGCCTAGACTTTTTTGATACACTGTATGTTTGAAATACAACAGCTGTTCAAAAAATCTATTGATTTTTTGCTTCAAGTTACTCGAAACTACTACGTAAATAGACTAAACATAAGAATTTGACAACAAATTTTAAAATTTGCTTGAAAAAAGTCGTCAATTTGAAAACATGTGGATTTTTTTAGTTTACTTCGATTAGATGAACAACATTGAAAAAAAATTTACTTTTATAATAGACAACAGAAATGCAAATAAATATTATTGACTAAAATAAATCGCCTTTTTTATTGCCTCATGCTTGTCGGGGAAAAATTTTTTCTTCAGTACAAAATGTTCTAAACATATTAAAAAGCTGCTAGCAAACTATGCCTCTTTGGTATTTCTTCAAAATAGGCTTAAAATAAAGTACCTCATACATATGTATAAGCAATTTGTAAAACGTTATATCTAAGGAAATGCAACTCATGCATTCTAGACTCTGTGGTAATTAATTCAGAGTGAAGACGATGGCTGGCTCTGAACGTATGACCTCCACAATATTCGCACGTTGTCGCAATGCCGCTGGACGTCGTCGACTTGAGACCTTGAAACGGGGTTGTATCAATTTTTCAAAAACCAAATCTTGACTGACTTCCTGTACGGGAGCGCCAGCAGCAGCGTCTGACTCCGTTGCGGGTGGTCCGTAAGTGTTATCAGGTGGCAAATAGGTCGCACCAGGCGACTCTTCGGCAACCGCTGGGGGTCCATAGGTTTCATCGGGTGGTCCATAAACTTGATCTGGCTGTGCGGGTGCCTCAGTTTCTGTGGGTAAGTCGAAAGGTATTTCCGGTGTCACGCCTGCTGCAGGATAAGGAGCAGAATCTGGCGTTGGAGCATCAGCTGCCTCCTGACGCGCTAGGAAGCGCAGACGTGTCTGAATGCGTGATGGACGTCGTCGTGGTGGCTCTGCTTTACAAGCAAACACAGCCAGAGCGAGAATGAGCAGGCAAGTGTAAAAGACTTTAGTCATTTTTCGAGGATATGCTAATTTTTGTCGAATTTCTTAGTTGGCTTATCTTGGTTGCTTTATTTGCCACCAGTTGCTGAACTGTGTCCAGCCATAATCTAACGAAGCTTTTTATAGCAATCGTAAAATATTTACTATAGTACTCAATGTATTCGCCTTCGATGCACATATTTGGCACATTAGAGTTCAATTTAATGTTTAAATCTTTTTCGGCTTAATGTCCAATTAATTAGTTTTCGGCCTACGTGACCGTCACTCGTATGTATATGAATAACAGTTGCTCATTTATTTTTGTCAAAAGTAATGGTTAATTATTAAAAGTTATTGTTGTCTTTTTAGAGCCTGTTTCACGTTTTTTATTATACAATAATAAAAAAAAATTAAAAAGGTCTGAAATAACATTCTTTAAGGCTGTGTAGCTATGTTAGACTTTACTGTGTTAAGGTCTTTAAAACACTATGAGCTGACCTTTATGAATTATATTTGTACAAAAACGATAAAAGAACAAGTAAAAAAACCGTTAAAATACTTTGAATTTATTTTTGTAATATTTTAAATACAATGTAATTTAAATTAATTTAATTTTTCGTATTGAATAAAATTGATTCAACATAAATATTTTACAAAAAAGCATATCAATGCTAATAAATGCATTCAGCTTATAATTAAGTGCATTCTACAAACGCCTAAAAACACAACATTATTTTAAGCTCATGTGACTTACTAGGGACTCACATGCGCCAAGCACATGTTGGAAAACCTTTAAAATAATCTATTTTTAAATTCTGCAAAAGCTGTTACAGCAAAATATCATCAATCAAGCAATTATTTTAACAATTAAATAATCAATCAATTGTTCATGACCGCACCGGTTGGCCACCCAACAGCGCCCATGGGCAAAGCGTTGAAAATCAATTAATTAGATTTGTGAGGAAAAAAATAAAGTGGAGCCTTTTAAAAACCTAATGTAAAAAAGGAGCCAAATAAACATATATAGTATGTATATGTTGTGCGCTTACAACGCATTTGTAAGGTTTGTAAGTATTTCAACTGAAAATAAAAGTTAAATTGAATTTTCAATAAATTGCTACGAAACAAAATTAAACGCAATAAAATCTGGAATTTAATCAAATTTTTAGCGGTTGAACTGCGGTTACTTTTCATGAGAATGTGTTTCAAAAAAAGTAAGCATTTCAGGAGTAAAATATTACATAGTTCAGCTTCAATGAAGAACATGAACATGAAAGCATTTGCAATTGTTGTAAAGTAAGGTAAGGTAAGATAAGGTAAAGTAAAGTAAAGTAAAGAAAAATAAAGTGAAGTGAAGTGAAGTGAAGTGAAGTAAAGTGAAGTGAAGTGAAGTGAAGTGAAGTGAAGTGAAGTGAAGTGAAGTGAAGTGAAGTGAAGTGAAGTGAAGTGAAGTGAAGTGAAGTGAAGTGAAGTGAAGTGAAGTGAAGTGAAGTGAAGTGAAGTGAAGTGAAGTGAAGTGAAGTGAAGTGAAGTGAAGTGAAGTGAAGTGAAGTGAAGTGAAGTGAAGTGAAGTGAAGTGAAGTGAAGTGAAGTGAAGTGAAGTGAAGTGAAGTGAAGTGAAGTGAAGTGAAGTGAAGTGAAGTGAAGTGAAGTGAAGTGAAGTGAAGTGAAGTGAAGTGAAGTGAAGTGAAGTGAAGTGAAGTGAAGTGAAGTGAAGTGAAGTGAAGTGAAGTGAAGTGAAGTGAAGTGAAGTGAAGTGAAGTGAAGTGAAGTGAAGTGAAGTGAAGTGAAGTGAAGTGAAGTGAAGTGAAGTGAAGTGAAGTGAAGTGAAGTGAAGTGAAGTGAAGTGAAGTGAAGTGAAGTGAAGTGAAGTGAAGGTAAGGTAAGTTACGGTAAGGTAAGGTAAGGTAAGGTAAGGTAAGAAAAGGTAAGATAAAGTAATGTAATGTAATGTCATGTCAGGTTAGACAAGGTAAGGTAAATTAAAGTAATGTAAGGTAAGGTAAGGCAGTGTATGGTAAGGCAAGGCTAGGCAAGACAAGGTAAGGTTAAGTAAGTAGGATAGGGTAGGCTAGAGTAAGGTAGGGTAGGGAAGGGTAGGGTAAGGTAAGGTTTGACGATTTATAATTAATAGACTAACGCCAAAGCCACTTTTCAAATTCTCCAAATTTGTTTTGAAAAACACAGTTCAATGCAAGAAACTTAATTTGAACATTTTTTTTCAATGATAAAGCACATTTGCACTGAAATGGATACGTCAATGCACAGAATTGTCGCACTTGGACAATTCCAAAAGCTTTTCTTGAAACACCATTACATCCAGAAAAAGCAATCTTTTAGTTCGCTCTATGGGCTAGTGCAATCATTGATTCATGTGAATTAAAAAATAATGATGGTCAGAACGTTACATTCAATGGTAATTTCACCTCCAGATCACGCTATGTACTTGCAGAAAATGGTAGTTATTCCATAAAAACTTACCCTTACAGATTAAATGTCTTACTAAAGTTTTCAGAAGATACACTGCTATTTTTTTCATTATGTTTTTAAATACTTAAGTATACATTTAAGGAACAATTTTCACTGTAAAAAAGGGTAGGGTAAGGTAAGGTTTGACGATTTATAATTAATAGACTAACGCCAAAGCCACTTTTCAAATTCTCCAAATTTGTTTTGAAAAACACAGTTCAATGCAAGAAACTTAATTTGAACATTTTTTTTCAATGATAAAGCACATTTGCACTGAAATGGATACGTCAATGCACAGAATTGTCGCACTTGGACAATTCCAAAAGCTTTTCTTGAAACACCATTACATCCAGAAAAAGCAATCTTTTAGTTCGCTCTATGGGCTAGTGCAATCATTGATTCATGTGAATTAAAAAATAATGATGGTCAGAACGTTACATTCAATGGTAATTTCACCTCCAGATCACGCTATGTACTTGCAGAAAATGGTAGTTATTCCATAAAAACTTACCCTTACAGATTAAATGTCTTACTAAAGTTTTCAGAAGATACACTGCAATTTTTTCATTATGTTTTTAAGTACTTAAGTATACATTTAAGGAACAATTTTTACTGTAAAAAATAACCGTTGCAAGTATTGAAAACGTTAATGAAGGTTTCTGCTTATAAGTATTGTTTGTTTTTGTGTGATGTTTTAAAAATTTTAAGATAGAATGATGGAAGCCTTGTTTGTTGCTGAAATTGAAATGATGCTACCTACTGTTGTTGATTTCTTCCAATTTTTATAAGCAATAACTCTTTAGTTGAATACTTAAACATTGCTTAATGACCACAAGGATGCTTTTTTCTGCTATATGATGTTTTGCAAAGTTATATATACTTAACATTGAGAAATTTTTATTTTTGGTATATTGATACTGATATCACTAAGTTCAAAACTTTGAAAGGTCATTTAAGTCTCTTAGAATAGATTTTGGGGAAATATAGAACAATTTTGAAGGCCAAAACATTTCCCAAAATTTCTCTTAAGGTGTAACCGCAAAATTTTACTTATTTATTTAAGAAGATAATGAATATCGAATGTGTGAAGAAAACAAAACTTCCTTAGTGGGTACTTGGCTCCTATGAGACAATGACCACTGATAACAATTGATGTATTTGAAGTTACTTTCGAACAACCACGAAATTGTCGCTCTGTATAATTATTAAACTAAAAGTTAATTTTTGAAAAATAATTACAAAATTATCCATAAAAAAACATGTGAAGCTATTTTTTAAAATTTTTAACTTGAATCCTGAATTGAACCCAAAGCGGAAAAACCCAAAGTTTTATTTATTTCAGAGTTTATTCCATGCTTTAAAACTATAAATCGTCGCTTTTTGACAAAGGGTCAGGTTCGTAACCAAAGCTTTCGGAGCTTTCGGGGTTTTAATTCCATAGAGTATTAAATCAATCAAGCCAAATATTACAAATCCAGACATTTTTGGAAATATTTTGAAAAATCTTTCTATTGCTTAAAAACTAATTTTTTTATAACTAAATTAGCACTATTTTCAATTGAAAATTAAAAAAAAAATATCTGAACTTATATATGTTTAAATAAGACGTGCATTTATATCTATGAATCGAGATTTCACAATTATAAAGCTCTAAATGTTGACGAATTGTGAACAGCAACAAATTTTCCCTACAAGAGTCTCAAAAATAAGTAGAGCTCCTCCAAAGGATCTATACCATTTTTTTCAAATTGAGGTGTGTTTATAGAAGAGAATTCATTTTAGCGAAATTTGATTGTACTGAACATATTTTTTCGCAAAAAAACGTGTTTTTGCTTGTAACTTATTATTTTTCATAGAATGCGAACTCACTTACTCGAAACACAAAGATTTCTCTCAAAGAAAATTTTTTGTATAATAAATATTATAAAATAATGTATTAGTACAGACTTTGTTAAACTCCAATAATCACTTTTTTGCATTTTTTTAGTTATTACTTTTTGCTAAAATGACTTAAAAATATTTTTTATTAATTTGATGTTGTTTTAAAAAAGTCCAGTTGCTTAAAAAGGTAAACGTTTTGAATTTAAACAAATTAAAGCCTTAATTTGCACAAAATAAAGCACACAATCACCTATATTGGGGTTTTTTCGTCTGGCAATTCCATTTTTATATGAACTAGAATAAATCAACTCTAACTGAAGTTTTCCTTTAAAATATATTGCCAGAAACAAAAATTTAACGTAAGTGACTGCGTTCGTTTTACAAAATAAGGCAATAAGTTTGAATCGGTATGTCGATGAAAGTTAGATAAACCTTTCATTAGATCAAATTCATAAAAATTCAATGAGAATTTCAACTTTTAAATTACTTTGAAGAATCTATAAAAATGCAAATGAAATTAAACATATAAAGTTTTAATCGGTATGTCGATGGAAGGTAGATAAACCTTTCACTAGATTAAATTCATAAAAATTTAATAAGAATTTCAACTTTTAAATCATTTTGAAGAATCTATAAAAATGCGATTTTTTATTATAAGCCTCATATAAATCATAAGCCCCTGCTCTCATAGACCCTGCTTATATAAATTAAACACAATTTTCATTAGCAATATTTCTTTAATCATATTTAATTTTCCTAAAAAAAAAAAAGCTTTTACAATTTAACTACTTAAACTTTTTACGAACGCGTTAAACGTCTGCCGCGCACTTGTCTGCGTTGCAACTTGGCGCTCTTTCTTGAACGCAAGCGTCTGGCAGACACCAAACGACCACTTTGTGAGTTGGTTCTAGGAATTATATCGGCATTTTCATCAATTTCATTGTCGGCATCATTAACAGCAGGTTGTTGGTTTGGCGTTGAACCAGCTTCGGCGGCATCTTCTTCGGCATCAGCAACGGCGGGATTGATGTCTTCTTCGGCTTCTTCATCAACTGGTGGAGGTCCATAGGTGTTGTCTGGTGGCAAATAAGTGTTATCAGGTTGTTGCTCTGCCCCCTGCTCTGAATCTTGCTGCTGCTCTTCCACTTCTGTGGGCAAATCAAAAGGCACTTCCGGTTTAATGCCAGCGACTGGATATGGAGTAACTGCTGCTTCCTCCTCCGCCAACACTTGACGAGCAAAGAAGCGACGTTTTTGTTGTTCTCGTAGCTGTCGTTGTAGGCGAGCAGAACGTAGGCGTGGCGCCTCAGCTGTACAGAGGGCGACTAGCACAGTTAAAGCAAAAAGGATTTGCAGGAATTTAGACATCTTTTTTGATTTTTCTTTGACTGGTTTTTGGCTATTGACTTGATGGTTCTCGTTGGAACTGTTGATGATGAGTAGCAGTTTTTGGCTTTTAAATAGTCATTTAAAGGTTTCTATGGTTTTGACTTAGAATAGTTAATATTCTGCTATTTGGGTCTCAATAACGGCCGGTACTTAGTTCTTCGGAATTCTCTCATTGCTGCGCTAAGCACGTTTTGGCTATTATGTCTGCGCTCAGTGTGTCAATAGCGTCAATGGCAATGACCAAACCAGCGACTATGATTGGAATAATTGATATATCAAGTGTTTTTTCGAGTTTTTGTAGATAGAGGCATTATTTTAAGTTCAAACTAATGACCTCTGTCGGCGTTAGAAGTCTCTCGAATGTAATTGATTACGTGTTTAACAAACTGCAGAATAATAAATTCACCAAACATTTAATTACATTAAAAACTGACAAATCAATTCAGAAATTTGTAATTTAATTCATATTTTAAATAGTAGCTAGTAATAAATAAATAATTTGTTTTTAAATACATATAACTAAGGTAATTAAAGGTCAAACCCATTCAATGTCAATCATATAAAAGATTTTAAAGCTCAAATGTTTTAATTTTGGTATAATTTACACAGTAAAATAATTGTCTTTTTTTCACATTTTAATGAATAACTTAATAAATAAACAAAGCGAAAGTGCAAAAGTATCAAATATTAAATGTACAGAATAAACAATACAAAAACAAAAGCAGCATTTTCCATTTAATTAAAAGATTTGTAACGCCATGCTGGCAACCCTGCCGCATCAGTATGAATTCACATGATGGCACGTTGGTTTGTAGTGCATGATATAAATTGTCAATGAAATAAATTCATTGGGACACGCACAAAAAATATATTTACGACAATCGTTTTGAACATTTGTGTGAATAAATTAAATACAAACATATAATAAAATAATCAAACAAAAACAAAACATAAGCCTAAAATAACAATACCAACAAGAGTTAACAATAACAAAAAATTTTAAAAAATTACCGATGCATAAATTTAAAATCGCACATGATTAACAAAGGTTCTAGTGTAAACCGGTGCCGGAAGTAAAACTTTCGTTAAAAAGAAAGACTTAAACTATTTGATAGCTTGTACTTCTTGGTACAGCTTGGAATTCTTATACTCGTAAAGTAGAGATTTGCAGCAGTTTCCAAAATAAAACATAAAAGTTGCAAAATATGCGTTCATGAAGTAAGCAACACACTTGTGTTTTTTAACCTTAGAGGGGTAATCTACGTCGATTCGACTTTTTAATTTTTGTTGGCTCTAAGCACACAATGTTCAATTCAATTAGTCAAAGTTTTATTTGTTTACCTCTTCTTCTTCTTTCGAAAAATTGCAAAATGGCTGGTTTTAGCAGTTATTACTTTACATTGCGTTTTAGAGCCTCAAAATGTCTCACATAGAGGATTATCGAATGCTTATATTTTAACAGTTTTAGCAGAGTGCGACAATCAATGCCGTAGATAAGGGGGCTAAGGGGGTTCAAACCCCCCTTAGCAATAAAGTATATTTTTATATATTAAATAAAAACATAAATGTTCCAAATTACTATATTTTTTTTTTTAATTCTAAGAAATAATAACTTTTTAGAATTATATTTTAGCTTAGTGCCAAATAAGTTCATAAAGCAACACGCTTAAGCAACAACAAGTTATTTGCTAACAAACCACCAAGACTGCTTCTTTAATCGCTACATCAAATCTTCTGTAGTGCTCTGTAGTTTCTGCAGTACCATTCACTTTAATAAGCGTATACAAAGACTTTCTTTTCAATTGAAACAAAATTATGTATTGTATGCCGTTTTTTAAAGCAAGGTTTTTCTACTGTTTTGCGGATTACTTAATTTTTCTATAACATAAAGATAAATTGAAAATTGTATATTAGACTGGCCTTTTTCAAGAATTTTTCTAACATCAAATGTATTACAAGTAGGGATGGCAATTTTTGGAGTTTTTTCGATCCCGGGATATTCGGGATCTGAAAATACAATCCCGGGATCCCGGGATCGTCCCGAAATTCAAGAAGTTTTTATTTGGTTATTTTTTTTTTGCCATAAAGTGTAACACATTCACTTCTATTCTTATATAGTACATACTCTGTATTAAATTGATATAACAAAGAAGCACAATTTGTACCAATTCAACAAAAAAAAAAAACCAAACATAAAATTTGACCAATCATATATCTTCAGTAACTTATAACATAGTTTTTGTAATACATGCACAAACACATATTTTCGGTTTAAGCTTAGTATGCTGTAGAAGCGAAAAAAATCTTCCGTAAGAAATGCATAGCGTTTTTGACAGCGAAAAGGTAGCGAAATTTTTTTTTGTTGGTTAGTACGCTGTTGAACTGAAAAAATTGTTCAATGCAGCCAAGTTCACAACCATGATTGAAGAGTTAAAATGTCAAAATTTCGCTGCCGTACATTGAATTGGCGTGGCCGTTTATATGGCCGTACATTGAACTGGCGTGGAAATTTGACATTCAACAATAACATTCAACTAACACATTCAACAAAAACTTTATGGTAAGTATGTGTAAGTGTTGAGTCTACACCAAAATTTTGCTTGTAGAATTGAATGCCTAAAAGTTTTTGTTCCTACAGCATACTAAGCTTTAGGAGTAACTGCTTGAATAAAATTATTTTAAATCAGTATTTAAACAGCAATGGTTTTAAAATTAAATTTTTTTAGATTGATTATTGTTCAATTATCCTTCAATAAATCAATTCCGCTTACAATACAGATTCTACAGCGCTTAAAACCTGGTGCGCCAGAGTAAATTTAACTAAGAAGAGCAACTTTAAGCACGATTTTTCTTGAAACATACTTTTTCAAAACTGGCTACACTATTGAAAACAAAAGCTAAAAATCAACCAATGAAAATTTATTTTACTCTGTTCCTATTATAATTCTACACATTTTTTATCAAATTGAGCGTCTTTGGAAAATTTTTCTTGGTTTTACACGTAACAATATGGTCAAATATAATATCAATTTTTTCCACTTTTTTTCCACGCTTCGTAATTTTCTTAATTTTCCATTTTGGTAAAAGATGTACATTCAAGAGACTTTCTTCGAAAAACATTTAATTTTCAGGCGATCAGCGTGATGATGTAAAACTAATATGCAAATTAAATTTTTTGTGTATGTAATACAATTTTTTAGAAAACATCTTCTAAAATATGGGTCAGAATTCGTGAAATCGACACGAAAAAAATTTCTATCATTATTTTTTTTTTAATATTAATTTATTAGATACCTATGACCATAGTAAAATTGGCAAACGAAAAATTAAAAAAAAAAATTTTTTGGCAAAGTTATTGTAAAGTGAAATTTTTCGTCACTTTTAAATAAAATCTCGCCATTCGCAAAAAAACGAACCGATTAAAATGAAACTTAGGTATATCATAGATAATGAGTCAAAGATCAGTAAATTGTTAAAAAATTTAAGAAAAAAAATTTTTGCACAATTTTGGCAACGATTTTTTGTAAACAATTAATATTTTTAATTGTTCTGCGCTATTATAAGATCTTAAAATAATAAAAAAATAACAATAAATTCTTTAAGAATTCAGATCCGTGGAGAAAAGTCTAGAGCAGCAATTATTTTAGAAATTATGGCGAAATCAACGCTGCTCCTCATAAAAAATTTCGAACAGAATACGAAAACATTGGGTAGTGACATTAATATTTTAAAGCAGTGATCATTACCACACCTGTCAAACAGCATATTTTGAATCGTAGAAAATTAATATTTGTTTATAATTGGTTTTTAAGAGGATTAAGCAAAAGTGCCCTCACCAAATGCATGATGCAATCCGATGAGTGTACCGAAACACAATCGTGTTTATAAGGGACTCCAAAAAATTACGGATAAGTGGAGCAGCTTTTATTCAAATCTGGTCGGAAAATATGTGTGCCATACGTGCAGAATTAAAATAAAAAAAAATAATATAGATGTTGCGTTGCCAAAGCTGAAGAAACTATCTGTTACCGTCGAATGTGGGTCTGATGAAGAAATAAAGAGCAGCAGTGAGTCAGATGAATCTGATTTTGAATGTAATAATAAATGTAATTTCATATATACGACCATAACATCATGTTTTCAGAAGAATTCCTTATGAGTGAAAATAAAGTAAAAAAATCAGCTTCATATGACCTTGAAAAAGATCTATCAACTGCATCAGAAATTAAGATTGCGCTTTCTAAGGAAACGGATTCAAAAAAAATATTATCGTTATTAACAACAGTTCCTATCGATTGGAGTGCAGCGAAAATGCAAAAAATGTTGGGCGTCACTCGATACAAGGCTAAAACTGCTTTAATGATTCGTCAATCATCAGGATTCGGTGCAAATCCCAATAGGAAAATTGGCCGTTCTTTATCGAACACTTTTATAGAAAAAATACGAACTTTTTACGAATCGGATGAAATTAGTCGTATTATGCCTGGGAAAAAGGACTGCATTTCAATAATTGTGAATGGGAAGAAGGAGAGCGTACAAAAACGATTACTTCTTTGCAATATCAAGGATCTGCACGGACAATTTTTAGCAAAACATCCAGACATAAAGGTTAGTCTGTCCAAATTTACAAAGCTGAGACCAGCTAGCTGCGTAGCTGTTGGCTGCAGTAGAAGTCACAATGTTTGCGACTGCAAAATACACCAGAACATGACGATAAAAATGCAGGCTTTAAATTTTGCACTACAAGAAACAGAACAGACGTATTGTATTAAACACTTTAAGAAAAAGATGATGTGTCCTGTCCCACAAGAGTCCTGCGGCTTGTTAGTTTGTGATCAATGTCCAGGATTTTTATCAGTATCAAAAGATCTAACTCAACTTTTAAAGGTCAGAAATATTATTGAAATTAATTTCAAAGAATATAATGTACTGACAGGTGAATTTTGTAAAAATTAAATTCTCGTATATAGTCGTGTGCACAAAAATTAAATAATTAAACATGGAAATTACCTTCTTTTTAGGTGCGAACTTGTTGAAAAAGTCGAAACATTTGATATGTTCTTGAAGAATTTAGAAAAGGAATTGCCATTGTACCTTAAACATGATTACATTGCTAAATCTCAGGCCCAATATTTGTCAACTTTGAAACAAAATTTAAAAGCGAGAGAGTTTTTAGTCACACTAGACTTTTCCGAAAACTACAGTTTTAAGATTCAAGACGCGTTCAGTCCTATCATTGGTCGAATGATCAAGCGACACTTCATCCTTATGTTATTTATTAAAAGCATGAGACGGATATTTTTCACGAAAGCTTCGTTACTATTTCCGAAAATAACAAGCATGATACAGTAGCTGTTAATTTATTCAATAAAAAGATGATAAATCATTTGCAAATCATTTTTGGAAACGACAATGTAAAAAAAAAAATCTATTTTTTTTCTGACGGGTGTGCAGCTCAATATAAAAACAAATTCAATTTCATCAATGTACTGCACTATAAGGCCGATTTCGATATTGAGACTGAGTGGCATTTTTTCGCAACTTCGCACGGAAAAGGTGCGTGTGATGGAGTGGGAGGAACCGTCAAAAGATTGGCATCTCGTGCAAGCTTGCAAAGGTCAATCGATAATCAAATCACCACTCCAATTCAATTATTTCAGTGGGCAGAAGAAAATTTTGATAACATCGTTTTTGAATTTTGTTCTAAAACTGAACATGAAAAGGAAAAAGAAAAATTGCAAAATCGTTTTTTTAATGTTAAAACTATTAAGGGAACGCGACAGTACCATTCTTTTCAACCTATTGATTGTAATAAAATTGCATGTAAACAAGTGTCAAATTCGAGAAATATTGTTGTTTATGAACTTCTGTAAATAATTTTTGTAATACATGATTGTAAAAGGTTTCGACAATAAACATTAATGTAATAACTAATTTGCAAACAAATTATTATTTCGCAAACAATTTCCCCAGATTTAAAGAAAAATTTCATGACGGTTCTTATAGAAAATGAAACGTCCAGTGTAAATTTGCTATTTAGCGCAGCGTTGGTTTCGCCATAATTTCTAAAATAATTGCTGCTCTAGACTTTTCTCCACGGATTTGAATTCTTAAAGAATTTATTGTTATTTTCTTATTATTTTAAGATCTTGTAATAGCGCAGAACAATTAAAAATATTAATTGTTTACAAAAAATCGTTGCCAAAATTGTGCAAAAATTTTTTTTTCTTAAATTTTTTAACACTTTACTGATCTTTGATTCATTATCTATGATATACCTAAGTTTCATTTTAATCGGTTCGTTTTTTTGCGAATGGCGAGACTTTATTTAAAAAGTGACGAAAAATTTCACTTTACAATAACTTTGCCAAAAAAAATTTTTTTTAATTTTTCGTTTGCCAATAATTTACTATGGTCATAGGTATCTAATAAATTAATATTAAAAAAAAAATAATGATAGAAATTTTTTTTCCTGTCAATTTCACGAATTCTGACCCATATGCCTTAATTTTAACCGCTTTGACCTAAAACCTCCCTTTAATTATATGCTATAGCACATTCTAAAAAAAAAAAGTCAATACATTAAGGTAAAAAGTAAATACAATACTCTTTCTATTAGTAAAAATATTCCTTCTTTTGATCAAAATACGATCTTTATGAAATTAGAGCATTAATGGTTTCATCCCCTAACTTAGACCTTAATTTATTGCATATAAGACCTGCAGAGAAGAAGCACCGCTCCGCCTCAACGCTTGTTAGTTCGATCATTGATCGTTGAAAGGGGGATATACATATGTGATGGTGGTTTGAAAAATTTTAGATTAAATTAGATTTTAGAAAAATTAGATATTAAAAAAATTGTTTTCAACAATCCCGGGATTCAAATCGAATAATCCCGGGATATTCGGATCTTAAAAAAGATCGGGATCTCGGGATCCCGGGATTGCCATCGCTAATTAAAAGTCAAAAACCTGAGGTTTGGGATAAAAACTAGCATGGTTTAATATGAGTTCCATAGGAGTTCGCCGAGTGACCGCGAGTTGATCGTTTTGTTGCAAATGGAAAAGCATTAAAAAATGTATGGACTTTTTATATATTTCTTAGTTTTTACTCATTAAACATAATTTTGTGCTTTTATATATTTCGTTTTTCATTTTATTGTTACCTAAAAAATTCATATATAAAAAAATTACAATGAAATGTTAGTAAAATGCATTTTAGAACAGCACTTAATACAAATACAATAAAATGTGTGGCTATGTTGAAAATCGTAATAATTTTTTGCAAGAAGTGTTATGAATATTTCGAATTTGTTTATTTTTATGAAAAAAATCCCTAAGAATCCAAAAATGCAAAATTTTTAAAAACAACATTACGCCTGGCTATTTTGAAATATTCGTGAAAAAATTTACAAAAACCAAGATTCGCATAAAAAAAGCTACAGCTGTTGAAACCTGACTTTTTTCAAAAAATGCTCAAAGTGCCTGTTTTTGCCATTTCGAACACAAACATAATCATAAAAAAAATCGATAAAATTAAGTTTCTTAATTAAACTGACTTCTGTAATTTTAAAAAAAATATTTACTTCTTAATTAGAAAAATGTTGGAATTTCAGGGCTGCCAACATTTACCAGTTTAAAAAATATTTAAAATATCCCAATACCCAATAAATTTAATTTTTACCACAAAAATGTATCTTTTTTTCACCATACCTAAAGTGCACAATGTATCCAAAATCCGATCAGAAGGATCACCACTCATGAAGTGGTAAAGCAAGTAGTGAAAATTAAATTTGTTGGTTTTTGGTGTATATTTAATCCGAGGAATCGGAGGGAATTCTTTGTATTTTAAAGCCCTAAGTTAATGAGAGATCTTTTATATTGAATATATCTTTATTTAGATCTAGTAGGATAAGGTCGTGTGAAAGTCAGCCCTGAACCCGTCTATATTTTTTAATTATTACATTATCGCTTATGTGAAAAAAATAATAATAATCTTATATATTTTTTTTGGTGTAACTTCAAAGACTTAACGGCTGATTAGTAAGTTGTGAAAGAATTACAAAAATCATTATCTGGAGGCTTGGATGACCTTCCAACAACATGATCCTCATTGTATTAAGCTCGATGAAAAGGCGTTGGTAATTTTTCAGCAAAGCCAGTCTGACATAGCCAGATACACTTACAAGTTTCCTGTCGCGGAAACGAAAAGTAGAAAGTTATCTTTTCAGTAGAACTGGTTTAGCGAGAACCGATGGCTCGCGTATTCAGAAGATAAAGTTGAAGCGTTTTGCTCAGTATGTGTTTTCTTTAGTAAGCAGGTTAGAGGTAGAGTTGACTGGAAATAGGGAAACTAGTTACAAAGCCGTTCATAAATTAGAAAGATGCCAAAGAGTATCTTCACGAATTAAACAAATACATACCACAAAAATTAAATTATTTTCATAGATCAGTTTTTAGAATTATTACATATCATGATGTTGTCAAAAAAATTTGCTCCCAACATAAACAATTAGTTTAGGCTTAGAGCGAAACTTGTGCCTCTTATTCAAGCAATAACACTTTGCGGTAGATAATTAAATAAATGAGGATAAATAAACTTAGAATAAATAAACTTTTATTAACTCTTTTAACTTCGATTGTTGAAATCGATTAAGAAATTTGGAAAGTACTTACACTTCAGAAATCCCAAGAGAAAATTTAAAACTAAATATTTTTTTGCTCGAGTAACCCCAAACCCCCCCCCTTATGAAATACCTATCTAAGGCGTTGGCGACAATAATGATTTTAAAAAGCTGAGTGAGAAAGCGTCCAAGTTCATATGCGTTATTGGCTTAAGTGCCCTTTACCATCTGTTGCTCCGAAGAATGGTCTTCGAAAAAATTTACAACCAAAATCTTTCAGCCTGGTTTGTTGAACAATTACTGAATATAAGGACATGCATGATTGCAAGGTGGCCGTAGTCTACTGAAAAAGTACGTCTCCCGTAAGCTTAAAAACCGTGGTTCAAACCCCAGCTAAGATAGAATTTTTTTTTTTTTTTTTTGTTATTAGTAAAAGTCAGAGCTATAAAATCGGCATTCATATTCAGAATTTTAAGTACAATTGAATAACTACATAAGAAAATTGATTTATAAATAAAATTTTTAATTCACATTCATTTTTACAAAAATCATTTATTATTCATTTCAATTATTCATTTTCGTTATTTAGAATAATGAATTAATTTTTTTATTCAGTTGAATGCTATTCACAAAGAATGCAATTCACAAAGAGTTTCAGAATTTTCAATTATTCTTTTTTATTCAATATTAATTTTTAATTCATTATAAATTTTTTATTCATTATAGTTTCAGAATTTTCTATTATTCTTTTTTATTCAATATTCATTTTTAAATCATGATAAATTTTTTATTCATTATTCATTTGTTATTCTTTATTCATTTTATATTCATTTTAGTCCTAAGCCATAAATAAAAAATGAATAATGAATAACAAATGAATAATAAATAAAGAAAGAAAAATTGCAAATTCTGAAATAACTTGTGAATGCATTTTTCCTGAATATCATACATGAATAAAAAATTATTCATTATTCTGAATAAAGAAAATGAATTATTGATATGAATAATTAATCATTTTTTTTTGAGTGAATGTGAATTAAAAATTTTGTTTATAAATCAATTTTGCATTCATTGAATGCATTCTTATTTCGTTATGCAACATACAGTACAACATACTATTTAAATATGCATGCATGGTTTAGCTCAGCTTTATTTATAAATATACTTTAAAAAAATATTTTTGAGTTCTCTTCAAAATATATTTATATTACAAAATATCGTCATATAAAATCAAAAAAGCCGTAAGTTACAATAAATCCAAAGTCGGCTTTTTGATTGATTATTGATGCACTTCATCAAAATACATGTTAATGCTAAATTGTACACTCCTCCAAATAAAAACGACGTTTTTAGTACAAAATTTCTAAAATCCCTAAGTTTGAGCGCAACATACAATTACAATTACAATTTAGATAGTTTTTTTACTCTCTCGTAAAATTTTTTAACTGTAGCTTACGGCTTTTTGATTTAGTATAAAGATATTTTAGAATATTCATTGCCTAGGGGGCATGCGCCCCTTCTCGCCTCTTCACCCCCTGTGGACGCCCATGACTCTAATAGATATTGATTTTTAATGAAATAATTCTAAGTAAAAGTATTAATTTATATAGGTAGCTCTAAGAAGTGAGCCACAGACCACCAAATTATATTCAGATGAAAATGAAATTTAGATATGTCATAACCAGGGCTAGAATTTCGATGACATGTAATCTTTTTTCTGCTGCTTTTAAGACATTTTCTACTTATTTAAAACGTCCATTTATGTTTCCTAAATTCCAAATATGAAAAGTTTTTAGTTCATTTTATTGTCATTTTTTATCGGTTTTAGTTTTTAGGTCATTTTTACTAAATTAAAGGCATTTTTTGGTAATGTTTAGCGATTTTTGAGTTATTTTATTGTCAATTTTGAACATTTTTAATTTTTAGAGCATTTTTCGGGTTCTTAGGTCATTTTAGCGAAATTTTAATAAAAAAATTTTGTCGTTTTTTTCGTATTAAAAAAATTTTTTTTTAAACATATTCCTTTAACAATAGAGTCTTTTCAATCAAAAACATTACCTATCGAAAAAGGAGTAGCTTTGTTTATAGACCTCGATGAAAAAAAACTCTGCGAGTGGTGAAACTGACAAAAGGGTATGTAGAAAAATGAAACAAGTGGTAGATAAAAGCTCAGGATATGCTAGTTTTAAATAACTCTATTTTTATGCTCTATTGCTTAAATATTAGGAGGTAAAAATATTAATACATCCGATGACATATAGTCTTTTTAATATTTTTCTATCGTCAGTGCAGAAGTAGAAAGAAGTTTTTCGGTTTACAACATGCAATAACGATAGAGTTCAGCTACTACAGCTTTTTCACACTTTCTCCGCAATTGATCATTTCAAGAACCAACTCAAATAACATTGAAATATTTCAAAGATATCGATAAAATTGGTCCAAAAAAAAACAAAAGGGAGAAAAATTTACCCATCATAATATGGGTTGGACTCAGGGACAACACAAGACATAACAACTAACCATGCGTTTACATAGATCTTATCCTTCATTAGTTTTCAATCTACTTTTGAGTTGACCTTTCGACAAGTTAACATCAAACACGCTACAGTTGTTAACAAAGGTACTCATGCGATTTACAAAAACATTTTGCCAGACAATCCACGTTCCTTCAATTTTAATAACTTTTAAGTAATTAAGTTTTTCGTCATAACTCCCAAACCATGCATCCTACAAGGACGATTTATGCACCAAATTGTTTTTGATACATATATACACTAGACTGCATTTTCAAAAAAAAATTTCAAGAATCTTAGTTAAAATTTTTTTTCAAGAATCATAGTTTTCTACGTAATTTTTTGTGATTTTTTTGGTTTTTTAGCCATAACTCCTAAACCATACATCATAAAAGGACAATTTATGCATCAAAATGTTCATTAAGCTACTGTTCACAAGACTGTATCCTTGGAAGAATTTTAAAAATTAGATTTCATGTTAATTTCAATTGTCATTTTTTTGTTAATTTTTATTTTTTTTTTTTGTCATAAATTCGCAAATTTGCCATAAATAAAATACATATCAGATAAGGACGATTCATGCATTAAAATGAGCACCCGGTCTTCGTCCTTAAGGCGGGTTACTTCTTTGTCGAAATAGATTTTGCTCTATCTCTTGTAGTTTAGGAGATGTAGAATACTTTTTGGAGTGGTAGTTGGCCAAAAACATGTGGATTTTTCGTCATAACTCCCAAACCATACATCTTACAAGGACGATTTATGCACCAAATTGTTTTTGATACATATATACACTAGACTGCATTTTCAAAAAAAATTTCAAGAATCTTAGTTAAAATTTTTTTCAAGAATCATAGTTTTCTACGTCATTTTTTGTGTTTTTTTTTTTTTTGTTTTTTAGCCATAACTCCTAAGCCATACATCATAAAAGGACGATTTATGCATCAAAATGTTCGTTAAGCTACTGTTCATAAGACAGTATCCTTGGAAGAATTTTAAAAATTAGATTTCATGTTAATTTCATATGTCCTATTTGTCAATAAAACATCTGGTTTTTCGTCATAACTCCCAAACCATACATCCTACAAAGACGATTTATGCACCAAATTGTTTTTGATGCATATATACAAGAGACTGCATTTTCAGAAAAAATAAAATTTTTCAAGAATCTTAGTTAAAAATGTTTTTTTCAAGAATCATAGTTTTCTACGTAATTTTTTGTGATTTTTTGTGTTTTTTTTTTTTGTTTTTTAGCCATAACTCCTAAGCCATACATCATAAAAGGACGATTTATGCATCAAAATGTTCATTAAGCCACTGTTCTTAAGACTGTGTCCTTGGAAGAATTTTAATAATTAGATTTCATATGTCCTTTTTTGTCAATTTTTATTTTTTTATTTTTTTGCCATAAATTCGCCCTAAAATCCAAACTACATATCAGATAAGAACGATTCATGCATTAAAATGAGCGCCAGGTCTTCATCCTTAAGGAGGATTACTAATGTACTTTGTAATATGCTGTAACGCTATGTATGAAAATTTTAGACAATAAATTTCTAATTTAGTAATGTTTTATTTTTAAAGCTTTATTTTTTATGTAATTGTTTGAGTTTTTTAGGTAATTTTTGTCAGTTTTAAGGACATTATCTGCAGTTTTTTGGTCATTTTTAGGTCATTTTCTGTAGTTTTTTAGGTCATCAAAATCCGAGCATTCAATTCACCAGCAAAACTGATTTTCCCCCAATACAAATCGTATGGAAAAATTAGAAAATGAATTCGCGACTTCTAAGCCTTCACCAATTGAGATGAGCTTTAAGAGGGTGTTTCTCAAACACGATTTTATTTGGGACACCCTAGTAATCAGGTATTGAAAAGTATGGTTTTTAAGGCTATTACATTTTTAACGGATCTCCCCCCACAACCAAAAGCTATCTTCGCCACTGAGTAGTACCATATGAAGTGGAAGCGACCGATGGTATTTTCTAAAGGTTTAGACAAAAAATGACGCGTTACGATACAGAAAATAGAAGTGGTTTTTGTCTACATCAATATAAACAAAAACATCTCCGAAGTGTGCATGACTTTTTTATGAAATTTATTTTAATATATAATCTGGAATAGTGTAGCTAGATATTCATAATTAAGTCGTTGAAACATCGTTTTAAGTTATTTTTATACAAACCATACATAATTTCCTAGAAGTAAAATTTTTATTATTTTATTTATTATTTATTTAATTGTGCTAGAAAAACATAAAGAGTGTAATGCAGGCCCGTAAAAATGGAAAACTGAAAAAAACTTGAATTAAACATTGTATTTTACGAGTATTTATTATAAAATTCCAACTTGTTAAAACTTTTCAACTTTTATCACCATTTTTCAACTTTTGTTGCCTTTCATTATGTTTGTTGCCTTTTTTAACAAATTTAAACTGAGATCTGCTCTCAGTACTCTCACAATATAAATTTAAACATTTTTTTCTCTGTAACAGAGGTTTAAAAAAAATTTCAGAAACATTTAATTTTTCAGTCCTGGTAGACCTTTTGCTAGAAATGCCCATATCGTAACGCACATTATGACATATTGGAAAAAGCTGTCTTAACAACAGTTGCATTAAAATGGCATGTGGCAATTCATAATGTTTTAATGAAGATTCTACGTTGTGCCGCTTTTTAAATTGTGAAAAAATAAGAGAACAGCTTTTTAAAAAAATTTTACTCGAGTTAACACATATTTGTTTTTATGCTAACAAAACTTTATTTTTATGGTCAAAGAAACATATCTCGTCCAACACATGGCTTAACACACGTCCATGCTCACGTCTTTTAGATCAAAATAAACACGCATGAAATTCTGTTTATTGCAGTATTTCTGTGATTAATACTGTTTATCAGAGAATGACGTTATACAGTATTGCTCCAACACATCGCCAAAGAAATAAATTAAATCAAAAATCTTGTACTCTAAATTGAAATCAACTTTAAAACCAATTTTAAGAAATAAATTTATTCTCCAACTAAGTCAAAACTGAAATGCGTCAGCAGAAAAATGAGAAACCAAAAAATAATCGTCTTAACCGGAAGTAGCAACCGACACTAAATGATCACACACATACAAACGAAACACACTAACATTGAACCAACACTGCACATAGAAATAATTAAAATTAAATTTTCTACACACAATGAAAAGGAAATTTTAGCCGCAAGGATATCAGACAGGATGCATGATATGCAATAACGTCTCTTTAAGCGCGAAGCTTAAAACAAAAACAAAAGCAATAACTTTATACACACATGCATATAAACACACAAACGGTATGCAGACAAGTAGATGGAAAATTTTGTCGAAGTGGTTTGCAAGTAAAGGAAGAAAGGTCTGGCAGTCAGGCAGGAAGGGTGCGTAAATCAACTGACGTACAGACAGACAGACAAAAGGCGACAGAGCAAAAACTTCATTTCACGGACTTGTATTATTAAAAACCATTGCCAGTAAATTACATGGGATGCAGAGAGAAAACCAACAACAACAACAACAACAACAATAACAACACCAACGCACAGCAATAACAACAACAACTACGAAATCGCATAGCTTTTTTGTGTTATGAGCAGATTCTGCATAGTAAAAAGCTGCAAGCCAGTTGTAGAAGGACGATTTATCTAAATAATCGTTGCACTAATTTTTTTGTTTTTTTTAGGTTTTTTAACGTATGTGAGCTTAGTGCACGTATTACATATGTATGTGTTAGTGCAAGTAACACACAGCCAAGCACAGAATTAGATACAACATGAGTACTTTTCATTTATGTATGTTTAGCTGTCGGCTATAATTTAGTTGTGGCTACAACAACAACGCCATGCAAGTGCTACAAAGTAAGCTTTTGCTCAGCAGCTTGTTTGTGTGCACGCTTACGTTATTGTAAGTGCTTGTGTCTAAAAGTCGCATTTATCTCTAAGCGTGCAAAAATATTTTGAAATCGTTTAATTTTCGTGGCGCATTCTTCTAATTGCTACTGGTTGTTCTGGTGGTGTGGATGTGTGTGTGTTTTGTGTTTTTTTTCTCCCTTTATGTGAAAAGTATTCATTATTAGCCTGAGCGCGGGACTTTAATCCGCTAAAACCATTTCTCCACCCCCCCCCCCACCAGGTCTATAAATCCGCCCGGAACAATCCATCGGTATTGTTTAGGACGAAGGACTCACAAGTTATCTGTCGTTAGTGTTTGTTGCTAAATTCTATGAACGAACTATATTTTTCGTGAAGGATTTAAAATGCGCTCGAGTACAGAAACCTTTATGCCTCATTACACGGGTGACGGATTTGTAATTTTTTACATCATTAAGTGCCATTATTGTGTTAATGACATTATTTTGTTTCATTATTTAGTCATGAAAAAATTATTAAAAGCAGATGTCATTAGTTTTGTCACTGAAATGACATCGTGTAATTGCGTAAAGAAGAAGATTCGTGTAAAGAAAAAATAAAAAATTTCATTCTTTCCTGACAGAGTGCGTTACAAATTTAACTGTTTGCTCAAAAATAGACTGGTTAGCATAAATTTAAAGAATACAATAATACTTAATTAATCTCATTTCTTTTTTTTTAAGTGAACCCAGCTAGTATTTTACAGAAGATGTAAAAGATGAGCCGGTGGAAACTTCTGGCAGGTCGCGCAGGCTCCAAAGGAAGTGATCGACGGCAGAGAACAAGATTTTAGTAGAAATGTTTGAGCAAAGAGAAGCGGTATGGAACTGTTACTCTACTTTATACAGGGACCGTGATCTAAGGAGCAGGATTTTCGAAGAAATAGCAGCAGAAATTTCCTACAGTGTGATTTAAGTATAAAACTCAATGGAACACAGTAAAACCCAGATTCAGTGTACTGTAATTTGCTAATTAATTCACTCTAATTTAATTCACAACACTCAGTTCGTACGCCTAAATATTTTTTAATATAAACATTATCAACTTTTATTTATTTTAAGAAATCAATATTTTTGATACAATAGCTGCGTTCCATTCGCCTCAAAATAATCCAGATTATTTTTTTTTACATGCAAAGCAAAAACAAAAATAATAATCCTATAACAAATAGGATTATTTTTGCTATCCATATAAAATTCTGATATAGCCTTTAAAAAATTTGAAACACAGGTGCCGCACCTGTATATTTTTATGAGCTGTCATTAAATTTTTTGAATTATTTGTTTGTTTGATACAATGACTATTAGGTAGCCATGACAGCTACCTATTTTCTCACGAGCTGCGATCATCGAATGTTAAACAAAAAAAAAAAAAACAAACCGCGTGTGTCACAAACATTGAACGCATTCAGCGGAGCCAACAATTGCACTTAAATTATTTACATAATTGTATAATATTAATAATTTAATTTAATAATTTACAATTTTTCTGACGTTTAGAGTAAAACACATTCAGAGAAAAACATCGTTCACTAAGGTATCGCTACCATAACAGTTCACAACAGTTTTGAACGACACACGTTCTCATGACACCTAATAGTTATTGTACCGTGATTGCTTGTTTGAATTTAATTTTGACTGCAACGGTAGTGCCCTCTACGAGTCGTTTTTCTTGCCGTTCCTTTGAGAAAATTTGTTATCGCGATTATATTAAGGTGAAAGGAACGCAGCTAATGTTTGTTCATTTACAAATTTTTTGAAATTTTTTTGTAAAATTTCTTTACACAAATATATAAGAAAAGACTTGGCATTTCTCCATATAAATGTTTTCATATAATATGATATGTAACAGAGATCTGCAACGAATACTTAAAAATAAGCAGTACTGGAGTACTGTTCGTTCACAACTCAGTGATTCAAATCAGACATTTGCAATGAATTACATTTTTGAATCATAAGCCACTTACTCGAAAATGAGTATAAATAAGTATAAGTAGTTTCCAAAGTAGTACTCATATGTGATTGATTCGAAAAAAAGTGAATCACATTTTTGAATCATGAGCCACTTAATCAAAAATGAGTATGAATAAGTATAAGTAGTTTCGAAAGTAGTACTCATGTGTGATTTAAAAAAAAAAGTGAATAAAATAAGTATAGAATGATTTAAATATTAAGGGTTGCCACCTAATAATATCTATTTTAAGAATTTTAAACATAGTTAAACAGTCTTAGGGGTCGCTGAAACCGAATCCGTTGTCAGAATTTCAAAATTATGTAATTTTTTTATAATAGGGTTGCCACCTAATAATATGTTTTGTTAAAAATTTAAACCATTATTTAACATTGTTAGGGAGTCGCTGATTTGGAATCTGAAGTCAAAATTTTAAAATTCAATATGGTTAATGGGGCTGCCACCTAATTTTTTTTTTTTGTAATTTTGCGAATTCTTGTAATTTTTAAATTCTGACAACGAATTCGGATTATGCGACCCATTTTAACCTAGTGTTCGCGCCAGCACCAAAAACGTAAAAATAAAAAAATTAAGGTGGCAACCCTATTAAACATATTGAATTTTAAAATTCTGACTTCAAATTCGAAATCAGCGACTCCCTAACACTGTTAAATGATGGTTTAAATTCTTAACAATACATGTTATTAGGTGGCAACCCTATTATAAAAAAATTACATAATTAAAGTTTTTTCTAAATGACCTCTACATTAATTATGTTGACTTTATATGATTTAAATACAAATTCTGGACGTATAGAATTTCTACAAATTCTTTAGGTAGAGCTCGACCAAACGGAAACAGCTGAAAACAAAATCAGCAAAAATTCTAAAAACAACTTCAGTAAACATGCTTTGTTAGTGCAGACTTCCAGCAGGCTGTTGGACTACATATAATAACATAAGCATAGAAACTAAAGTAAAACAGAAATACAACAACAAATGTGACATGATGAAATTGAGGAAAAAACTGAGAAATTGACGCTTCAAATCTCATCGCCCCGATGGTGCAGTGCGTTAGCGCGCGCTTGCACGGGTATCACAAAGATTTCTGATGACGCTTTTAGCAGAGCAGAAATTGCAATCTGATCAGCTAGTGATTTTTTCCTTTTCATATTGAAAAAACTTTGTTGTTGTTGTTGTTTCTTTGGAAAAATTCGTTAGAACAATTAATTGTTCTAACTTTGACCTTAAGCTCAATAAACGATTTTAAACTATCAAACAACTAGAATTTGTGTTTAACATCAAGTATGATTTAAACTATCAAACATTTAGAATTTGTATTTAAATCATATAAAGTCAACATAAAATTACATAATTTTGAAATTCTGACAAAGGATTCGGATTCAGCGACCCATTTTTACCTAGACTTCGCGCCAGCATCGAATCATAAAAGTTAAAAAAAATTAAGGTGGCAACCCTATTATCCATATTTAATTTTGAAATTCTGACTTTAGATTCGAAATCAGCAACCTCCTAACAATGTTAAATGATGTTTAAAATCCTTAAAAATACATATTGGTAGGTGACAGCCCCTAATATTAAATTAATTCTATATTTATTTGATTCACTTTGTTTTGAATCAATCACACATGAGTACTACTTTGGAAACCACTTATACGTATTCATACTCATTTTTGAGTAAGTGGCTCATAGATTCAAGAATGTGATTCGTTGCAAATCTCTGATATGTAATGTGCTAGAATTCAGAGACCTGGGTCCGCGACCCAACTCGGACAAAAAAAAATTTTTATATTTTAAGTATTCTTTTTAAATTTTTAGTTTTTTTAAAAATTGTTCTGATCATTTAAAATTTTATCTAAATTTTTTTTAAAATTTGTTTATATAAAATAATATAACCAAGGCTAGGATTTCGATTACATGTCTTTTTTCTGCTGCTTCTAAGACATTTCCTGCTTATTTAAAACGTTCATTTATGTTACAAAAAATTCCAAATATGAAAAGTTTTTAGGACATTTTTTCGTCATTTTTTTAGTTACATAGTAAGATAGTTTTTAGTTTTCAGGTAATTTCTACTAGATTAAGGGCATTTTTTGGTAATTTTTAGAGATTTTTAAGTTATTTTACTGTCATTTTTGGATGTTTTTAATTTTTAGAGCATTTTTCGGTTTTAGGTAATTTTAGTGTAATTTTTAAATATTTATGTTGGTTTTTTTTCGTACTAAAAAGGTCAAATGCAAATGTTTAAACATATTCCTTTAACTCTAGAGTCCCTTCAATCAAAAACATTACCTCTCGACAAAGGAGTAGCTTTGTTTATAGACTTCGATGAAAAAAAAGCTCTGCGTGTGGTGCAACTGACGAAAGGATATGTAGAAAAATGAAACAAGTGTTAGATAAAAACTCAGGATATGCTAATATTAAATGCATTTTAATTTAGTAATTTTAAAGGCTAAATTTTTTGTTTATTTTTTATGCAATTGTTTGCTTTTGTTTGGTAATTTTTGTCAGTTTTTATGTCATTTTTTGCAGTTTTTAGGTTATTATTGTAATTTTTTTAAGTAATTTTTTGCAGTGTTTTTTAAGTCATCAAAATTCGAGCCCTGCTCATAACCTTCAAAAGGTAGGCCTTGCAGAGGCACTCATTAATACAGCGATCATGGAAGGTATATTGACGCCAATAAAAGCACTACTAGCATACTTTCTTTTGCGTAACACTAGCTTAAATGCCTACTGGGAGTTTTAAATACTTATAACACAGTGGGCAAAAACAGGGCTTTGAAGCGCTTCTAGCAGGCCATCATATGGATTTCTTAGCCCTTCCGTACTTATTTCCAAGCCCATTAACTTTTTTATATGAAACGAGAAAATTTTCTAGGCCTTCCTCTCTCGCGACTCAAAAGAAGCCTGCTAGAAGCCCTTTTTGAGAATGTACATTAGACATAAAAGCAATATAAATATCAACTTGAAATAAAAAAAACTTTCGACAATTTCCAGATTTGAACCAACGTCCTCTCATGTGGTAAACCGGTATCTTATCCACTCGTCTACCAGAGTTCTTAACCAACTTCAGCTTATTTTGCATCATAACAAATGAAAGTAAGCTTTCGGGAGCACGGGTCCGAAACCCAGCTCGGACCAAAAAAATAATTTTTTTTGTATTTTTCTAAAAATCTACATTTTTTACAAATTTTTCTGTTCATTTAAAAATTTTGTTGGAATTTTTTGTAAAATTTCTTCATACAAAAATAAGGTTAAGGGAAATAACGCCCAATGAAATAACGCCCAAAATAACAAATGAAATAAAGCCCAAAAATTTTCCATACAAATTTGGGCTTTATTTCATTAAAATTGGGCTTTATTTCATTTTTCTATTTTGGGCGTTACTTCATTATTATTCAGATATAACTCTTTTTATGTGAGCTATTTGTCATCAAAATGTTAAATCAATTTCAAACTCAATTCAGAAGTACTGTAGACAGCGAAGCCGGTGTTGGACTAACTGAGAGTTGTAATCCCTAAGCAGCGGCCGAAGACCGCCTATTAAAAAGAGAATTATATCCAGAAGTACTGTAAAACGAAAAAAGGGCAGGTCCGTATGGATCCCAAATGGTTTTTTTATTTATGATATAACAATTTGCCGTTATACGAAATGTGGTTTTGAAATTCCGTGCAAGGGAAAACCATTTTATCGGCAAAATATCATTTTATGTGGTGGGGCAATATTTCATATTAAAAAAAGATCCCGAATTTGGGCCCTTATTTAATTTTTCGTTTTGTGTGCATTTTTCCAGAGGCCTAGAGCCTTCCTGCTTGCTTTATGGTCGCGGTCAGAAGAACCACAATTGTTTTTTTTTAATATTCTGAAAATTAGGACTTAATTTTTCATTTCCGTTTAGGTTTTATTTCATAATGTACATACATAAATGTACATAAATGTAAACATACATACATACAAATGTAAACATACATACGTACATAAATGTCAAGTTTTATTTCATCTTTTCTTTAGGTCTTATTTCATCAGGAACTAGGAGTTATTTCATCTTTCAACGTTAGGATTTATTTCATTTACTGTTAGGAGTTCTTTCATTAGGAGTTATTTTGCGGATCCGGTAAAATTTTCCTAATTTTTTTCCAAAAAGGTTTTGGGTTTTTTTTTGGAAAACGAAAGGTTTGGGCGTTGTTTCATTTTTTTTTTTTGGCTTTATTTAATTTTTTATTTTGGGCGATCTTTCATTTTTGTAAGCCCAAAATATTTTGGGCCTTATTTCATTTTCAGTTTGGGCGTTATTTCATTTTTTGGGCTTTATTTCATTTTTTATTTTTGGCGTTATTTCATTTTTTTTTATACCCAAAATGTTTTGGGCTTTATTTCATTTTTTTTGGGCGTTATTTCATTGGGCGTTATTTCCCTGAACCCAAAAATAATAGAAAAGACTTAGAATTTTTCCATATAAAAGTTTTCATATAATGTGATATGTAATGTGTTAGATTTCGGAGACCTGGGTTCGCGACCCAACTCGGACAAAAAAAAAATTTTTTGTTTTTTTTAAGTTTTGATTGTTTTTTAATTGATCTGATGATTTACAATTTTTTCTAAATTTTTTTAATAATTTTTATCATATCGAACGAACTCTGTTCATATTGGCACGCCCGCGCAAAGATTGCAGGACACTAGTGGGCATGCTCACTGGTCATTGCATGACGGCAGCCCACGCGAGGAAGCTTGGCATCACCACGGATGATGCCAAGCTTCCGAACTGCAGGAAGTGCAAAGAACCGGGCACAGTGGAAACCCTGGAGCACCTACTATGCACATGCCCTGCCCTACTTAGATCGAGACTAAAATACCTAGGCTCATCGACATTCCCGTCGCTTAAAGATGTAGCCAGGGTGTCTCTAGAATCCCTCAAACAAACACAAAGGTTCCTTTTGTTCGCTACCGGTACCACTAAGGACCTGAATTGGTCTATGTGAGCTTTCACAAAGGCATCCAGTTTAACCTAACCTAACCTTTATCATATAAAATAACATGAAAAGACTCCAAACCTTCAAAAGGTACGCCTTACAGAATCCACTCATCAATACAGCTAGCATGGAAGGTATATTGACGCCAATAAGATAACACTGCTAGCATGCTTTCTTTTGCGTATCGCTAGCTAAAATGCCCACTGGGAATACTATCTCAAAGGTCAGAAACAAGTCATAGAAGACCAGTTGGTGCCAATAAATGGTAATTAAAACATAATTTTTTGACCATTGACTTTCTGTTTTTTAATTGCCAGGCCTATTATTTTTTTAATAATTTGCTCATGTCTTTTTGGCACGTTAACCACTTTCAATTGTCTTTAATTTTTTGTTGCAAATATTAAAAATTTCAATGTTCAACATTTTATTGAACTGTCTTTCGTAGTTTTTAAGAAAGAAGTCTTTGAAGTTATATATTATTAAAAATATTGCATAATAAGCATTTTTGAAGCCCTCTTAACTTTTTTATACACTTCTGTATTTTCTGAAAATACTGTTGTCTAGTGAAAAAAACTAGGAAGTTTTAGTAATGATTTTATTTTTTATCACTATCTATGACAGTTTTAGAAATACAATATTTTGAAAAGCATAGAATATTTTACAGTGTTCAACCAGAAAAACACATAGTTACAACTTTGAAAACAGTTAATGTTCTTCTTTCTTAACTTCTTTCTTAACTTCTGAACCATTAGGATTTTAATTTTTTAGTTTTTCCAGCAAAGTTATTCCTTTTATTCTGGCCAACAACTTTGTTGAAGAAATATATCTGAAAAAATAGTTTACAATTGTCTTTAAACCTTTAATAAATCACATATGTTTTGCCCGCTCTCAACGCCTCAAAGCAAATAATGTTACTCATACGCAATGTTCGAATTTTTTCGTTTGACTTTAATCAAGAATTTTTGTAAGACACGTTTTTCATATTTATTTGTTCAACAAAGTTGTTGATCAGAATAATAGAAAGAAGTTCGCTACAGAAACTATACTGAAAATCGTAATGGTTCAAGAGTAACCACAAGAAAATGAGTGCATAGTTTAAGTAATTTTTGATATATCTAATATGATATAGCTAAATTTTTTTCCAAAATGTTCGGTAAAGTGGTAAAACAAATGTCACCACAAGATTCCTCATACCAAAATTTAGTGAAAAACGTTTAAATTACAGATAAAAAAAGGGTACAAAAAAGCGAACAGTGTTATGAATTCGTCAATAATTTACGAATTCATAACTGTTGAAATCATTTTTATTTCTCGTGTTAACGCAAAACATGTTGGTTAATTTTATGCGTTCGATACTACCATTTTCGATTTTATCATCTCTATTGCAATTATTATTAAAGTTTTTTAGGTACTGAAGCCAAAAATTGATAATTAAACCTCTGAACGAATTCTGTGAGAGTGGAAATATTTAAATTTTTATAATACTTAACCTTTAAAAAAAAAACAAAAATACTTTGTTTTGTAGTTCTATAAAAATGTACATTGTAGGTGCATATTATTTTGAGTGTGTACTGAAGACATAAATTATGCAATGCTTTAGTAATAAAAAGTAAAATAAAAACTATCTCATTTATTATTATAGTACATTTCAATTAATTATTATAAATTTCATTATTGAAATAATACTTTTTTATAATACACTTTTTTCTTATGTGTATGAAAGTACTTTTCTTTCCTTTTAATAAAAAAAAAAAAAGTTATTTGTAGAAACTTAAATTTTCATATTAAAAACCAGTTTTGGTTTCGGCCGAATATTCGGTTTGGGACAAAATTTTGGTTTCGGTCGGACACTAGTTATTTCATCAATCGAATGTATATGATTTATAGTAAAAGTAAATAAACAAAAAACAGCACACCCAGCAACCGCGAAGAGTTTTTCACTTAATATTTTTAGTATTTTATTTTTAATACCTCTGCTACAACCAAAAATATTGGCAAAAATTTAATTGTCAATCAAAATACAGGAGATAATAAAAAGTTATATGGTTTCAAAAATGTAAAGCCGGCTTCCTTAAAACAACTATAGGTAATTCCATTATATCATATTTTAAGCAAATAGACAACATCAATGGTTTTCATCCAAAAGGACGCCTTATAAAAACCATAGAGAAAATCTTCATAAAACCCTACTATTTTTTCTTAGTAAGATCACATTGTTTTAAAAAGAATCTTCTTTTTTTTTAATTAGAAAACATTTTAAGACTATAAGAAAGTCTAATTAAAAACATATGATTTTTTTAATTAATTTTAAAAGTTATCTTCTTGATACTGAATTCGAAAATGTTATTGATTTAATAATATTTCTTTTTTATGTTGATTTTATATGATTTAAATACAAATTCTAAATGTTTGATAGCTCAAATCATACTTGATTTTAAATACAAATTCTAGTTGTTTGGTAGTTTAAAATCGTTTATTGATCTTTAGATCAAGGTTAGAACAAATTATTATTCTAACGAATCTTTCGAAAGAAACAACAACAAAAACAACGTTTTCAGTATGAAAAAGGAAAACATCACCAGCTGATTTTATTGCAATTTCGACCCTGCTGAAGGCTTCATCAGAAATCTTTGTGATACGCCGTGGAAGCGCGCATTAGCTCAATTTCTCAGTTTTTCTTCCATTTCATTTTTTCATGTTTGTTTTTGTATTCTTTTTAAATTTAATAAATAAAGCTTTTTAAAGCAATACGGAGTCATATTAACCTTTTGATTACTTTTAGTTTCCTATAAAATTAAGAAAAATACATTTTTTAAGATTTTATTACAATTTATTAGGTAATATTATAGCAATATGTAAAATTATAATTTTAAAAACTTAGAAAAAAGTATGCATTCATTTCCAGTTAATTAAAGCTATGTTGCCATGGTGAAAAAAAAGCCAAAGAAACCTACACAAAGTAGTGGTTCCATTCGGCTTCTTCTTAGAAATTTTTAGCAAGGAAAAATACTGAATTTTAAGTTTCGAATGGTCGATTGATATATTGTACACAGAAATATAAACAAATATGGATACAACGCAACTTTTTGTTTAGGTATATGGTGCCGAATCGTATAAAACAATTTGAAATTGAGATCTTGACCATGACATTTACATAGACGGAAACAATATGCCAATCGATTAAGGCAATTTAACTTCAAGACTGATATTTAGTCAATAAAAAGTGTCTTATAATTGATTACAAAAAAGGGTCACGTAGGTTTCCATATAAAGTTCCAAACATAAACTTGGAGACGTGTTTAGCGGCACACCACTTGTGCTTGTGAGCCAAGTTATTGACTAAAGTCGTAAATAAGTGATATGAACTTGACTATAAAAGCCGTCACAATTCCACATTTTGACTTTAGTCTCTAGGAAATTACATAAAAGGTTGCAAAAAATTATATTAAATGCAAAGATTAGGCTGTGTAACGATTCTAGTCTTTGTGCTAGTAGTAGCCGCTGGTGGCGTTGAGAGCTCACGCTTACGCATACAACGGCAACGGTTACTTGCACGTCAGGAGCAGGCGCCACAAAGTCCAAACCCAACCGGTTATCCTGCAGCGGGAGAAACGCCTGCAGTACCATTTGAGTTACCCGATGTCAATGCAGAGAAGCCCGATGTAACTTATCTGCCACCAGATAACACCAATGGGTCACCCACACCCGATAACGCTTATGGACCACCACCACTATCACCACCAGCTAAGGAGAGCGATAATGAAGCACCACAACCAGAAGTGAACGACCAGCAATTGCCAACAAATGAACCAGAAGAGAGTAAACCAAATAACGATGAGCCAGAGCAGGAAGTTGTTGTGGAGTATGCTGCAGATGGTTCGATAATTGCAATTTCCACTTCATTCGATCAGGATGCTGTAAATGAGTCAGGCAATAAAGCGCGTCTGGTGTACCAGCGTTTTCCACAACAGCGTCAACGTCAGCCGCCAACATCGGAAGCATTTGCTGCACGTTCGGCACGTTTGCAAAAACCCACAAAATTGAGTGTGTTGCAGCCGGCACAGGCGTTTGTCTATACGGAGCAGTTGCAGCAGTGGTAAGGAGGCAGGCATCAGACTGTGGTAGCCTGTTTTCTTAGATTTAATTTTAGTAAAGACAAATAAATAATTTGAAAATAGTTTATCTCTTCAATAAATAAAAATATACAAATTTAAAAATGGACACTTTTTAGGGTAAGAAAAATCTTCAAAGTTGCTTTGTTTTAAAATATATAATGCGCAACGTTCTGGCATAATTTTATACGTACACTCATGATACAATGACCAGGTATTATAAATAGCGACTACTCTGCCAAGCTGTGGGCATAAGATGTCAAAAACAAGTGATGTACACCGAAAAAAAAAATAACAAGGGATTTTTTTTTGTTTTTAAAACAAGCATTTTGGCGTCATATTGTTCTCATTATGTTTTTAAGCAGGTTTGTCGAAACTTTAGCTTATAATTTTATTACATATGTCCATTGACGATTATTCCTATCTAACAAAAATTTAAATAAAAGATTAACAAAATTAAAACTGAAGCAAAAAATTTTAGGAAATAAAAAACTCTTAAAATTCCGCCTTTAAAGTGATTGTTTTAGTTTTCATTGAAATATTGGGTAAAATAGTTTTATTATTTTTATGTACCAACTATTAAATAAAAGTTTGTTTTATTCAATTTGGACATTCAGCTTCATATATCAAAATATGAAAAATTGTTTTAAAAAATCTCGCGTTATTTCGCTTTTATCATAAATGATTTTCTCAACAAAAAGTTTGTTTTATTTAATTTTTAAAAAATCGGGCGATTTTTTATAAAAAGTTTTTGACTACGGAGCTTATTTCGTTAATCTCACCATTACGTATGAATACAATTACTTCCAACAATTTTCAAAAAGTATCGCGCGACTTATTATACAAATTTTCCCCTATTTCGCTTATTTCATTCATCTCAACATTAAGTATATAAATTACTTTGAAACATTTTTAGAAAAAATACAGAAATTTTTAAAAACAGTTCTTATTTTCTAAATCACAATGCTATTTATACACTAAATTTATTTATTGTAAAAACTTCGATTTTACATCAATTTGGGATCATTTCAAGGACAAAAATTTTATATCACAAAAACATCTTCAAACGTAAAATTTTCTTAGTCCAAAAAGAGCTATATCTTCAAGGGATATGCATGGATTTTCAAAATTTATACTTCGTTGAATAGTACTTGCATTGTTTTTCTTTTGATACTCATAAATATTACTTTTGTTGCAAAATTGAAAAAAAAATCACATGTTTTTAAGGCCATTTTTTCTAACTTTGGACCCATATAACTTCTGGACGAATTGAGAGCGGCCCTATATTTTTTCACTATTACCTTTTTTAGCTCCAAATACACATTTTGAAAAAATAAAAAATAAAAAAAACAATTTTTGCTAAAGGTTAAATGTTCCGTAAATTGTGTCTTTTTAAAAATTATTTTTTCCCTTTTAAGAAAAACAACATCGTTAAATGTCATCACCTCATTTTGACAATATATGCCCACGCTGAACAGCTGTTTCAGTTCGATTAATACTACCTTCAACTCATTCTATCATGCGTACACTGAGAAAAGGGTTTGTTAACTTAATGTCTTAAGTTTGCAACTGTCTAACTGTCTGACTGTTATTTAATGTTAACAAATTTTAATAAATATTGCTAAGCACAGTCGGTTTTCGCTAAACTCGTCTATCTTGAGTCAAAGAAGTTATTGTTTATTTAAATGGTTGTGAACTTTAAATGGCTATTAATTTTGTGCACAGGGGTTCATTTGTTATTTGTTGACTTCAAAATATGTACAGTTCACAGGTACTTTATTGATGAAATTAACGAATTTAAGCAAAAACCAAACACTCCATGAATTACTTAAGAGTGACATAAAAATAGACGTAGTTTAAAGAGAATATAAATCAAAACACTTGTACGATAGCATGGCTGGACGGGGGCTCGAATAAAACATAATTTTAATAAATAATTTGTGTGCCTTTGTAGTCTAGTAGAGAGTGCGCTAGACTATCAACCCAGAGGTCCCTGGTTCAAATCCGGGTTAGAGCATGGTTCTTTTAAACTTTCTTTGTTCTTTCCTACATTTAAGAATTATGGCAAACTAAACATACACAACTAAATTGTGGAAAATGTGGAATTAAAGGACAGGAACAACTAAGGGCTGTAAATGCTTGCCGAGGTTAAGGCATAACACTAGCCTCGGTTAAAAGCAATTCAAATTGTCTTTCACGGTTGTTTTGCCTATCAATAATTCACGTATGGTTCCAATCAATTCCTCCAAATAGTCTGTCCCTTTTCTTTCAGGTCAAAGACCAAACCTTGTTTGTATAAGGCGCATGCCTTGGTTCTTTGATCTTTAAAAAAAAAATAACATTAGTTTTATTAATGAAAAGATATGACATTTTTTAATTTGTGTGTATAACTTTGAATTTTATATACATATATATTAATATATTTTTTTAATAAATTATTCTAATTATTCAATATGAGATTATCACAAAAGATTTTATCACAAAAATCAAAGGGGTATGTATTTTTGCTTTTACCCATTATAGAATAAGCAGAACAATAAATTTTGTATGAAACTGAAAAAGTTTTTGCATAAACACGATATATCACATGCAAGAGTGTTAATAAAAGAGTGAATTAGTATAATTTCTTAAATAATTTTTGTATAAATAACACTGTGCATGTTCAAATATCAAACAAGCTGGAGACATATCATTTCAGCATAACTCAAGTACGCTGAATTTAATGGCGTTTACCGTTTTTTAATCCCTCGACCCGTTTTCGAGAAATTAAAGGTTAAAGGTCAAGTACATGTTGATGCACTTTTTGTTAGAAAAACTGTTTTCTTATTAACTTTATCGCCTTCATGTCAATGAGTGAAACATTAAGAATTACCTGGAGAATAATTTCTTAAAACAGTTTAACCCTCGAAACGCTCATCTTATGGTTCAAATCGATCTTATAAATCAAAAAATCCTTTTTTTTTCGTATAAAAGCTTTGTTCAAACAAAACAAGTAATCTTTTTGATGGAAAAATATCACCCTGATATAGTGGCGCTAAATGAAATTACAAATTAAATCAAATAAACCAACCATCCTTCGGATCGTTTTCGAGAAATTGAAGGTTCAAGGTCAAGTTCCTGTTGATGCAGTTTTTGTTAAAAAAACTTTTTTCTTATTAACTTTATCGACTTCATGTTAATAAGTGAAACATTAAGCATTACCTGGAGAATAATTTCTTAAAACATTTTAACCCTCGAAACCCCACTCTTATAGTCCAAATTGACCTCATAAATCAAAAAATCCTTTTTTCCGTATAAAAGCTTTGCTCAAACAAAAACAAGTAATCTTTTTGATAGAAAAATATTCCCCTGATATAGTGGCGCTAAATGAAATTACAAATTAAACCAAACTAACCAACCGTCTGTGTCCCTAAAACGACCTGAAAGGCATTAAAACTAAGTTATTCATACAAATTTTTATTTTCTCAGATAAATTTATCTGTTTCTTCTGCTTCTTCATGTAAATTCCAACAAATGTCTCCTGATGGAAACGTTCGCCAAGCTCATCAGATTGTTCTGAGGGTTAAACTGCTTTAAGAAGTTATTCTCCAGGTAATTCCTTATCTTTCACTCATTGCCATGAAGTCGATAAAGTTAATGAGAAAAAAGTTTTTCTAATAAAAACTGCATCAACAAGTACTTAACCTTGAACCTTCAATTTCTCTAAAACGGTCCGAAGGCTGGTTGATTAATTTGGTTTAATTTTTAATATCATTTAGCGCCACTATATGAGGGGAATATTTTTCCATCAAAAAGACTACTTGTTTTTATTTGAACAAAGCTTTTATACGAAAAAAAAGGATTTTTTTGATTTATGAGGTCAATTTGGACCATAAGAGTTTGGTTTCGAGGGTTAAACTGTTTTAAGAAATTATTTTTCAGGTAATTCTTAATGTCTCACTTATTGACACGAAGTCGATAGAGTTAATGAGAAAAACGCTTTTCTAACAAAAACTGCATCAACATGTACTTGACCTTTAACCTTCAATTTCTCTAAAACGGGCCGAACGATTAAAAAATTAAATTCAGTGTCTTCGAATTATTCTGAAATGATATGTCACTAGCTTATTTGGAAAAAAAGTGACCGATTCATGCACAGTGTAATTACTTTGCGCTATTTTTTTGGGAAATTTTTATATATTAGGGCTATTTTGAAAAATAAATTAAAAAAAATGATTGCTTAGATGTACAGTTAGTTGAACAATTTTTTCAAGTACTTTGAGGTTTTAGACAAAATAACTGTATGATTTAAAAAAGTGAAGAATTTCGCATCGGCAGTCAAAACTTTGAAACTCAAACAGCTTTTTCCGGCTTACAGTAATGGTGCTATATTCAAAAAAATAGTGTACAAAGAATTCGTATAGTTTTGCCGACATGTATGTGAATGTTATTTGTCAAACTTAATTTTTCTAAAAAAAAATTTTAACATATACTGGATAAAGAAAATGTAACCAATAATTCCTTCATACACCATTTAAATGCATCTTCAAAAATGAATATTTTTGACCAGGTACCGAAAATAACAGTTATTTTCGCAATTTCTATTCAAAAAGTCAGATGGAAAGAATTAGTCTATTCGATATTTGAATATAGCAATTTGATGCTTGTTAGCTAATTTTTAATGATTTTAATTTTTCTGATTTTTTTAAATAAGTCAATAAATAATCGTTATTTTTTGACCAATTTTATTTCGATCAAAACTAAAACTTAAAATTTGACATTTATTTTTTTGATCAAAAATAACAGTTGAAGTTTTACTTTTATTTTTTCAATCAAATATAAAAGTTAAAATTTGGCTTTTATTTTTTTGAGCAAAAATAACAGTTACAATATGACTTTATTTCTTCGATCAAAATTAAGTCATATTTTAATTCCTATATCACATGCTTGCAGTCGCTGTTGCAGTCGTTTGCGAAATAAATGAAAACAGAATGTGCAATAATAATCAACTAAGCGATGCAATGCAACGATATGAAGATTAATAGCAATGCTGTTTTTTCTGTACAAAAATATTACCAATATAGATAAATTAATAAAAAATTTTGCTCTTTTAAGTGCTTTAAAAATTGAAACAATTATTCTAGTTAATAAGAAATAGCATTGCAAAATTTTAAATCTTTCTTTTTGATCGGAAAAATAAAAGTCAAATTTTAACTTTTATTTTGATCGAAAAATAAAAGTTAAATTTTAACTGTTATATTTGATCGAAAAAATAAAAGTCAAATTTTAGCTTTTATTTTTGATCGAAGAAATAAAAGTAAAATTTTAACTGTTATTTTTGATCGAAAAAATAAAAGTATAAATTTATGTTTTATTTTGATCAAAGAAATAAAAGTAAAATTTTAACTTTTTTTTTTTATCGATATAAAATCGGTCAAAAAATAACGATTATTTTTTGACTTTTTTGAAAAAAATCATAACCGTTACGGTCCCTGGTTTTGACTGATTTTTTTATTTTATTTTATTTATTTATTTATTAAGTAATTACACGGTGCTACAGTGAAAATATACTTCTGAAATGACATAGCACAAGTTGTAGATCAAAAAATTGCTGAGTTAATTATTGTTTAATGCGTCAAGTACCTAAAAATCAGGTTGTTAACGGTAAAATTAAGTTTTGGGGGTGAATTAACAATTTCAAGTTTGGTGTTACGTTACACTCGACCAAGTCTACAACCTGTCACTTTAAAAGTACATGGAATTTTTTAACAGCGTGTTATTTGTACATTCAGAATAAAATCCTTTGCTAGTACTATTTTTTTTTTGCAATATACGTTTTTTCGTTTGCAAAAAAATCTGCAATTTTTAAAAGTTCATTTTTTACGACGTAAAAAGTACCCTTTTTCCAAACATACATCATACAAACATAACAGACAAATGGACAGTAGGCTGGGTCGATTTGCGAACTTATTTTGCCTGGGCGATTTTTGGATCCGGCATGAAAAATTATTAAAAAAAAAACAAAAAAAGGGGCGATTGGGGTGCACTTTACCCTATCACATCTTCAATTTTCTGAAATTTTTCTTGAGCATTTTTTTTTTTACAAACGTGCACAGCTAGAGCAAAACTGATGCCAGAAATGAAATCCTCGTACCCGATTCAACATAAAACAGGGCCCACTTTTATACGTTTTTATACAAAAATTTATCGTAAAAAATTCCTTAAGAAAAAATTCACAAAATTCAAGGCATAATTTAACTTTGGTTCCTATGTATTTTTGACCATCACGGCTGAACCACTGAAGCTATCCACCTTATATTCACAACATGTGTTCGTGTGGTCCTCCGACATTTTTGTTGTTGTTTTAGATCCCCCTAGGTGGCGCTGTGGTCGATTTTTATCAGTTTATAAATAAATTTTTTTTTTAAAGTCAGTGGTTTAGCCGTGATGGTCAAAAATACATAGCAAAAATTATACCTTGAACTTTGTGAATTTTTTTCTTAAGGAATTTTTACGATACATTTTTGTATAAAACGTATAAAAGTGAGACCTGTTTTAGGTTGAATCCGGTACGAGGATTTCGTTTTTGGCATCAGTTTTGCTCTATATGTGCACGTTTGTATACGAAAAAATTTGAAAAAAATTCCTCAAGAAAAAATTGAGAGAATTAAAGATGTGATAGGGTAAAGTGCACCCCTAACGCCCCGTTTTTTTAATAACTTTTCATGCCAGATCCGAAAATCGCCCAGGCAACATTAATTTGTTTACCTCCATATAAATCGGCCCAGCCTTACAGACAGAAAAAATTTTAAAAAGTACATTTTTGGAATTCACATCCTTCAATATTCAATGTACCTATAGATTTTTTTTCAGTTTTATTATACATTGAGATTTATAAATAATAATAAACAATTTTTCGTTTTTTATAAATAAATAACAAAATAATATATTGAGCCTGTTAATGATATAATTGAATATGACATGAATTTAGATAATTAAGACTTTATGCTTCAGAGTAGTTTTTTTGTTAAGAGTTATATATCTTAATAAAAATACGCAAAATGACTTCTAACTATATCAAAGAAAATATGTTGAAGATAATTTTGGCCTTAGAAAAGCTGGTCAAAATAAAATCAAAGAAAAGATGATAAAATGTTTATGTATATCTTTTTGAAAGTATTTTATTAGAATAAGCAGAATGACTGCTAACTTTATCAAAGCAAATATGTGAAAGATAATTTTGGCCTTAGTAAACTCGTCAAAATAAAATCAAAGATGATAAAATGTATAAAGTTTTAAATTTTTATATCATTAAAGCATTGCGGTATTTGGTAACTATAACTAAATAAATATTTTTTTCAACTAGGAGACTCAAATATACACATAATTTATTGATTTTTGAATAAAGTTAGTTTTTGGCTTTAATTAATTAATTTTTATAAAAAATTTAAAAAAAAATAATTACTATAAATGAAAAGTGACATTAAAAACTAAATTATAACTATATATAAAATTTATTTTAATGACCGAATATGTATTTTGTCATAAGCAAGTATACCGTTTGTGGACTACAATGTTACCAAATCCTGACTGATAGAAAGAAATTCTTTTTTCAGTGTACCCTTATAAAGACTTATTTCAAATTCTTTTTAATTTTGTTTATGATACAATTGAAGACATGAAAGAATGAAGGTGATATGTCGCATTTTCGGATTTTCGCTGTTCTATGCATAGATGAAGATGTGATGTACATACAAACAATTTTAAACCTTAAAACAACCATGCTTGTGGCTATTTTAGAAAATTACTTCTTCACAAAATTTGATTTAATATATAAAGTTCAGTACAAATGCAAATCTTTGAACTCAATTTTCTCGAAATTAGAATTTTTTGACATAACACCTTCATCCAGTCATGTCTTCAATTATTTGTATACATTCTCAAAGTCCCTCCAAAGTCATATCTAACATTATCCTAACTTTTAAATAAGTTACCATAGTTTCGCTATATTATTATTATAACTAAAGTGCAAGTACCCATTCGAAATTTTTGTCCGTTTCGCATTTTCTTATATTTTATTACAACTTTTTTTAAATCCTTAAAAAATCACGCTAAATTTCAATTTTTGCACTGATTAGCATACAGCTTCCCATCGCGTCACTTCAAGTCCTAACACAATATTATGGAAATGGCAACCATCGACTTTCAAGCAGACAGCTACATATGTCGTCTAGAAAAATTGTTTGCTAAGAATTTGCATAGATTTTAAGTAAAACTAATTCCGAGCGACCAGCAAGAAAAAAATCAGTAACTGAATTATTTTGCATATGAAAACGTAGTACGTAAAGTTCAGCCAGTTAGACGATGTTGTGTACAGAGTATATAAAAGTTAGCTGGAGGTGAGTTTGTACATAAAGCTAAAGGTTTAAAGGCACTCCAAGGTAGTGAAAAAGCAGCAACATTTTTCCATATTTTAGTCAGTGTTTGCTTAATCAAAAAATCTAGCCAAAATAGAAAAAAACTGTATTATGAATGCCATTTATTTGCATTGGGTTGGTAGGGAGAATAAAATGGAGCTTGTTTGCATTAATTTTTACTAGTACCAGAAATATGTTAAATCCTTACCTTATGAAATTTTAGGTTTTTAAACCACACCTTGTTGGCTTTATTATTTTTCTTTTCTTTTAAGAACTTTGTTATGCAAACAATTATATTTAAAAGATTTGATCAAAAATTTTTATGTATTATTTTTTAATTTTCGAAAGCCCTTTTAGTTTTCGTTGATAGTTATAAAGTTGAATTAATAGATTATTTAAAAATAACAATCAAATAAAGATTCTTAAACAATTTTGAGTCTTTGAGTTCACATAAAATTGTTTCGCTCTTTTATACATATTTCGTCATTAAAAATTATGCTTTTCCTTAAGTACCGAATGGTGAAGGCACGCTATTTTGCCACGCAATGGCAGTTTGTCAACAACTGTTCATTTTTATTTAACTTCTGTTTACAACTTTAATAAATTTTTTAATCCTTTTAACTGGCCCGCATTAATTTTACCCGAACGTTGTACTTTTCCTTTGTTTGATTAAACCAAATAAGATATTTTAAGCTGGGTTAAATTCAACACAGTTTTAAATATTTTCTGTATTCTTAATTGGATGAAAGTGTTCAATAATATTGCAATAATTATTCCATCTGCGTAGTCAAAATGCATTCTCAACTTTTGCCAGATACGCATGCTATGGTTTCAGTATGACAACAGTATTAAGAGCAAGACATTAACATAAAGATTAATTCGTTATGTTAACCTTGTTTTCAGTAAAGTAATTGAAACAGTTTTCGTATACAATTGATTTTTATTTTTTTTTTTAATTATTGTTGTGGAAAGTTTGATGAACTTATTTAAGAAAATTAAGGATATTTTAAATATTTCCACCAAAATACTACAAAACATTTTCAAACTGTGTGGTTTAATGAAATGTCAAATCCATATGAATTCAATCAAAATGATCATCAAGCCTAAACCATAACCATGCAATAAACATAAACATAAGCCTAAACATAAACATAAATATAAACATAAACATAAACGTAAGCATAAACACAAACATACACATAAACATAAACATAAATATAAATATAAACATAAACATAAGCATAAGCATAAGCATAAGCATAAGCATAAGCATAAACATAAACAAATATAAAAATAAACATAAACATAAACATAAACATAAACATAAACATAAACATAAACATAAACATAAACATAAACATAAACATAAACATAAACATAAACATAAACATAAACATAAACATAAACATAAACATAAACATAAACATAAACATAAACATAAACATAAACATAAACATAAACATAAACATAAACATAAACATAAACATAAACATAAACATAAACATAAACATAAACATAAACATAAACATAAACATAAACATAAACATAAACATAAACATAAACATAAACATAAACATAAACATAAACATAAACATAAACATAAACATAAACATAAACATAAACATAAACATAAACATAAACATAAACATAAACATAAACATAAACATAAACATAAACATAAACATAAACATAAACATAAACATAAACATAAACATAAACATAAACATAAACATAAACATAAACATAAACATAAACATAAACATAAACATAAACATAAACATAAACATAAACATAAACATAAACATAAACATAAACATAAACATAAACATAAACATAAACATAAACATAAACATAAACATAAACATAAACATAAACATAAACATAAACATAAACATAAACATAAACATAAACATAAACATAAACATAAACATAAACATAAACATAAACATAAACATAAACATAAACATAAACATAAACATAAACATAAACATAAACATAAACATAAACATAAACATAAACATAAACATAAACATAAACATAAACATAAACATAAACATAAACATAAACATAAACATAAACATAAACATAAACATAAACATAAACATAAACATAAACATAAACATAAACATAAACATAAACATAAACATAAACATAAACATAAACATAAACATAAACATAAACATAAACATAAACATAAACATAAACATAAACATAAACATAAACATAAACATAAACATACCAAACATAACCATAACCATAACCATAACCATAACCATAACCATAACCATAACCATAACCATAACCATAACCATAACCATAACCATAACCATAACCATAACCATAACCATAACCATAACCATAACCATAACCATAACCATAACCATAACCATAACCATAACCATAACCATAACCATAACCATAACCATAACCATAACCATAACCATAACCATAACCATAACCATAACCATAACCATAACCATAACCATAACCATAACCATAACCATAACCATAACCATAACCATAACCATAACCATAACCATAACCATAACCATAACCATAACCATAACCATAACCATAACCATAACCATAACCATAACCATAACCATAACCATAACCATAACCATAACCATAACCATAACCATAACCATAACCATAACCATAACCATAACCATAACCATAACCATAACCATAACCATAACCATAACCATAACCATAACCATAACCATAACCATAACCATAACCATAACCATAACCATAACCATAACCATAACCATAACCATAACCATAACCATAACCATAACCATAACCATAACCATAACCATAACCATAACCATAACCATAACCATAACCATAACCATAACCATAACCATAACCATAACCATAACCATAACCATAACCATAACCATAACCATAACCATAACCATAACCATAACCATAACCATAACCATAACCATAACCATAACCATAACCATAACCATAACCATAACCATAACCATAACCATAACCATAACCATAACCATAACCATAACCATAACCATAACCATAACCATAACCATAACCATAACCATAACCATAACCATAACCATAACCATAACCATAACCATAACCATAACCATAACCATAACCATAACCATAACCATAACCATAACCATAACCATAACCATAACCATAACCATAACCATAACCATAACCATAACCATAACCATAACCATAACCATAACCATAACCATAACCATAACCATAACCATAACCATAACCATAACCATAACCATAACCATAACCATAACCATAACCATAACCATAACCATAACCATAACCATAACCATAACCATAACCATAACCATAACCATAACCATAACCATAACCATAACCATAACCATAACCATAACCATAACCATAACCATAACCATAACCATAACCATAACCATAACCATAACCATAACCATAACCATAACCATAACCATAACCATAACCATAACCATAACCATAACCATAACCATAACCATAACCATAACCATAACCATAACCATAACCATAACCATAACCATAACCATAACCATAACCATAACCATAACCATAACCATAACCATAACCATAACCATAACCATAACCATAACCATAACCATAACCATAACCATAACCATAACCATAACCATAACCATAACCATAACCATAACCATAACCATAACCATAACCATAACCATAACCATAACCATAACCATAACCATAACCATAACCATAACCATAACCATAACCATAACCATAACCATAACCATAACCATAACCATAACCATAACCATAACCATAACCATAACCATAACCATAACCATAACCATAACCATAACCATAACCATAACCATAACCATAACCATAACCATAACCATAACCATAACCATAACCATAACCATAACCATAACCATAACCATAACCATAACCATAACCATAACCATAACCATAACCATAACCATAACCATAACCATAACCATAACCATAACCATAACCATAACCATAACCATAACCATAACCATAACCATAACCATAACCATAACCATAACCATAACCATAACCATAACCATAACCATAACCATAACCATAACCATAACCATAACCATAACCATAACCATAACCATAACCATAACCATAACCATAACCATAACCATAACCATAACCATAACCATAACCATAACCATAACCATAACCATAACCATAACCATAACCATAACCATAACCATAACCATAACCATAACCATAACCATAACCATAACCATAACCATAACCATAACCATAACCATAACCATAACCATAACCATAACCATAACCATAACCATAACCATAACCATAACCATAACCATAACCATAACCATAACCATAACCATAACCATAACCATAACCATAACCATAACCATAACCATAACCATAACCATAACCATAACCATAACCATAACCATAACCATAACCATAACCATAACCATAACCATAACCATAACCATAACCATAACCATAACCATAACCATAACCATAACCATAACCATAACCATAACCATAACCATAACCATAACCATAACCATAACCATAACCATAACCATAACCATAACCATAACCATAACCATAACCATAACCATAAACATAACCATAACCATGGTTATAACATCATAACATCAAAATCAACATTATGAGCCGCCATATGTTTGAAGTCTCCACTCATCTGTGTTCTGTGGACAAGTCCATTGATTCCCACTTTTCAAAATTTTCTCTGCTGCAATACTTTTTTATGTTATCAAACTGCTAAGGTAATGCTCACACGTTCTTAGAGGACTTAGCAGACAAATCAAATTAAGTTTTCTTATCAAAACTCTTCCACGATTTCTGCACTTTTGGCCGATCAGGAAACTGCTGCTGTTTTTCAATAAAAACTTTAACTAAAAAAATGAAAGCCTAAATAACTGCAACTCTTAAAAGTAAGCAATATTCAATATAATATGTAATATTTATAGGTACATAAGAATCTGTTTTTCTTTAAAAACCTTCACTTACTAAATTTTAAAAAGAAATCTCATGAAATCATTAAATGAAATCAATAAGATTTCTTCACTAAGTATCAAGAAGATAACTTTTAAAATTAATAAAAAAATCACATATTTTTAATTAGAATTTCTTATAGTTTTACGACGTTTTCTTATAAAAAACTATAACATTCTTTTTAAAACTATGTGATTTTACTAATAAAAATTTACAGGGTTTGAAGATTTTCTTTTTGGTTTAAATAAGTAAGACCGTTTTTTTGGATGAAAACCATTTGGAAGTCTTATTCATTTCTTTTTTCTATTTTATTAGGAAAAAATTAAACTCAATTACCACGTTGACATAAAATATACTGATGCTACTCTGATAATGATGCCCTTGCTACAAGAGTACTCAAGCAAAGCAACAATAAGCATTCCAAAGCTGAGCAGATTCCTCCGTTTCGACTATCGCTAGTCAAATTTTAGTTGCCCTCAAAAATTTAACATAAAAATGTACGCTTATATTCTATATAGTCAGCTATTCTAAATATGTTCCATTAAATTTTTTACCTAGGTTGTGGGAATTTTCAATATAATCGTTATAATGTTGTTTTTGCTTTTGATCTATTTTTAACCACACAAATTTTTACTTGGTATTGTAAATTTTTGTATCTGCATAAAAGATTTAGTTGCAAGTCAGCTCAGAGAAAAGCTTAAACCTTATAAAGACTGTGTATAGAACGCATGTAAATAGAAAACAATATGAATAAAATTTGTCATTTGGTAAAGCCACAGTCAGCAAGCCAAGCCAAGCCAGCTGTGGCTGAAGGACACTGAGTATGGAAAGTACATGCTTTGGCAGTGAATGGAAAACAAATTGTTTGCTGGGTTAAATGAGCAGATAGACACACACACACACATACAAAAACAAAGAACACATTTTAAAAAATTCTCTTGGCCACAAAGATAAACCTTCAGATGCGGTTATCAAGCGTCGCTAACGGAAATTGCATGCAACAGCAGCAGCAGCAACAACAGTAACTGCAACCACCAAGCAACGAGCTTAACCACAAGCACAGCAACAACAACAAACAACGTGCTACCACTGTCTCAATGTTTGCCACAATATTTGTAAAATTTTGCATAAAAATTTATCTGCCATTGCCATAACATTATGCCACAGTTTGTCTAATTCGCACTCTTACTCCTGCTGAAGTCTAGACCGCTCTAGGTTGCATTCAAATCCTGTAAATCCTTAAGAAATGATATATGATGGGGCGTTTCAACGGCTTCCGTTTGTGGCGCTAATCATTACTTAGGCAAGAAGTTGGCAACTGTTTACCAAGACGATGATGAAATAACAGCAAAATCACAAGCAAACAGATAGTGTTAATGCCGCAACTCCTTGTCTTCTTACCCCACTTTCTCCTTTGCTCCTTCTCCCCCTCCCAACCAGTTTTTAACCACCCACCCTTTTACTTATGTAGCATGGCTCACAGCAAGGAAACGCATTTGAACAAAGCTGCTGCCATCTTGTGTTGCTCATCGTTTATTAATTCTCGAAAACGAATTTAATTACAAACTCAGCATCCATATTTTATCGGCAACCTTATTTTTCCGGCACCAGGATGTGCTTGCATGCGTGAGTTGCGGTTGTGTTAACGCAAGTTTCTAGTTTCGGAAAAAGTTCAAAAAAACTAGTTAAAAACTGTTCGTAGTGTAAAAGAGAATAACTCGAACCGAATAAAATATTTGAACAGATCAAAAGGAAATTGCATCACATAGGAACGCACAAAACAACTAACTAATAAAGTAGTTGCAACTTTCGGATGCAATAAATTAACGTTTGCTTTTTATTTTTTTATGCTTGAGTGTTATTTGAAAGTTCTGCGAAGAGTACAATTTCCTGAATATAAGGAATTTCATATCGAGAGATATTACTAAAATGAACTCGTATCTTGTTCAGAAAAAATTTATAGTGAAATTTTGCAAAAAAAATTCGATGACCAAGTTTGGTCGAAAAAATGGTCGAAAAAGATCCGTAAAGATCCGAAAAAATTACTTGTGATTTAATATATTCGACAAAAATAATTCATATTCAATTTTACTTCAGATCAGTTAACACAATAACTATGTCAAAGACATTTATTTTATAGTTTTTTACTCTTTATATTGATAAATTGCTAAATTTAAAACAATCTAAAACCCTCTGTTAAAAATTTTTTAAACGCCAAGTTTAACAATTCTGATGAATGCGTTACTTTTGGAAGCGAAGCTTTTTTTGTTTATTTTTTCTTCTAGAATCCGTTGGTCGAGTTCTGTAATTATGGAGTTTTCTTACAGAATTTTTCAGAAAATTTAATTACATCTTTTCTCAGTGCGTTTTTTGCTAATATTCTACAAAATTCCCTTTCACTCTTCTTCAAAAGATATAAGAGATGGATAAAGTTTGTTATCATAAAAATAAGGCTTATGCCAGTTTATCAATTATTGATAATTAGGGCTAGGATTTGCTTCTAAAACATTTCCTGCTTATTTAAAACGTCCATTTATGTTTCCTAAATTCCAAATATGAAAAGTTTTTAGGACATTTTTTGTCATTTTTCATCGTTTTTAGTTTTCATGTCATTTTTATTAGATTTGAGGGCATTTTCTGGTAATTTTTAGAGATTTTTAAGTTATTTTATTGTCATTTTTGAACGTTTTTAATTTTTAGAGCATTTTAAGGTTTTTAGGTAATTTTAGTGTAATTTTTAAGTAATTTTTTTTATTTTTTTTTTTTTTTGTACTAAAAAATGTCAAAATGCAAATTTTTAAACATATTCCTTTAACACTAGAGTCCCTTCAATCAAAAACATTACCTCTCGACAAAGGGGTAGCTTTGTTTATAGATGAAAAAAAGCTCTGCGAGTGGTGAAACTAACGAAAGGATATATAGAAAAATGAAACAAGTGTTTGATAAAAACTCAGGATATGCTAGAATAAAATAAATTGTTATTTAGTAATGTTTTATTTTTAAGGCTAAATTTTTTATTTTTTGTGCAATTGTTTGCGTTTTTTAGGTCATTTTTGTCAGTTTTTAGGTCATTTTCTGCAGCTTTTAGGTAATTTTTGTAATTTTTTTAGTAATTTTTAGCAGTTTTTTAGGTCATTAAAATCCGAGCACTGTTGAAACTAAAAATAGCACTGCTTTACATCCAGAATGTACATTGAATGCCACCATCCATTTAAATTGGTCGGTGATTCCGAAAATGTCAACTTTTTTTTTGTCACACCGTTTTTGAGATATTGCCCACTGTAGTTATTTTTACAAAAAAAAGTTGGTTCAAATTGATTGCATTTATCTCCAAAACCTACAACAATAATCAAATAATATATCAAATTAAAGCTTAAAAAATTTCATACAAACAATGCTTTCATAATTTTTTGATTGAGCTGTTAGTTTGTTTATAAATAAATATAAATTAATAAATTCTCGAAAATTTACAAAAAAAGAAACTACTTGCAAATTTTGTTCAGAAATAAAAATATTTTGTTAATTTTGATATTTTTTGCTAAAAGCCAGTACTTTTCCAAAAATTAAGCTATTGTTGAAGAAAATCTATTGAAAAAAGGAAAAGTAAAAGTTGTGTTTAACTGAACGAAAGCACTCATATTGAGTGATTGTCTTATAAATATTATAAATAACAAGTAAAGGTTGTGTACAATAATTTTTTTATTTTAGTTTTTATTGCTCATAAGCAGAGCTGGGTTGTACTGGTTCCTTTTTAATTTAATTCCACCTCTAATTAATTGGACATCTCAATTCATCAGGAATGGTATTGGAAAAAATAGTCAATTCCATTACAGGAATTGTAATTGGTGATTGAACACCTCAATTCCTAGGAATGGAATTGGAAAAAATTTTCAATTCCATTACAGGAATTGTAATGGGTAGTTGACAACTTCAATTCCTCAGGAATGGAATTGAAACATTGTAAATTCCATTACGGGAATTGTAGTTGGTACTTGAACGCCTCAATTCCTTAGAAATAGAATTGGGAAAACATCGTTTTGTTAGTAAATTAATTAAATTTTATGCAGGGGTAAGGAAGTTGTGTACCAAGCACTTTGCAAAAACTCGGCAGGATTGAACCAGGTAGCGTAGCAGCTATATATTTTGTTCTAATTTAAAATGTGGTATTAAATTAAAAAATTTGTATCTTCGATAAAACATTTAAGGGAGTCAAATAAAGTTTTCTAATACATAATGAAGAAGTTTTGAGTTAATGAAAAAGTAATTGAAATTTTAACTTCAAATTACAATTCCTATAATAGAATTGACGATTTTTTCTAATTCCATTTATGAGGAATTGAAGTGTTCAATTACCAAAATTACAATTCCTGTAATGGAATTGACCATTTTTCAATTCCATTCCAAGGAATTGAGGTGTGCAGTTACAAATTACAATTCCTGTAATGGAATTGACGATTTTTTCATTGCCATTCCTGAGGAATTGAGAGGACCAATTACCAATTCCTAACTCCAAGGAATTGGAATTGAATTGTAATGAGTACTTTTTTACCCAGTTCTGTTCATAAGGCATAAGTGTGAAATCAGTTATTTTGCGAAAGAAAGCAAAAGATACAAACAAACATGCTACAATAAAACCAGGAAGGCTCACGACTGAGAGCGCGACCGCCGGAACTGTTACAACGAAGCGGAATACATTTGTTTGCATGGTACAATAAGAGCGTGGCTAAGAGCGCAACCGCTAAAAATATTTTTGTTTCTTAAAAAATAAATTTTTCTGAAAAACACGAACAATCTTCAAAAATTTAGTTTATTCCGAAAAAACTAGCAACTCAATAAAAAAATTAAGTAGGCTTGTAGATAATTGTATAAGCTTAAATTTGGTATATTATTTGATTCATTATTGTTGTTGGTTCTGGATATATTTGCAATTAAGTGAAAACAATTTTTTTTTTAAAAACTACCTTTTTTTAAAAAATATCTAGAAAACGGTGTTACAAAAACAAATCAGAATGACATTTTTGGAATCACCGACTAATTTTACATAAGAAATAAATAATGGCATTCATTATACAAACGACTTTTCGAAATTTGTAAGCCCGTGTAATTGGTAGAATGCTCGAAATTGTTGAATATCTTCAATAGAACTTACTATAAATGCAAAAATTGTAGAATTGTCCCTTTTTACAATTGTTTACAAAAGTTCATTTTTTTATATGATCTTTCTGAGCAGAAAACTCTCCCTTACACTATCATAACAATAGAGTTCAGCTACTACAGCTTTTTCGCACTTTCTCCGCATTACATCATCTTAAGAACCAGCCCAAATAACATTAAAACATCTCAATAAGGCCATTCACAGTTCGAATACGTTGGTCTGCCATTTGTTCGATCTGCTATTTGTACGCCAATTTACGAAAGCGTATTTTGCTTTGTTGTTGTTTTGCATACAAATGCAAATATGCAGGCACGCGTAAATAAAAGCAGCCCTTGGACGTGTTTTTTGTACCTCGTATTTTTATGCTCTGTCTACAGCCGCATAATCACATACATCACAGGGTTGCACAATCTTTTTATACGACAGTCACATGGCGAGGTGCTCACAGTTTGAACAATAACAAATGCTATAAATACGATTTGTTAAAAGTACGCTCAAACCGTGAATAGCCTTAATGATATCGATAAGAGTGGTCCAAAACAATCCAAAGTGAGAAAAATTTACCCACCATAATATGGGTTGGGCTCAGGGACAACACAAGACATAACAACTAACCATGCGTTTACATAGATATAATCATACATTAATTTTCAATCTACTTTTGAGTTGACCTTTCGATAAGTTAACATCAAAAAAGCTACAGTTGTTAACAAAGGTACTCATGCGATGTAAAGGAGCAGTAGCCATATAATTTGTTCTACTAAAAGGTAAGTAAATTAAATTGTTAGCATTTCTACTGCTTCTACGGTTAGTGTTAAAATTTATATGAGTTAGAAGTTCTGGTGAATCGAATACACCAGTTATGAGTTGGTGTAAATAGACGATATCTGCAGACTTCCTTCTCTCATTCAAAGTTTGCATTTTTAATAGTTTTAAACGATCCTCATAAGGAGGAAGGTTTAAAGTGTCAGTTGCTCTTAAGCCCCTTAGAGCAAACCGAACAAAACGTTTTTGGATTCTCTCTATACGTTCAACATGTACATTGTAACTTGGGGACCAAACTTGACTTGCATACTCTAAGTGAGGTCGCACAATTGCATAATACAGCGTTGTAGTTGTGATCATACTATTAAATTCTTTGGCCCAGCGTTTCATAAACCCCAGCATAGAAGATGCTTTTTTACAAATGTAATCAATATGAACGTTAAACGATAGCTTAGAATCCATGCATATACCCAGATCTTTGACAGCATCTACACGACTTAATGCAGTATCTTTTATCTTATAATCAAAAATTAAATTATTCCTTTTTCGCGAAAAGGTCATAGTTTCGCACTTATCTGGATTTAGAAACATATTGTTTTTAGAACACCAAATTTCAAAGGATTTCAAATCAGACTGGAGCAGATCTGAATTGTCTTTAGCATCTATTGTTCTGTATATTTTCATGTCATCTGCATAGATAAGTAGATGAGAGTGTTTGATGATGTGGGTAACATCATTAATGGCTAAAATAAACAGAAGTGGACCAAGGTGGCTACCTTGAGGAACACCTGATTCAGCAATAAATTCAGCTGTCAATACGCCTCGAAATCGTATTTGATAAGATCGCTCTGTCAGATACGATTGAATCCAGCTTACAAAAAATTGTGGAAAACCCATTAACTTTAGTTTAAATAGAATTAAGTTGTGTGGCAGTTTATCAAATGCTTTACTAAAATCAGTGTAAATACAGTCGACCTGGTTACCGGAATAAAATTAATTTAAGCAAAACGTTGTAAAATCGAGGAGATTAGACACAGTGGATCTGCCAGTAACAAATCCATGCTGACGAGTTGTCATGACCTTCCCACAGTGAATTTTCACACGATCATACACGAGGCGCTCAAAAAGTTTTGGAATCGACGAGAGTTTCGCGATAGGCCTGTAGTTGTTTACATCGTTCTTACAACCTTTTTTATAGATAGGACCTATAAAAGATTTTTTCCAAAAAAGTGGAAAAATACTTTCGCTAATTGATTTATTGAATAACATGGACAGTGGTTGACTTAGAACGGAACCACATCGTGTTAACACTGCGGCAGGAATTCCGTCAGGTCCAGCATTAAAATCCTCATCGATCAATCCAATATACTTTAAAATATCCTCTGAAGTAAAGGATATAGAATCCAACGAAACCCTGGGTGTAGAGTTCATATATTCAAAGTACTCTTCATCAGGATTAAAAGAGTCTGAACAAAATGACTCTTTAAAGAGATGGGCAAATAGACCACAAATTACGAAAGGATCGTCAGTAAATCCGTCAGAGGTTTTAAATGATGAAGGGAATCCATCAGATTTTTTTTTTGTGTTTATGAAACCCCAGAATTTCTTCGGATCAGACAATATTCTCAGCTTAGTACTGTCTAAATAATTTTGATATAAGGTAGCTGAGCAATTTTCAAAGTCCAGAAACAAACGCTTGTAGATTTCTAGGTCATTCAAGTCCAAGCTACAGACATATTTTTTCCATGCCCTATTCCTGCTGTTGCGAAGAATCTTTAACTCCTTTGTGTACCAGGGGTAAGCACAATTTTTCGTAAATTTGAGGCTATATGGCACGGACAGAGCAAAGTGCATAGCAAAGATTTCCATATAAAAAAAATTAATTGAATCATCAAGAGTGTTATTATTAACATATTCTAAAATAACATGAAGTTTACTTTGAAGTAAATGATTCAACTTCAAAAAGTCAGCTTTTTTAAAATTGAATTCATAAACTTTATCTATTGAGTTAGACTTTACTATATTATCCCTGTCTGATTTGTACCATATGCTCAATGGTGGATGGTATTCATCAACAGCAGTCAAAACATGAGGGGCCCTCTCAACAATCACATTGTTACTATCTGTAGTTAAGACCAGGTCAAGAAGTCTTTCACGACTATTATAAATACAACTCACTTGTTGTAAGTCAGAACATATATTATCAACAAATATATGCTCTTGGCGAGTCTTCGAATTAGATGCACAAAAATATGTATCATCGTCAGAAGATTCCCATTTCAAGTCAGGCAGATTAAAATCACCTAACAATAAAATGTCGTCATTAACGTCAATTATGCTTATGACATATTCTATGCAATCCGCAAGGCTTTCATAAACTTCTACACTGCTCTTAGGAGGAACGTATGCATTAATAAGCTATACATTAGAATTGCAATGTACAACCTTGACGCATATAAGTTCGATGTTAGCAGAGCAGGGAATAACAATAATGGAACTAACGAAGGAGTTCCTTACAGCTAATAAGACACCTCCACCGACAGCAGAAGTATTGTCAGCATGTCTATCTCTTCTATAAACTTCAAAACTGTTATCAAACAATTCTAAGTCAGTAATGCTTCCGTTTAACCAAGTTTCAGTCAGTGCGATAATATCCTCAGAGAAATTCTGAGACATTAAAAATATGTCTCGCGTCTTAGAGCGTAATCCCCTTACATTTTGATAGTAAAGGGATAACCTATTCAGTTTTTTTGGGATTGACGAGCGGCTTGAGTCGTCCTTCTAGGCTTATTCTTAGGCTGAAACTCTGTAACGAGTATATTATCAGTCCACAAATTAGAGTTTAGAACAGTTGCAAACTCTTCAGCTGGAACTGTGATAATAAAGGAAGCATGGGAAGGTTTGTTACCTATTTTTTTGCATGAGCACAAAATGCATTTTGACTCAACAATTTATTATGTTTGATAAAATTCAATACATTTTCAACAGTTGTGTCGGGCTGAAGACGTGAAATAAATAAATTTTTTCATTCAAAAATAAATATTTTTGAATCATAAATTGTCTTATTATTGCATATCGATAATAAGTTAAAAAATAAACGATAATGTTCACAAATTGTTTTTATTCTATTTGAACAAAGTAGTTATATATCTAGAGCTAAATTTTTTCGAAATTAGAAAACAATAAAATTATAACTAAAACGAAAACTTTATAGGGGCATTGAACTTACTTTTTTCAAAATAGCTTTTTTTTCAAAAAAATTTTTTAAATGAATATGTTATTGATAAATAGGCTTTTCCGAACGTCAAGAAAACTTTTTTATGAATTTACGATGAATTTAATGCACATATTTTGATATTAATGATCACAAAAATAATATAAGAAACATTTACTTCAATGCCCCCCCCCCTCCCCTCACCCTAAAGTTTTCGTTTTTATTCCAATTTTTATTGTAGTTCTGCCCTTGAATATACAGTAATATAAAGTGCATGTATTAAATAATAATAGCAAAAATTAAGGTCACAAAAGAAACACTTCATTGATTATAAAATTTAAATTTTCAGTAAAATCTAAACTAATATAAATGCATTCCTATCAAGTATGTAGTTTAAGTCTCTTTATTAAAAAACATATATTAAAAAAATTCTACCCAAAAATGTACGCAAAACTCTCACTTTACGCTTGTGATTCAGTAAGGAGGAAAAAATTTCATGATCCTTTTTTGAAATCATTTAAGAATGTGAAAGAGTAACATTCTGAACGCATTTATGAATAAAAAATGGTCTATTTATAAGTAACTGTTTCCTACTTAAATGATAAAAGAATGTTTCTTTTTCGTTTCAATAAAAGTTTGTTAATAGTTTTTCAGAAGAATTCAAATTTTTTTATGGAACAAATTTTCACGAGTTTAATCGTCTTTAGCAAGAACATTCATCATACAAAAAAAAAAAAAAATCACAAAAAAGAATTTCTACCCGAAAACGTTCTCAAATCACAAAACTATAACTTTACTTAAAACCTTCGCATATGGTTCAGTGGGTATTATTGTTATCTATGAGAAAGACCCCCCCCCTCCCACATATTTGAGATATGAATATTCTGAACTGGTTTTAATGTTCTATTTCGAAAAATAAACTCTAAATTGACAGTTACGTGTTAAAGATACAAATCAAATGTTTTAACTCTAACTATTATCACTCACAACAAATGTCAAAATCGTTTTTTTTTACCTAACCGAATAGAGATTAGGTTTGAGAAGTTAAACGTATGTGTCAATTGTGTTGCTCTATATTGAATCTACCTTGTTAAATCTACACTAAGATGCTCGTTATATTTTAAAAGTTGAGCACAATGCTGCTTCAAATAGCTCCAAACTACATAACTGAAAAATACGTTTTATTTATAAAATGTTGAAGAAAATAAAAATGTTGCCAAACGTTTGTCTAACCCTTAATAGCTCTTTAGCCCCTTTCTCCAAAAAAATACACACTAAAACATTGAACACAAATTACATCGGCTAAACACATTTGACAGCTTCGAGCAAACATGTGGCAACATCTGCAAGACGTTTATCTTCACATAATTGGATTTACAAGGCAAGCATTGAGCTAGCTGAAAGGCCACGAAAAGGCACGAAATTGTAAGAAAATAGTTTGGACTTTCTATCTAAAAATTCTGTTTATGTGTCTAGCTAGCTATGAGCAAAAACACGAAATAAAAAACCTTAGCTAGCAATCAAGGGAGAAAAAAGCAATAGGATGTTACCAAGTAAAGGCCAAACAGCAGCATGAGCAACAATTAATGAAGAACATCCAAGAGACACGTGTTGAATTATATTTATAAACGTATAGATGGGAGTGTGAAAGAGTTCCAACATGGCGATAGGTGTGGAAGGGTGTTGCGTAAGAAAAAACACATTGATTACGTGACCGAGTTACGTGAATGTTTTTCAATACCTACACGTAACTTTCACTAAAGGATGGGTTTGATGAAGAATGATGCATGGACAAGTTTAGTTTGTCATGTAGCTTAAATTGTTTTTTAATTTTAAAACTATTAATCGGAGGAAAACTTGAGATCCTGGATTTAATCATAATAGAACTTAATATAAAAGATACATTGCATTTTAAAACATTGCTACTCAAACCGCGGTCCACAAAACTTTAGTACTTCGTACTCCGGATTTGATGTGAGCCGCAAAAATAAAGTTAAAGAAAAGTTACACAGCTTTCCAAAATATATTCGATTTTACTCACAACAAAATGTTTCTTTGTCATCGTTATAAGTTTATAATGTCATCATTATTTAGGAAGAAAGTGGTTTTTGTTTTTCAAAAAACGTAATGCAGCAAAAGAGAAAAATTGTATATTTTATTGATTACACTGTGTGGCACTAAAATCTGTATTTAATAATTTCAACGTTTTTCACTTAATTTTAATCCGTTTTGCCACTCTACCGAAGATTTTAGTGCAAATTTTTTTTTAATTATTTCATATATGCACTCATTTGCATGTTAAAAACTCTTGAACCTTTAGGATTTTCATTTTGGTTTCTTTAGCAAAGTTCTTTCTATTATTCTTGCCAACAACTTTGTTGAACAAATATATAACGAAAAATCATTTGAAATTGTCTTTAAACCGTTAATAAGCCACATACATCTTGTTCGCTTTCAGCGCTTTAAACCAAAAAATGTTACTCATACGCAATGCTGTTCGAATTTTTTTTCGTTTGACTTTCTGTAAGAATCACTCGATAAGACCCAATGGAAGCGATGTTTACATATTTATTTGTTCAGCAAAGTTGTTGGCCAGAATTATAGAAAGAACTTTTCCGAAGAAATCAAAATGAAATCCTAATGGTTCAAGAGTTATCAACATAAAAATTAGTGTATACCTTAAGTAATTTTTGATATATCTAAAAAAAATTTTTGTTCTAAAATGTTCGGTAAAGTGGTAAAACAAATGTCACCATGAGATTCCTTATACTAAAGTTAAGTAAAAAACGTTTAAATTATCAAATACAGAGAAAAAAGGTACAAAAAAGCGCAAAGTGTTATCTGAATAAACTCAAGTATTTTGCTCACATGGGTGTAGGCAGGATTTCAACCTCAATTTAGTTAAGAAATATGATAAGAACTGTCATTACCACTCATACGTTACGGTACACTTTCATTTAAAATCATTGATCAAAAACGAAGTTACAGCACATCATAAGGAAAAAAGTTAAATTTTAATACATTTTTATATAATCTTATACGTACAAATATGCAAGCTGAGTATACAATTTATCAAAATCGAATAAAAACTACTCTCACCTCCCATACAAATTAGCTTTATGAAAACGGTAGTCTCTTTAAATTTAACTAAAGTCAATACAATGGCGTCAATTTTTGCTAATTTGTTTTAACTTATGCACTCTACGAACTTTTCAATATACTGCAAAGGCTTTCTTATCAATTTTTTTTATTTGAATTGAAAAATTGAATTCATAATTTTCCCGACGTTTCGTTAATTAATTTTTAAACTTCTTAAGAGAAACAAAAACAACAACAAAAATTGTTCTTAGTCAAAAAAACATTTAAATTTAATAATAGTGAGAAAATTATTTGACTTGCATGATATAAATAAATTGAAAGCTAAAGACAAAATGATTTTAAACATTAAAACTAGAGATAGGCGCGTGAGTAATTTTGACTCACGATTACGCACGCTCACGATGCGTTCTTTTTTAATCACGCAAGCTCACGGTTAAAACAATATCTTTGACTCACGTTCTCGATGTGTTTTCTTCTAATCACGAATGATCTCTGTTAAAATTCTTTTTCAACTCACAATCACGCACGATGACAGTTATTGACTCACCAGTGCTCACGAATAGAATTGTTAACAATTAGGCACGCTTACTAATGAAAATTCCAAAAATGGTTTTCACGTTTTATAAGAAGGAGAAAACACATAAATTTTTATTAAATGTTTATCTTGTGTTTAAATAAGTTTTAAATAAGAAACAAAAGTTCAATTCATATCTAATAAGGATGCATCTTATATATTAAAATTATATGAATTCATAAATTAGCAAAATGATTCATTTTTATATGGATACCAAGACCATCATTTAAGTTGAAATGAAAACTTTTTAAACATTTAAATACACTTAAATTCTATTGAATTTAATTAATTAATTTAATTTTTTTAGTTAATTCATTAATTAATTAATTAATTTGAAAAGCAAAGTACTTCAATCAACATTTTGATGATAGTTTTTATTTAAAAAAAAATAATTTATCTAAATTTTTACTCAGCAGTCTGGATCTACTGTCCTCTAAAATCAGATCAGAGTCACAGATCAGATACCGAAAACTCTATCGGTCAGTGTTGCATTTTGTACGTAATTAGTAGAAAAAGCGTAAAACAAACTTGTCACTTAATTTTGCACAGATTTAAGAAAAAAGATAAAAAGTCGTGACACGAATAAATTTAAGTCACTCACGCTCACGCACGAGGTAAATTCAATCACGTACGCTCACGAATATTTTGTGATTTTTTGTTGGGTTCGCTCATGATTACGACGTGATTCATCGTGAAACGCTGTGTCACGACTAAGTTCGTGACTTGCGCCCATCTCTAATTAAAACATAGGTTTGTAATTTGGAAAAATACAATTAAAACTCCGCCTAACTCCCACTCTGGGGCGGGTGTTCAAAAATCGAAATAATTTTCATTCCCTTAAACTAGCTTGATCTATACTTTTGAAGCAAATTTTTGATGACTTAACCCATTGATGACCATGTTTTAAGGTCAGGTTCTCATGAAACTCGACCAAAAAACTCAATAATTTTTTTATAATTTTTCGATAACTTATGATGTGCAGAACATGCTGGCAAAATGGTTTGGCCGATAACGATTGCATACAAAAGTTATCGCATACGATAGGAACCCATTTTTTCATAAACGCACTCGAAAAATAGTTTACCAAATCTTAAAACTTAGATTGAATTGGATTTTTTTTTTTTCAAGTAGATACAATTCATTGGATCTTGAACATAAATTCAAATAATATTGGACGATTTTTTTAGAGCACTTTAAGGGCCTCCGGAAGTTTTTCGGAAAACAAAAAACACTTTTTACAAAATTTTTTTAAGCTTTATTTTACCTTAGGGCGCGTTTATAGTGACAGCTTTGCTGGGCCGGACCGAGCTGGAAACGCGTCCTGCCAAAAGCAGCTGGAAGTGCGTATAGTGCGCGCTTGTCGCTGGTGACTTGTTTCAGCTGGTTTTTGACTATTTTGGGTTTGTTTGTATATATTAGTTTTTTATTTTTTATTTTTGCAACCGAAGCATGAAAAAAGCCACATGATTTCGTTCATTCATTTTGCTTTCCTCAAACCAACAAGTACAGAGACGAAAATGCGAAAAACGCTGCTGAAACGCGCTTCCTGCAACCGCAAGTCGTTTCAAGTCACTTGAGGTACCAGCTTGTTTCGACTTTTTTCGCAAGTGTTTTCTGCTGGTTTTTGTTGCCTTCTTGTTGTGTTTTTATTTCAAATTTTTTTTTGACAAAAAAGAAGATCGTAGAAAGAACGCACATTAAAAAAACGTACATCAGCTGCTGGCCCAAGATTTTTTGATGCTATGACTCAGCAAAAACGCACTTCAAGCCGCATGAAGCCACTTGATCATCTAACTGGTTTTAACTTTTTTAACTTTTTTCTTTCGGTTTTGTTTTTGTTGTTTTATTTTTGATTTTGCAACAAAGCAATACAAAACTAATCTAAACAAAGTTGTTATCTTGTTGCTGCTATTTTTGTTTGTTTACTTTTGTGCACAAAATCAAATGAAAAGGAAGAGCGCACATAAGAAAATTTGATAATCTTCGATTCTCTGTTTTAGATAGAACGCACTTGCAGCCGCTAATCAACGAATTGCTTCACCGGCTGGTTTAGCTTTTTTCACTATTTCTCTTTTTGTTTTCTGTGTGCAACAGTTGATAGAAATTTATCTTCGTTGCTTCTTTAAAGTGCTGTTTCTGTTTGTATTTTTTGCGGTCAAGAAAATATAGCATAACAACTGAGCACAATTTTGTGTTCTTTTATGCTTATTTCTTTTTTTGTTGGTCTTACTTGTTGCTATCGTGTAGTTCTTTGTTTTTTTGAATAAATGAATTCAAGGAAATACAGAATCGATCGCGACGCTGGCAGTCAAGTGTGCTGCAATTTGTTTGTTCGTATATCAATATTTTTCCGAGGAATTTACCGCCAACGTTGCCAACGTTGCCAACTTTGTGGGAAAAAAATACCTTTTCATTCTTTTGTTCATTTTACACACTTGCTTTTTTGCACAAGAAAAACAAAGAATAGACGAAGAAAAGGAGCAACAGCAAAAACAACAAAACAAATTGTTTTCCTTGTTTCTTTTTCCATTTCATGTTATTTAACGAAATTAATAAGCAAGCAACGTGTAAAATGAATCAAAACACAAGCAAACCGTGCGAGCGAGCGAGAAACCAACAATCGGGAAGATGGAAACCAGCGCACAAGTCACTTGAAGTTGCAAGCTCGGCTGGCACTATACGCACTTTGAGCTTGTTTCATATGATTGTATGTGCAGCGTTTTGCAGCTTTCCTTCTCGGTTCGGTCCGGTCCAGCAACAAGTCGCCACTATAAATGCGCCCTTAGACCAAAATTTTTTTAAATTATTAAATTTTAACTAAACAAGATTTATCCCTGACAATTTGGTCCAAAAATATTCGTCGATGAGGTACAAAAATGCAATGCCGCGAAAGTACTTTTTGAAACCGGTGAGCAAGATTGCTCAAAAACTACTCATCCGATTGTTACCAAATTTTTCGCACTTACTTAAGGACTTATAGGATACATATTTTTTTATTTATAACCTAAAACGACCTTAATTTTTTGCACATAAGATTTAAATTTTCTTTCTACGCCCGCCATTTTATCAAAAATTTTAATTTTTAAAAAATAAACGATTAAGCTCAAGAACTCTTTACACGCAGAGGAAAAACATAGTTGCAACAACCATGTTTTTATGAATTTATTTTTAGAACCCAGAATATTATTGAAACAATAATTTTATTTTTTATTTTAATGCACTCCAATTTCCGCAGCTACACGCAGAAAAAAAAATATATTTGACACAAACATAATATCGAAGGATACTATTATGTTTAAAAACTTGTTTATAGCAAACAAGTTAACTTTTACAAGAAATGTGTTTTAAGCTTATTTGTTGCAATAAATATATTATGTTTACTGAAACATAAAATTATTTTTGGGGCAAGTAAGCTTATTTGTTGCTATATTGTATTTCAGTTATTTATAATTACTTAATTTATTCTTTTTTTGCTCTTTGAGGCTTGCAATTATTTGCGGCTGAACAGAAATATTAATTCAAATGAAAAAACTTTTTGTCCGGACTGGGATTGAACCGCGGCTATTTCGCTTATAAACCAAGCACACTACCAGTAGGCTACGGCCACCACCAATCGTCGCCTGACTAAAGCAACTGATAAGCATGCACAGTAAAAAATTTGAGGGTAAATTTTATCTTTTTTATAACATTTTATAACATTTTGCTTTATAACATTTGTGTGGTATAAACTTTTTTATTCCAAATAATTTATAAATTTTATACCACTCAATATTATAAAAATAATAGAACAAATATAATTTTAAAATTTTATATGGATATCATATGTAAATCAAAATATATTCTGGTTCGAAAGTAAAAAATTCACCGAAATCGGGAAATTTAAAAATATAGTTGCTTGGATTATAGGCTTGGGTAGTTCACGAACGAACTAGTTCAATTGAACTATTCGCACTCAAGAACTATGTGAACTAGTTCGTTGATTCTCGTTCTTTTAGTTCTTTTAGTTCAGTCGATTTTGCAGCGAGTCAGGTCGAAATGAACTAGAAAAAATTTTGTTTTACTCAACAATGGTTTGAGTCCGTGCTGATACAGCTTGATACTAATGAACGGTAAAACTTTTTTGCAAAAACCAATTTTTGTGGCAAATATTGTGTGGAATGCCCCATATGTAGTATTTTTATGTAAATTTCTTCTATGTCCGCAGTTAATGATTGATTCGGTCATATAGTTCGTTTCATTTTATAGATCCGATCATGAAAGAGCAAACAAAACAAACTAAAAGACCTATTGAACTAAAAAATACAACGAGCTAACATACCTAACGATCTGAAACACAAAACGAACTATAAGACCTAACGAACTAACAACATGAACGAGTGCACGAAACGAACTAAAAGAGCGAACGAACTAACTGAACTAAAAGAACTATATGAACGAACTAGTTCATTAAACTCAACTGAACTAAAAAGAGCGATCTTTTTAGTGAACTAAAATGCCCAAGCCTATTGGATTAGTCTGACGAGAAAAATGGTCTGGAAAAATTTATAAGATTTGATAGTATAACTTTTAAAACATTTTTGGTTTGGATTTATATGTATACCAGATAGTATAAAATTTATGCTCATATTTTTTACTGTGTGGTATTACTTTCAGAAGTATAAAATATGAACATTGTGGACTTATTTTTCCGTAAAAATATTTTTTTGTCACATCAATCAAAATATGTCAATAACCTGGAATTGTAAACAAACATTGAAATGCTTGTCACAGAAACAACAATATGTATGATAAACAAAATATGGTCAGAATTGCGAAATATATTTACGATAAATAGAAATATGTTTGCTACAATCAAAGTCGAAAATGTAATTTTTCTGCGTGTGTTGCGCTCAGTCATTGCCCTTCATGTGTACAATGCAATAAAAGTGTGCAATTCGCAAAAAGGTAAAATTTTTGAAAAAATATTTCTGACAAATATGATATGTTCGTGGTACAAATATTTATTATTTTACCGCAAACATATTTTGGAATTGCTTTCCACAAAAATATTTTTTGTCACATCAATTAAAATATGCTTACTTGCAATTGTAAGCAAACATTGAAATGCTTGTCACAAAAATAGCAATATGTATGATAAACAAAAAATGGTTAGAAAAGCGAGATATATTTACGGTAAATAGAAATATGTTTGCTGCAATCAAAATCGAAGATGTCATTTTTCTGCGTATATTAATTAAGATATCTCTTCCAGAGGTTTGCCATTGTCTGGGCTGAACAGAAATATTAATTCAATTGAAAAATCTTTTTGATAAAATTTTCTGTCCGAGCTGGGGTTTGAACCGCGGCTTTTTCGCTTACGAGCCACGGACACTACCAGTAGGCCACAGCCGCTACTACCGCTCACCTGATTAATGTCTTTCATAAATATGATACATTAAGTGCATTGTCACAAAAAAAGCAATATGAGTTATAAACAAAATATGGTCAGAACTGCGAAATATATTTACGGTAAATAGAAATATGTTTGCTACAATTAAAGTCGAAAATGTCACTTTTCTGCGTGCTGTTTTTAGGATAAGGCGATTTAAAACAAAACACAATAATTGAACAGTTGACATACGAAACGGCACATAGCTAGGAATAGACAAAACTTATTGTGTCTGAATGAAGTGAAAGTTTTTCCTGCAAACTGTTCAGACACAATAAATTCTTTCGATTTTTGGTTATGTTCTGCTTCGTTTGCCAACAATCAAAGAATAGTTTAGACAAACATTCAAAATTCTAATATGTTTGTCTCTATAATAATATTCACATTTATCAGATTGACAGAACTACAACATTTTTGTTGTAACTAATAGTTGAGGCAATCATAGTATGTTGACGATTTCAATGATGTTATGATTTCAACTATAATGTTATTTTTGGTACCACCATTAGTAAATAATGACTTTATTAAGTCAAAAATTTGTGTTTGCAGAAATGGTAAAAAATTTATTATTGCAGTTATTTATTATTGCAGTCTCAACTATGTCTTTTCTCTACGTGTACCAAAAAAATTTTTTTTTTTTTCAGATGAACCAGTCTCCAGCTTGCTCACCGCAAATTTAAGAACTTTCGCGGAGTTGCACTTTTCTACTTTATCGAAAAATATTTTTGGACCAAAATGTCAGGGATAAATCTTAAATAGTTATTCTTTAATAATACTAAGCTACAAAAAAAAACTTTAAAGTTCCACGTTAAAGAACTTCAGAGGTAAGTGTTGCAACAATTTAAACCACTATCTTGAAAAAGTTTTATAACCAAAGTTGAAGAGAAATTTTCACTTTGTGCCGTGTATTTGTAGCTGAATAGGAACTTTTCTTCCTTTAATCTATTTCAGTACTACAACCATATATTAAAAACAAATTGCTCAGCTGAAAAATGGGTAACATTTGGTTAAATACCGTAAAAGTAAGTAATTTGTTTGAGATTTTCCTAGAGCAACAACTTAATTACAACAACTGCTACTGTTGCTCCTGCTGCTGCTGCACACAATCAGCCATTGCTTGGCGAACATAAGTTATCAATCTGTTGTGTAGGGTCCTCATGAGTACCAACCAGCACAAAAACAAATAGAAGAAAACTCACTTTTAATTGAAACTTCAACACCAACAGCTTACGAAAAGCACAAAAAGGGAATTGTGGTAAAAAGGAATAAAGACGAACCAAACCAACGTAATACAAGCTATGTTGCAGCAACAAATGTTGAAGAAATGAAGAAGTAAATCTTGTAGCTAAGAACCTAAGTACTACGTGTACCGTGTACCGTATCGAAACAAGTGAGCCAGGATAATCTAAAAGCAATTTCGTATTATCCTCATCATTGCTTGCAGCAGTAAATAAATGCAGCCCATGGCAGGAATTAGAGCAAGAACAGAAGAACAAGAAAAAACTACAACATGAAAGGCTGTGAAACAAAAGATGTGAATGCAAAAAAAAAGTTCATATGAATATATATAGATACCAAGTACCGTATAATAGTTATTTAGTAGTATGGCAAGAGAAAAAAAGGCTAAAAGAGAAAAGTTTATACAAATAACAAGGATCATGTCAGCCGATGAAAAACAGCCGCACCAACAACAGGAACAGGAACAGGGACAGCTCCAGCAGCACCTCTAGCAAAGAAACAACTTCATGGATGAGCTTCTACCAAATACTAGTACCTTGCCAGTCATATTAAGCAGTCCACTGCAGCAGCCAGAGCACTGGGAATGGTGCACGCAAAAACAATATGCAAGCAGCCAGGGGCGCCCACTGTGAGGGAAGAAAGTCTGTTGACCCCCAAACTTAAGGGGGCACAACTAGTTGGGACGTACAAGGAAGATCTTGTTAAGGATTTTTGTTTTTTTTACACATTAAAAAAATTATCAAAGTATATTTTATTTTTTTGTTATGAAAAAATATTGAATTCATTAGTGGGATAAAGTAAATTTACGAGGGATCAAACAAGAAAGTGTTTTACCGTGACGCCTGCTGTTCGTAATTGGATCATCTAAAAAAAAACCGGGATCATTAGTATATTATTATAAATAAATGCTACTGATGAACGAAGGAATTTGAAACAATTTGATTTTTCGAAAAATGGCGGATGTTGAAATTCAAGGTTATTTATTCGACCAAAATTTCTCTCATATTTTTGGCTATAAAAAAAATAATCGTCCAAAAAATCTATCGTTCATCAGGAGGATAATTATGTATAGAATAAGTGTGAAAAATTTCAAAATGATTGGTAAAGCCGTTCGCAAGTTACAGTGACCACAGAATTCGAAAACATAGTTTTGAGAAAAACGCGTTTAAAGTTTTGACTACGATGTGTATGCAGATAAAAAACCCCTTTTAAAAGTTATTTATCTTCATAAATAACCCGATTAGTCTGAAATTTTTAGAGAGTACTATCAAAATATTCTAAAGGGTGTTTTTTAGCTGCATGAAAACTTTAAATAATAATACAAACCAGATAAATTATTCGAATGAACTTTTTATTATTATAGCATGGTAGATAATTTCATGGTATTTATTTCTTAAACATGATTTCCGACATATGTCCGCCGCGGCTACGAGTTACATGCACAGTCCATTCGACCAGTCCAATTTTTCACTACTTTTTCAATAAATTTGGCTGTATGGCAGATACATAAACATAAACATAAACATAAACATAAACATAAACATAAACATAAACATAAACATAAACATAAACATAAACATAAACATAAACATAAACATAAACATAAACATAAACATAAACATAAACATAAACATAAACATAAACATAAACATAAACATAAACATAAACATAAACATAAACATAAACATAAACATAAACATAAACATAAACATAAACATAAACATAAACATAAACATAAACATAAACATAAACATAAACATAAACATAAACATAAACATAAACATAAACATAAACATAAACATAAACATAAACATAAACATAAACATAAACATAAACATAAACATAAACATAAACATAAACATAAACATAAACATAAACATAAACATAAACATAAACATAAACATAAACATAAACATAAACATAAACATAAACATAAACATAAACATAAACATAAACATAAACATAAACATAAACATAAACATAAACATAAACATAAACATAAACATAAACAAATGTCGGCCTTTGTAGTCTAGTGGAGAGTGCGATAGACTATTAACCCAGAGGTCCCTGGTTCGAATTCGGGCTCCGCTGGTTCCAATGAACACCTTGTACATACGTCACAGCAAATATTCAAAATTAATTTTATTTGAAAAATAATTTTATTCAAAATGATTTCTGCTCATGGTCAAATTAAATATTTTTTAATATGAATGCTTTTAAAAACATTGCGCTTTCTTTGCTACACATCATAACTTAGCACAAGAAAATTTGTTCTAGAAAGGCATTATAGAAAATCACATCAAGTGACTGATTCCTTTTGCGGAGAAGAGACTTTTTTGAAAAAATTAGACAGTAGTAAAAACAAAATATCACATCATAAGTTGTCAGAAAATAGCAAATCATAAAAATAAGAGCCTAATTAACAGTAAGGCCTTTTCCACACTTGGTCAACGCAACTCCAACTCAAGTTGCTAGCCTGTGTATTTATACCGGAACCTTCAGATTAAGCAACTTGCACGCAACAAGTTCTCGACACGTTCTCAACCAGTTCAACGCAACGCGGCTTTCCGCAATTTTCATCGGCGGCGTGTTGCATCAGTTTGTTTGTTTTGTGAATTCAAGTATTTGTAGTGCAGTAGGCTTTATATTAATCAAGATGAATAATCTAATTAATTAGTTCCTAATAGAATCTAAAAGAAGAATAAATAGTTTGCAAGATGAATGAGCAAGTATTAAATATTAAATCAGTGCAAGAAGTCGAAAAACATGAGTTATTATATAATAACAATTATTATATGATGCATGACTTTTGAAGCAAGTCTGAAAGCATTCGGTTTATAGTTGCATTGCTTTACAACTTTTTCGCTGTTGCGTTGAAGTTGTGTTGGAACTGCGTTGACCAAGTGTGGAAAAGGCCTAAGAGTGCATATTCTTAATAGTTCTGATCAATTCAAAGCTAAATGATTTTAAAGTTTCATTTGTATATAATAAGATATTAAAACATTGAAGAACTGTGCAACTGAAAGCTTACACAGATGATTTCTTTCAATGAAGAAGCTTAAAGCTTTCTCTAAAAATGTCTGTTGTAGAATGAGCACCACTGGTTTAAACACACTTTTTTAACGGTAAAAGTAGAGAAATGTTCTCATACCCACAACAAAAGATGTTAGTAAAAATCTAGTGTGGTTATAATTTTGAGAAGGTGTGTACAAACAATCTCCTTACAGTCTGACAAAGCTTGCTTTCCAAAATGCAATATTAGTTCAATAAACTTCTATAAATAAATAAAAAAACGTATTTTTGCACTTATAGCAGCCAAAATGAAAACTTTACACATAGCGTAGTTGCGATAACAAGCTACTTTACAGCTTGCCACAATCTTACAGGAGCTTGAGTACTAGTTGTAAAGTCCCTTTAAGTAAAAAAAAGAACATCTCAAAAACAAAATTCAACAGATAATTTTTATTTTATAATCACTACTGGTTTCAGTATACTTTAACTTACCATATAGGCCTTTGGTTTGTACTCCTCCTCACGAAATTCAGTGGACGCCCTTGCAAGCTACTGTAAAGCAGCCCAAAAAAAAAAAACAATATACAACAAGAACGACTGTATTCAGCATTGACCAACACATACTCGCCGCCAAGTAGTAGCAGTTGTTGCACCAAGCAGCAAGACAAACAAGGATTCCTTCTGTGTTCAAAGAGCTTTGAGTGCGAGTTCGGCGAATGGCTTCCTTTTCAAATGATACACTGCCACTCTTGGCTGGCAGGTCTTGGCCCTAAGCTTACAACTGGTTGCTATTTCAAAATTGCTTTTAAACGGCTTTGGCTTGTAGACCAGTGAGCTGTACATTTGTAGGTTTTATCAGCTATACTCGGGCACAGAGACAGCTGCCATGTTTAAGGAATAACATATAAACACACATGCAAACACACACGCCACGCACACATTTGTGTTTGAACTTATATGAATGGCTTTTGTGTTGCGAGTGCATTGAATGAAGTCAACACGGTCAGGTATTGTGCAAGTATTAGGATAAGAAGGGAAAAAAAACAACAACTAATTTTATATATATTGTAAAACGAAGATAGTTTTATAAATACAAAAAGCAAGCCTAACACGATGAAATCCTATTGTTTGCTAGTCCATTATTATATATGATATGTTGTTGTTTTAGTTGGTATGGTTAAAATGTGGACCAGCTGCAATGGTACGTATAAGTAAATAAATTAGGATATCTAGCTTAATTTTTTAGTTGGACTTTTTACTCAATGCTTATTCGATTATGGTATCACCACAAAACAGATTTTAAATTAAACTGACAATAATAATGTTGTTCTTTGATGTTTGGGAGAAAACACATGTCTCAAAAGCCATAACTTTGCAATAACATAGTCTAATAGTAGTTTTGTAACAGATTTGTCAAGGTAGAATATTTCTGAATGAGTGAATTAAGCTGATTACTTTTGATAAACAAAGCAATATTTCAGCATGTCCGAGATTTTTGAAGTTAAGAAGCTTAAAGATGAAACCCTCAGTAAGTTCAACACCGGCTTCGCTTTCTACAGTACTTCTGGATAAAATTATCTTTTGGAGTTAATTTCGCTCATTTAATGACTTTGGCAGTAGCATCATGAAAGTTGAATTAACAGACGCCTTTAAAAAATTGTTTTTTTTTTCATTTTAATTAAAATAATATTTTTACCTACAAAAATTTCCAAGATAAAGAGTGCAAAAGGTTTTGCTGACTTCATTCAATCAATTAATATATATATAAAATTAAAATGTATAACTAAATAAGCCAGTACAACTTAAAAGAAGATGTGTCAGATTAAAGTATTTAAACCATATTTGATAACTTAAAACCAAAATAGTCCCATACTCAAATTTTATTCAGCCACCAGAATGATTTTTTTTTTTTTGTTATTCTACCAATTTTGCCTTACAAACAAAATTACTAAGAAACCCTTCAACTAATCGATTATAAGCTGTAACCCTCACAACTCAAAATTGAAGTCACATGGCTGCATCATAGTCATTCATAACGTTTAATAATTTAGGCACGTAATGCTTAGCACCATTTCAGTCAACATAATAACTGAAAATTTAAGCATTACGTTACGTTAAATTATTAACGCAGCAGAGCACTGGTAAGTTTTTTTTAAAAAAGGTGCGTATCCAAGGTAACGCAACATTATTAAATTATAGAGGAAAGAAAAAAACACAGGTGGAATAATAGTATGGAAGCATATAAAATAGTTAAACAACATCAAAAAAAGCAACATTTTACAATTAGCGGTTCAGAAAGTTACATCAAACCAGCGGGGGACCAGTAATAAATCAAAAATGGCGAAATTTTTACTGTTTGTGGTTATTTCTGTGATGGCACTGTGTTGCGTTAAGTCTTCGCATCAAGTGAGAGTTATACGTTTCCCCGGGCCCGAACATCATACACAAAGATTACGTTTCCCTGCACGCCAGCAAGCGGCACCAGCGCCATATCCTGCCGCCGGCGCTAAACCGGAACCACCATTTGAACTGCCCTCTGAGGAGGCGGCGAACTTTCCAGAACCTACTTATGGGCCACCAGATGAAAGCTATGGACCACCCGATGAAACATACGGGCCACCTGAACAAACCTATGGACCACCCGACCAAACTTCCGAACTACCAGCACAAATTATTGTAGAATCCGCAATCGAAACAATTGATCGACGTGAATTCTATCCAAAAACTGAGTTAACGCTTCCACATGTTGAGCGTCTTATAGATTTTCGTAGTAGTCCAATACTGCAGAAGCAAGTGAGGGTTAGAGTTGCACCTAGGCCCTTGCAAGCTTCGGCAAAGCTTATACGTCCAGATTTTATAGAAAAACCAAAGACAAGACTAACGCCACCCCTGGTCGAGCGCCTTAGAGCTTTTCGTAGTGCCCCAAGACGGCAACCATCAATTGCCGCTACATTAAGACGACCACAACTAAGGAAAAGGCCATCCAGAATACAGGCATCTCTGAAGCACAGACCTCAATCGACACAGCAATCATTTGCCCAACTTCAGCCAATTAAAAGTTTTCCCATACACTTTGCAGATGGTACCACCATCTACTCAGACCAACTTCAGAGTTGGTTAAATTAGAGAAAAGTATAGTGATAAATAATAATATTTAGAAAATTAAATAGTAACCAATTTTATAGTTCAAGTTAAAATGCTTTATTTTGTTAATGTTAAGAAATGCTTTTTAGAAATATTAAAAATTTTACAAAAAGGAAAATTTTATTAGAAAAATAAAATTTCGCTCGAAGTCATACATGAAATATTATGAATTTTAGAAATACAATATTAAAAATTTTACAAAAAGGAAAATTTTATTAGAAAAATAAAATTTCTCTCGAAGCCATAAATGAACAAATAAAAGTTTTTTCTTTCTTGAATATCTTCGAAATAACACTATTGAGGAAACCAACTTTACTGAAACTAGAGCACGGTGTAAGAAATGAAGGTTATAAATATTTATCTAAAGCTGTCAAACTTGTGCATGAGTGAAAGAGACAGAAAGTTGATTTTGTATGGTTTGACAACTTCAGTGTAAGATTTTTACAACAAAAATTAAAATTCGCTAGCACCATGATTTCTTAGTCCCATGTTACGGTGGCGGTCATGGGCTCATCATGGTCATGCATTGTTGTTGTTTCAATGTAAATTAAAAATTTGAGAGCGAGAGCAAGAGAGTAAATTTTCACCACCACGGTCACCAAATGATTCGACAAAAATATGAAATCATGGGATCAAAACAGTGTTGCGTTGCGGAATTATTCACAAAATTTGTGTTTAGCCACGAAAATAGTACACTTTTCTTAAAGCAGTAATGAAACCTGCTTAATAGCAACACTCATTGGTTGAAAAAATACTAAAAGTAGCAAAAAGTGCACTGGTGCTTAGGCATCATATGACCGCCAGCATAACATACTTTCGTCACACAGCTCATCAAACGAAAAAAGAGAGTAAAAAGTGACATGACCAGGGATCATATGACGACCACCATAACATCACCCTTAAGGCGAATTTACACGATTCACTAGCGTCGTTCACTTTGGATGAATCATCTGATTTGTAAAATGTTAATTGAGTTTCATCTTTAAAATGAAGATGATTGTCATCCACATTTAACAGTGAAAGAAGTAGAATGTCTTCCTACTTTTGATGAAAGTGAAAGCAAACCGAACTGATGTGTCTTTCGTACTAAAACACAATCGAAATGTGTTAACATAATTTCAAGCAGAAAGTTTATATTTTTTTTATTTAATTGCTGAATAGCTTTTATTTATTTAATTTTTTTAAACGTCAATAAAATTAATCAGCCAACGAATATATTTTGACATTCAACCCCGAATCATCCATCAAATATCTAATTTACACTTTGAATAATGTAAATTAAAAATTGATTCACAGTCATCGTTCAACGTTCACTATCATCGTTTTGAGTGAAATGTGTAAATTCGCCTTTACTCTATGAACTAGAGTACGCGAGTTGTCGAAATTCGAAAAAAAAATTAGACTATCCTACATATAGGAGAGATTTGACAGGTCGAATGGACATGTACGATGTGCGAAATGCCCTTATTACACTATGCTCGTTTGCTCGGCGAACAGATAATTTTGTTGTTGCTTCCAATGCGAAACTGTCAAAAAATTTGGAGAATACAAACAACAACAACCATATTGCAACTTTTGATTTTTTGTTCCGGTTCATCCTACATGTAGTATGTGTGAACTAGGGATGGCAATTTTTGGAGTTTTTTCGATCCCGGCATATTCGGGATCTGAAAATACAATCCCGTGATCGTCCCGAAATTCAAGAAGTTTTTATTTCGTTATTTTTTTTTTTTTGCCAAAAAGTTCAACACATTCACTTCTTTTCTTTTATAGTACATACTCTGTATTAAATTGATATAACAAAGAAGCACAATTTGTACCAATTCAACAAAAAAAAAAAACAATACATAAAATTTGACCAATCATATATCTTCAGTAATTTATAACATAGTTTTTTTAATACATGCACAAATACATATTTTTGGTTTAAGCTTAGTATGCTGTAGAAGCGAAAAAATCTTCCGTAAGAAATGCAACGCGTTTTTGACAGCGAAAAGGTAGCGAAATTTTTTTTGTATGTTAGTACGCTGTTGAACCGAAAAAATTGTTTAATGCAGCCAAGTTCACAACCATGATTGGAGAGTTAAAATGTCAAAATTTCGCTGGCTTTTATATAACCGTATATTGAATTGGCGTGGAAATTTGACATTCAACAATAACGTTCAACTAACACATTCTACAAACACTTTATGGTAAGAATGTGTTAGTGTTGAGTCTACACCAAAATTTAGCGTGTAGAATTAAATGCCTAAAAATGTTTGTTCCTACAGCATACTAAGCTTTAGCAGTAACTGCTTACATAAAATTATTTTCAATCAGTATTTAAACAGCAATTGTTTTAAAATTAAATTTTTTTTTAGATTGATTATTATTCATTTATCCTTCAATAAATCAATTCCGCTTATAATACAGATTCTACAGCGCTTAAAAACTGGTGCGCCAGAGTAACTTTAACTAAGAAGAGTAACTTTAAGCACGATTTTTCTTGAAACATACTTTTTCAAAACTGGCTACACTACTGAAAACAAACTAATCGACCAATGAAAATTTATTTTAATCTGTTCCTATTATAATTCTACACATCTCTTACCAAAATGAGCGTCTTTGGAAAATTTTTCTTGGTTTTACACGCAACAATATGGTCAAATATAATGTCAATTTTTTCCACTTTTTTTCCACGCTTCGTAATTTTCTTAATTTTTCATTTTGGTAAAAGATGTGCATTCAAGAGCCTTTCTTCGAAAAACATTTAATTTTCAGGCGATCAGCGTGATGATGTAAAATTAATATGCAACTTAAATTTTTTGTGTATGTAATAAAAATTTTTAGGAAACATCTTCTAAAATTTGCCTTAGTTTTAACAGCTTTGATTTAAAACCTCCCTTTAATTATATGCTATAGCACATTCAAATTAAAATAAAAAAGTCAATACATTTAATTAAAAAATAAATATAATACTAATTAGAGCTTAGTAAAAATATTCCTTCTTTTGATCAAAATACGATATTTATGAAATTAAAGCATTTATTGTTTCATCCCCTAGCTTAGACCTTACTTTATTGCATATAAGACCTGCAGAGAAGAAGCACCGCTCCGCCTCAACGCTTGTTAGTTCGATCATTGATCGTTGAAAGGGGGATATAAAAATGTGGTGGTTTGAAAAATTTTAGATTAAATTAGATTTTAGAAAAATTAGATATTAAAAAAATTGTTTTCAACAATCCCGGGATTCGAATCTAATAATCCCTGGATATTCGGGTCTTAACCCTCATCGGTCCCTCGAGAAATACATCTAATCGGTCCCACTGTATGCGCGCGCGTACACATATATTTTTAATTGTAAAAAAGCTAAAAAAAAATTAACAACCATTTATGTTTTGTGATTTTTTATATTTATTACATTGTTTACTATCATATTAATACATTTGAACTTCAGAAAGGTAGATTTAGAATGAAATTAATTAGAACATTGCATATATTAGAAAAAAAAATTGAATTTTTAACTTTTGTCAATTATTTGTACATTTTTCGCATTAATTGAAATTATGTTCAGCAAAAATGAAATTTCTAGACTTTTCACAGCGTGTAGCAAAAAGATTTTTGTTATTTTTATATGTGCAGATGTAGCATCGGCCTCGTTTTGATGTACTTGGTAAGTGGCGAATCTCCCAAATTCTTTGAATAACACTGGAAGCATTATTACTTTGAGGTTATTTTTTACGTTTAGTGATCTGTTTTTCAACGAGATTCAATCCAAGCTCCTCGATAAAAAGGCGACGACGAATATTATGGTCGTTTTAGAATTTTTCCAATTCGGGAAAAATTTTAAATTTTCCACGAATGCATTCAACGCACTAACATCAAGCATGTTACAAAATACTACCATTGGCCACCGATTGACTTTTCGTTTGCATGTTTACGTAGCCACCATTTGATCCATAGTACCAACTCCACTCTTGGTTTTGTTGTAGTCTTCAATGATGTTAGGTTTCTTCTTTTCACTATTCTCATTTATGCTGACAACATTGTGGTATGTACTGAGCAATGTCACAAATCGGTACCGGCGAGGAACATATGACAACATAACTGCTTGCAATTTATGTTCAAATACAACTTCTGTATGATAAATTGGCTTTTGACGCATGTCGAGTAGAACTGAAGGAATTTCAGTCCTATTATTCCTTATTGTTCCCAAAATAGTCATGCGATTCTTATGTAAATCTTCTGTCAATTCATACGAAGTGAAAAAGTTGTCACACGTTACATTTCTGTCAGAAAGTCCTTCTACCAAATCCAAAACAACACGCCGTCCGAGAATACGTTCAGGAGTGGCATTACAATTCCGACCAACATAAATTTGTGTGTTGTATGCATACCAGCTTTTTGAGTCGCATAGCACCCAAATTTTGATGCCATATTTCGCCGGCTTGGATGGAATATACTGACGAAACGGACATCGCCCACGATACGAAACTAACTGTTCATCTACGGTAATGTTTTTTCCTAATCTGTATACAACTTTCAAATTATGATTCCATTTATCGTATACATTTCGAATCGGTGCCAATTTGTCACGTACAGAAGTACTTGTAGATGCAGTGTTGCTCTAAGTATTGGCCGACCAGTTTCGTCATTCCACAGTTTAGTGACACATTCACCGTATGACCGATACACACCAGAAAGCAGCAACAATCCAAAGTATGCGTGCAGAGTGTCCTAATCAATGTTTTCCCAATCGTCTTTGTACTTTCGCACACCATATAAATTCGTCATGTTCAAAATAATATTCTCAACCGGTTCAAGGGACATGTGAAATGCAGACGAAACATCAACTATAGTAGCAGCTGTTAATGCTTTTGGACCTGAATTATAACAAAAATGAAACATATAATGAACATGAACCCATAACAAATGAATTTCTTCGATTTATTTCAAATGGTTGCGATGAATATTCAATTTTCTTATTTTTTAAAAAATATTTATTTGCAGGATTTGCTGCATTTTCTTCTGCTAAATTTTGTTCAAGTGGCTCAATGTCGTCTTCATCCTAATGCACGCTAACTTCACCATCTTGCATTAGGATGAAGACGACATTGAGCCACTTGAACAAAATTTAGCAGAAGAAAATGCAGCAAATCCTGCAAATAAATATTTTTTAAAAAATAAGAAAATTGAATATTCATCGCAACCATTTGAAATAAATCGAAGAAATTCATTTGTTATGGGTTCATGTTCATTATATGTTTCATTTTTGTTATAATTCAGGTCCAAAAGCATTAACAGCTGCTACTATAGTTGATGTTTCGTCTGCATTTCACATCTTTCATCATTCTCCTCGTCTGATAATGCAAAATCATCGTCACTATTGCACGTAGATTCTCCCGCTTCGCTTTCCAAATCAAAATTCATTTCTAGTTCATCTCGCTGCCTTCTTTCGCGTAAAACTCTATCCATTTTTTATCAAATACTTCGAAACACAACCAAAATTCACTTATCTGTGTGAAACTTCACTTATGTGTGTTCTAGAACAAACTGAATTTCATAAAACGAAAAAATAAGAGCGTGCTATAAATCCACACACAAAAATAAGCGGCAATTCCAGGTACCTGCTTATGTGTAAGCGCGCACATACACAGGGACCGATTCGTAACTATAACTGCACAGGCAAATACAGTAAGGGTACAAATTCAAAATCGGGTTTTTTTGGTTATTCAGGCAAAATAATTCTACTTTGCAAAATACAAGGTCATTCCGCTGAACCGTTTTTATTTTATTCAAGGTTAAAGATCAAAATTGTATGCGTGCGCATACAGGGGACCTTAGTATCGGGATCCCGAGATTGCCATCTCTAGTGCGAACGTACGCCCAGCCGACTTCATACATTTTCTCTAATAAATTATACAAAATCTAATAAATTATATAACAGCAAGAAATTGTTTTGTTATTGTACGATGCTATTTTCTTCAACGCTGAAAAATAAGGAAGTCCATCCGACATGTAGGATAGATCGAAAGATCGAACAGACTTTCCCGATATTCTGCCGACCTACATGTCCATCCTACATGTAGGATAGTCCGAAACCCCCTAATGAATTCACCACCCAGCGATGTCAGATAGGCGATGCCAAGGACGTCCGCGAATTTTTTCTAAGGAGGGGCGTGGGGAACAAAGACATGAAGGAGTCTAGAATGCACATAAAGAAAATGTAACCTATAGAATTCCATTTTTGGTACTAATTTTGTTATCATGATACACCGGTTGATACATGATACACCGGCTAGCTTGTGACATTGAAGAAAATTATATATATTTCAAAGAGGGATAAAAATCTTTCTCATATCATGCCCGAAAAATTTTCAAATTTAATTTTTTTCATGTAATTTCAAAAATGTTTTTCTCAACAAATATTCTTAGTAATTAAGTAAATTAAATAATGTGAGGTCTCCTTTATCCTTAAATAAAATCGCATGAATTACTAATTAGCCCCAAAGTGTCCCTCTTTTTTCAAATAAGAATACAAAAATTTCCCATAATTTTTTTTTTAAATTAATAAAACCAGCAAGATTTTCAGACCATTTCTTCCAGTTTTGGAGGCTTATAACTCATAAAGCCATTGCGAGCGGCCTGCAATTTATCAGATTTGGATTTAGCAGGTAAAAATCTTAACGATTTGGCAAACTGAAATTTATTGGATTTTATGGCAATTTAACAAATGTGAACACTCATCACATAGTTTGTGAAATCGTTAAATGAAAACTAACATTCTTTTTTTAATTTTTCAAGGTATGAACACTCTTGAAAGACTTTGATTTAACATCCGTTGGATATTGGCAAACATATAGGTGTTTACTTGAACATATCCTGAAGCAATAAAAATTTTTTAATATCGATAACTAGTTCGGTTATCGATTTGTTGTTTGACCAAACCTATTTTTTGATTTTTTGAATAAAAAACCCTTTCAAATCGCGGCGCAAAGGTAATCGTAATCGTGCCCATTTCTGCTCCAGGAGAGATAATTTTTTTCATAGGCATGCAACAAATTTTGATTGATTCAATCATTTGACAAACGTGAGAACACCTACACACGGTTGCCACCTTTGTGGAAAAATCCCATTTGGGCATTTCCACCAAAAGATCTACGGCGACTGAAAAATTAAATGTTACTGAAAATTTTTTTAACCTCCATAATAGAGAAAAAAAATTTAAATTTATATTGTGAGAGTACTGAGAGCTGTAGCGGGATTCCCAAACATGTTAACGTTATTTACGTTAACGTTAACTGGTCTAAGCTACAATTACCGTTAACTCGTATTCCCAAACTAAACCAAAGTTATTTTTGACGATAACTTTGACAGTTATTTAACAATATCTGTTGCTCGCTTAACGACTAATCTTTAGCCGTTGTTAACTATAAAAATAACAACGTTAAGAAGTTTTTTACTTTATTCGTAAAATTGTGTGGTTTTTTAATAAAATAAAAATATTTAATGGCATTTCAATATTTGACAATGGATGCAGCTGTGTTGGAGAGCGAAATGGAAATGCGCGACAGCGCAATGGACTGGGCTGATCTTCGCCCCTAAAATGGACCAGCCCCTTTGATTTGGAGCAATCCAAATTCATAAAGCTTTTTTTTCCCGCTTCCATATTTTTATTTCAATACCTATAATTTTTTAAATTTTTTGTTGACTTAAATGTTTTTCTTTCAACTCTTTCACAAAGTTTTGCTGTCAAACGCCAGTGCTGTTATATTTTAAAAAATTTTAAACGATATTTACGCTAACTTTGCTAACGCAACTCTTAGCTATTGTTGTAGCTAAGCCTTGAAATGAGAATACGGCAAACGTTACTGCAAGCTATAAACGTTGTTATTTAACGTTAGCGATTGTAGCACGTTAAGATTTTGGGAATTCCGCTACAGATCTCAATTTAAATTTTTTAAAAATGGCAGCAAACATGATAAATGGCAACAAAAGTTGAAAAATGGTGACAAAAATCAAAAAAATTTTAACGAAAGTTGGTATTTTTTACGTATAATAAATACTCATCATGTATTAGAAAGTTTAATTAAATTTGTTCAGTTATCGGGTTTTACGGTCCTGAATTACACTTTATATGTTGTTCTCGTTCAATTGAATAAATAAAACTCTAATAAATTTGTACTTCTTTGAAGAGAAAAATCCGTATCGTAACGTATCACATTACGGCTTGTATAAAAATAATTAAAACAGATGTTTCAATGAAACAATTATAAACATATAGCAATATTATTTCAGATAATATTGAAATAATTTTGATACTTTGCAGAAACTTCGCAGATTTTTTCGTTTATATTGATGCAGACAAAAACCACTTCTATTTTTTGTTACATAACGCGTCCATTTTTGTTTGCTTATATCTTTGGACAATACTTTCGAACGCTTCCACTTTTTACACTAAATATAGTGCTACTAGAGTGCTATCCAAAAATCAAAACCGAATAAAAAATGTTGGAATTGTTCTTTGCTATTTTTAATTTTTAACAACAAAAAAGGCTTACGAACGTTACGTGCGCCATCATGGAAAGGCTCGTTTGTGGTTATTTTAAATTGCCGTGGGAAATGGGTATTCTCATGGGATTTTTTAATTGAGTGTGGTTTTTTTAATTCACGTGGGTTTTTTTTGTTTTGAAATATTTATTTTTATTTTTCAGTTAAAATTTGCATAAATATATACATAAAAGAGTATATTTTTCATATTTTGTTCATTGTCAAAATTGTCTCAAACCATCTAAATGATTTTCGCAACGAATTCGTTAAGATTTCGGTTGCTTTGGTTTAGTGGGAAGTTCTTTCACTCTTGACATAATTACATGCATTGGAAAAATATTTTTAGTGAATTTTTTTATCAATATAAAATATTGGTATATTTTAAAATTGATTTCTGATTGACCCTTATTACGAGTTGCATTCGACGTAGTCTTTGCTGGTTATCGAACAACGAGTATCGAACGTCAAACTCTGTGGAAATGTTCGTTGTTTGTCGAATTTTCAGTGGAATAGAATTTTTCTTTGTGCAATGCGTGCTGAGCAATAATTGTTAAAAAGATAAGAACTTTGTGATTGAGTTTTGCTTTTTAAAGACTACAAACTAATTTGGAACTCTTTTTGTAAGCTTTATACAGGTCTAAGATGGATTAAACAAATATTTTTTATTGAATATTATTACTAAGAGACTAATTAAAACACAGACGACGAAATGTACTAGTTGTTCTTTTTAATTTTTTTAATTTTTTGTTTAATTTTTGACAATTTGTTATGTCTGTATTATTTACTGTAATACAAATGGGATGTATCGTGGTTTTTTGAATACAAATAGACTTTTTGTGGTTTTTTTTATTTGCGTGGAATTTTCGTGGTTATTTTAAATGTCCGTGGAATTTTTTGTGGTTTTTTTTAAATAAAATGGGATTTTTTTCAATTTTATACCATGGGAATTTTCGTGGTTATTAATTTTTGCTATTGTGGGAAAAAGGTTTTTTCGTAGGAATTTGAGGTGGCAACCGTGCACGTACAATGCGATCATCAAACACTTCACCACAATTCGAAGAAATCCCTTGGGCTCATGGCAGAATAACCAGGTAGGGTAAAGAGATTCACCACACCGACAGCTAATGTCAAAATCACAAAATACAGTGATGCCGTATCTTCAAAGAAAAATCCATGATTGCATCATTAAGGGTATTCACAGTTGCGTGGTTTTCAGTGTGGCTAAAAAACCCCGTATTATTAATACCACACTTTACCAACCTGTTTTTATATACTTATGTTGTTTTTTTACATGAAAGCTCTACAAACCAAAAGTCTGGTAGTCTTAAGTAGCCCAATGATATGTTTGATGAACGTGGTTTTTAAAGTTCTATAAGCAGGTGTTTTTTTATGTGTTTTTACAGTAGTTTGACTGTTTCTTTGTATTTCGTTTGTTTTCCAATAAGCCAATTAGATTCGTTTGCTTAGTTTCGTTTGTTGTGCATGTATTTTCACATGTGTTGTAAGCTGCACATTTATGTGCACTGAGAGCGGAACCTATTAAATATTATTCTTTTTACTAAACTGGCAAACGGGGAAGTACAAGTTTTTATTTTTAAGCAAAATTTGAAGCAGCATCCTAGAATTTTTTTATGTAATAAGGTAGATTGGGCCATACGCTCGAATTTCATTGTTTCAAACAGTTGCGCTTTTGTGTTTTTGATTTTTTTTTAATTAATATTTATATTAAAATTAAGAATTCAAAAAATAAACCAAAAATAATGGGCAATAATAAATTAATGAAAATAAAACTTTAAAATCACACAAAAACTTATATGTTTCATTAAATATACATTTTTTTCTTACTTTATCCCATTTACCTTAGTATAAATTCCCCTCAAAGCATTTGTCTCACAATAATCAACAATACTGAAAAGTGGCATCGCTAAAAGTAATTTTGACATTAGCTGTCGGTGTGGTGAATCTCTTTACCCTACCTGTAGTGGAATTCTCAAACGTGTTAACGACACTTGTGTTATCGTTAACTGACCCTTAACGACACTTACCGTTAACTGGTATTCTCAACATCTTAGCTAGCAATATTTGTCCTTAACTTTGACAGTTCGTTAAAAATATTTGTCGTTAACTTAACGACGACTATTTAGGTGCCGCTAACTTGAACGTTTAAAAAGTTTTATTAAAGAGTGTTTTGTTTAAGCTTTATTTTTTAAGGAAATCAATATAAAAATCATTATAAAACAAATATGGCATTTGAATATTTGGGAATGGACACAGCGTTGTTGCAAGACGAAATTTCTATGCGAGAAAGTGCGTCGGAGGGGGCTCTTTTGCGAAGGGTAGACAGTCCATTGAATTTGAACGAATCAAAATTCAGAAGTGTGTACCTCTTAACACCCGAGAAAGCTCACAATATAATTGACTCCATTCGAAGTGATTTGGAAGAAAGTACAATCGCAGCTTTATCGGCCGGAAGCCAAGTTAGCATAATAACAAAGGAAATGCCTAAAAAGAAATAATTTACATCAACTCTTTATTACAAGGTACTTGCTGCGCTTCGGTTTTGTGCAACAGGATGCTACCAGCGGCCAGTTGGCAATCAAAAAGCATCACGATGAGCTAGTCATCTGTGAGCCGTTCGATCCATCACGTTACAGATGTACGCTTCACAGCTACGCAAATCGAGCAAAAAGCAGCACACACGCTTTTTCGAACAGCATCTCAGCCTTTCGATGGTGCTATAGGAGCGACTGACTGTGCCCTTGTCGCCATAATGGGACCGCCAAATCATGAAGAGGCATATGTTAACCATCAAGGTTACCACTCAATTAATGTCCAAATGGTGAGTTTAAAATTGTACATACAACTTTTTTGAAAGGGTTTTTTAGATATGGATCCCAATATCAAGATTTTTAATGTTAATGCAAGATACCCGGAAGCTCGCCATGATGCCTTTATATGGAGTGCTTGTGCTGTTCACAACGTAATGCAAAGGTTTGATCGGGGTAACCACCAAACATTTTTAATAGCTAAATTTATAAGAAAAAACAATTAACAATTAAAATACCAAAACCAGTTCAAATGACTGGTATTTAACGATGATAAAATATAAGTTCTGCTTTGTTTTAAGCTAGTAATCCCGGGCAGACGTTGTCCTGCCACAGACCGCCTACTTCCATAAAAGAATTTTTATGCCAAACGAAAAAAAACTATTTTATTTATCCGAAAATAACCTTTTGAACTAAATAACCAAATTTTAGTCTAATACAACCAAAACCGTCTGAAATAGCACATTTTTATTGATTTGTGGACGGGATGTGGCATGTTTTTAACTATTCGATCAATTTTAATAATTTCTGAAAGTGGGCGTATATATAGAGTGACCACTCCAATTTTTAGTAAAGCTGCCAACAATAGCTATAAGAACTATATTATTTATTTTTTAACTATACTTTTATTTTGAAACTTATATCAAAATTTTATATCTGTTTGAATAAGCTGTCAAAAAGGAGAGTGCTGCCATATTTTCAATTTCTGTTAACAACGTTTGTAGCTTGTATTGTGAATGTTACGTTTTCTAATTTTGTCGTTAAGTACTTTTTTCAAAATACAACATTCGTTACTGCAAACTACAAACGTCTTTAGTTAACCATAACGATTTCGTATCGTTAACTTTTTCAGAATTCCACTTCTGGTCATTCTGCCATGCTTAGGCTTGTAAAGGTTAATACTATTGTTAATATACGTGTGAGCTTTATTGTGAATGCTTCCTAAATTATAGCAAAACTGCAGTTTGCCAACATGATAAAATCAAAACACTAATCAGCTGTTTGCTGTCAAAACAACTGGCCCACTCACACCAATGCAATAACTCATTCGCACTCATTCATTTTGCCCACCCCACCTACCAGAATTCAATCTTGTTTTGTATAAACCTTTTTTTTTTTCTACGCTTTTGCGATTGATTATTTTTTTACATGTAATACAAGTGGCTAAAAAGTTGCTGAATACTCTGCGCAAAAGATTAAAACTAATAAATAGATTCAGAAAAACAAAGGATAATTAAATAAGTAAAGTAAGCAACAATGACCTGAGTCATACACAGCAAATAAGAAATTAATTTTCAAGACTATTCCAAGGTAATCGAATTTCAAACAAGTTGTATATCGTCCATGCAAACATGTAAATGAATTGCGTAATTAATTTCTCTTTTTTTCTGTTGATAGAAAGTGAAACACCACCACGATATGATGTCGGCGGAGGCGGCAGTTCCAGCTTTTGTTATCTACCGCGAGGGCAACGCACTGCAGCTAGAGTTAAGCGTCGAGAAAGCCAAGGCAACAAGCAAAGATTTGACCTCTGCATCGTCGTCAATAGTACGAATTTGCGCTATCGACGAGCAGCAATTATTGATGCTCAACTGTGCACATCAGTTGCTGCTAGGACGCTACAAAGAGAATGGAAAGCAACAACTGCATTTGGAGTTGGTGCGCGATGATGTACGTGATGTGGATTTCTGTCGCAGCTCACGCATGTTATATATAGTAGATGGCAAAGGTAGCGTTTATGAGACATTTTTTGATGACAACAAAGTCTGCGGGACGCATTGGCTGCCTGTCGTCTTTGATCCACTGGAACTTTCTGAGGAGGGCATACGGATTGCGCGTGTCAAGTGTTCGTTGGAGGGCGTGCTCTTTGTAACAGCCAGCAGCGATGTCTATGCTTTGGGTAACTGTGGTGAAGTATTCCAGGTGGATTCGCAGCCTCAGCATTTGCGCTTGTTTGAGCAGCAACAGGAAATACTAGACTTGGTCGCAGGTGATGAGCACTTTGTTTTGCTGCTAAAACAGGAGGCAGACGAATATGCGGTGGACAGCAGACAGCTAGCCATGAATAGAACAGGTTTTAACACTTTTTGTTTCCTTTTAAATCATTTCTTAACATTAAGTATTTAGCCCCTTCTGTGGTGCTGGCCCGCTCATTACCGGATCGAGCTTCGAGTGCAACTCCAACCCAATTATCGGAACCCAAAGTAAACACACATCATAAACGAAACTCTTCATCGACCTCGGCCAATTCGCTGAGCAGTGAAGCCAGCAACTCACAGCAAAGCAATGGCCAACAACATACGACATCTACTTTACAAAAGGTGCTGTGCCAGGGTTATGCGTTGCTGCAGACACAGGTGCATACATTTGGCGGCGCCAACGGTGGCCTGTTGGGCACTGGTGATCACACTAAACGCTCTGATGCAAGAAGTTTAAAAAAACTATCTGGCATTGGCGTTTGTGCCATAGCGGCTGGACGGGAACACACCATAGCGCGCACACTCGACGGACGTCTGTTCCACTGGGGCCTGAACACCAAGCAGCAGTTGAACAACAACAATGAATGCGCCGATTTGAGCGCACCGCAAGAGTTCAAGCTAGATGCAGCCGATATGAGTGCTTTTGAACGCTCAATACTCGCTGCTTGCTGTGGTGACTATCAAACACTGCTGCTCAATGCCAACGGCACGTTGTATGGTCGAGATGTGCAGCTAAGGCGGGACTTGTTGTGTATGCAAGATGTTGGCGATGGTAAAGCCGGCCGAAATTCAGCTCCCTTGCTGCTGGCTGCCGGTTGTTTTACACTACATAATCTCAGCAGACGTCCATTACAACAACAGTTCTATTCACCCTACAGCAGTTTGCAACATCAGCTGCAAGCTCTACTCCTGCATCGTCCCATGGTGCAGTCTCTCCAAACATTCCAACAGAAAAATAATTCCATTGTCATCAGACAACTGGCCTACGTTTGTCAGTGCTTTCTGAAGTGTCTGTATTATCTAGCAGCAGCGCTGCATTCCTTGGAGCATTACTATCGTGGTGATTTGGACAACGCAGCCGAATTACTTATTGTGCGCAATTTTAAACCATCCATAGCTCTGTTTGAAGAATACACGAAAGCCTATTGCGATGTGCGTTCCATAAATGGGTTTGTAGAAGCTGCCAAGGTTAACGTTTTCCTCACAAATCCAACAGCTGCTGTGGCAGGTTCAGCAGTCAACTTAGTTGACTTGGATGGAGTGTTTCAACAACCATTTCAAATATTTCCGCACCTTATTCAATGCTTTGAGTTGCTCTCCAAGAAACGTCTGGAATTCACTGAACCACTTTTGGCCTGGCAGTCTTTTATGCGTCAACATCGCATCGATTTGGAACTAGCCGATAATACGCAGGAATTTTGGTTGCGCAATGAGCGCAGCTTAAAACTTAGCCAATTCCGACGCAAACAACGGCGCGTTATACTCAGCTCCGAGACTGTACCACTGCGTTTGGCCAATTCGGCGTTGAATATTGTGCCCGGTACACAGCCCTATTTTATTCTCTTCTCCGATTGCCTCTGTCAGTTTGGCACAAATTTGCAGACATTTCCTTTGGTAGCCATGTGGATTAAGCTTGAGAATGACAAAACATTGCGTGTCACAACGCCGGAGAAGAACTTTACATTGGTGGCGCGATCACAGCATGATAAAATGTTGTGGTTCGATCAAATGGAATCAGCTATAGCTGCGGCACTGGGTAGGCCAGGTGGCAAGATGTCAAATGGACGAACCATGGCATATGTTTATAGCTCAAAGCATCCTAAATTCGGTGGTGTTGATGCTTACGGTCAGTGGCGCAACGGCATGCTGCATGGCAGTTGTTTCCTGCAGTTTCCCGATGAGAAGGTATACTTGGGTGAAGCGCGATATAGCAATATTGAAGGTGAGTTTAAAATCTATTATACAGAGTGGCCAGTGTAAAAGCACGAATATTTACGAAAGTGAAAGAGGAGATCGAGTTAACAAAAAATCGTATGGTAGGGGGGTGTATTTTGGCACCCTTAGAAGTTACGGGATTAATTGGTATTTCACGTCTTTGATTCATACTATTGTTTCTAACAGAAAAACTAACTGACGAAAAACTAACTGACGAAAAACTAACTGACGAAAAACTTATTTGAATAACTCATTTGAAAGACAATGAAAGTACCTTTTTTTTAATGAATTAGAGTAGTGAATAAGGAGTGAACCATGGCAGAATAACCAGGTAGGGGAGAGAAACTCGCTCTCTACGACAAACAAAACAATAAAAAATGCGTAGCTATAATGTCAATATACATTTTATTTATTTATTTATTTCATTGTAAGTAATACAAAAGCCATATGGCCAATTTACATATTCAAGAGAAAACTTAACTAAATAATTCATGTACCTTGTATTTTGGAAATTCAAAGCAGCCGTACATAGCGACACAAACAAATTGTTTACTGAACAATCTAACTAGTCGCCAAATGAAAATTTTATTAAAAGTTAACTTTTATTTGCTTTGTTCAGAGCCAAAATACAATAAATTCTGTATTATAACTTAAAACACAGCTAATTTTATTAAATTTTTAAAGATTTTGATAATTGTTCTTATACTTTTACATACAAAATCTGGGTACTCCCTTGATTCATACGGTTACAAGTAAATTATACATTCATATGGCTGAACGAGTGAACTTCTAATGTAAAAAGTGACATTATGGCTACGCCTTTGTTTTGCTCTGTCGTTTCTTGCTCTCCGAATTGCATCTACCTGATTGTTTTGCCATGGAGTGCACTGAATATATTTTGTGACTTTTAAGCTGAAATATGAGTGTTTAAAGAATCTTTTTTAAATAAAAACAATACTATAAGAGATAGAAGAACAAAGTGTTAGAGGGACATTGCTGAGATGTACAAAAAACATTCCAGACATTTTGCGCTATCTCTTACGAATAGCCTGCAATAAGCATTTTGTATGCCACATGTGTGAATATATACTGTGTGTTTGTATAATTTGTTACAAATCGTAAATTCCTATTATTTTGACATCAAAATTATGACGATATCTTAAAAACTCTCGGTCTTCTCAGAACAAAGTATTCTTGTATGAAAGTTGTTGATTGAGAAAAAAACGGTATGCGAATGCTTTTTTGGTAATATTTTTCACGATTAGTATGTTAAAAAGAATTGTCGTTATTATGACATCAAAATTATTGCGATATCTCTAAAAATGTAGATTTTTCTTAGTACAACACATTTTCTTAAGGCAAGGTATCGCCTCAAAATTAAAAAAAGTGGAAATTTTGTCTTGCTTATGCAAGGAAACATCTCCGCCATTTTCCGATCGATTTTTTATCAAATATTTCTTGTCTAAAAGTTCAATTAAAGGACTTTGAAGAAATAAGAAGAGATTTACCGTTACCTCACCAATACGAATATGATTCTTTTGATGAAAAATAATTTTTTTAAAATGTTTTTATATTTTTTAAAAAGTTCTACAGCTTAAAAAAATTTCTTTAAAAAAATTATCAAATATTTAAAACCATTCCAAATTTATCTTTACTATTATTTAAAATTGAAGTGAAAATTTAATGTTACGACTTTACTGCAACAGACCTGGACTGATTTTTATGAAAAAAATTTGTAAATATCATATTTGTGCTACAGATTTATAGCCCTATTCTGGCAATTTATCAATTGTTAACCAGTATTTTGAATATTTCTATGTGTTTGTTGTAATTTTTTGTTTTAAAAACAAAATTTGAAGCTCGAAAATAATAAATTTTGATAAAAATTGTCAACTGGTTTTTTAGTTATTGACAATTTCATTAAAAAATTGTTTTTGAGCTTTAAATTTTGTTTTGAAAACAACAAACATATAGTAATATAAAAAATACTGGTTAACAATTATTAATTTTCCAGAATAGGGCTGTTAGTAAGGGGTATTTTTCTTTCGAAATTTGAATAATAAGTATATAATTAAGGTATTAATTTTTTAAGAAATCATCCTAGCTGCCACGCATTGCTTATGCGTTGGCTTTGACGCGTTGGTGTTGCAAGAGTTTCAATAAACTCCATGTTGCTCTCTATTTTTCTCTTTCTCTTCGTGCTCAGCCAAAACAAAAAAAAACTTATGAGCCTTGAGCAAGGCGAAATACATATAAATGCAGAGCGGCGCTCCAAAAAAACAAAGCAAAGGAAAAATACCATTTTTTATTTCTTCGATATGTATTGTCTTAACCCAATAAGGACGATGATGCCATATCGCATCACTAAGTCCGATGACGCAAAACTATCCGTATCACACAAAAATTAGTCAAAATCGAAATTAGCTAAAAATGAGCACATGTGTGAAAAAATTGTTCCGTCTTTAAGGCGTTAAGGAGATTGATAAAAACCGTCCGTGGCGAGTCTATATATAAATAGGCGTAGACAAAACAGTAAGAACCATTCCCTCTCGTGTTTCTCAACCGATTTTGATAATTATTTTTAAATGAATTAGAGCAGGGAAAGGAGTGGTCCGAATATTTTGTATAGAAATTCACTTGCTAGAACAGGTAGAAAATTTTGAGATGAAGTTCCATTTAATAAAAAGTTAGTTAATAAAAATCTTACCTTTGGAACCTTTACACGGTGATCCTGCTTGTGTAATGCCAACTATGCAACGGAGCTTTCTGGTTGCGTTAAAATTACACACCTAGAAACACATACAAAGATTATATTGAGATACAAAGACCTTAGCACAAACGCTATGGACGCTTAATGATCTGAGCCTTCGCATTTTTATTCGCACTTGTAGCTTTTAACATAAGCAAACAATAATAACAGAAAAAAATGCACTTTTTCGCGGAGCACCAACTTATTGCCGCATTTTAATCCCATTCATTAACGCACGTATTTCTGACACGATTGACGCACTTTCTTATTTTTATCTTAAATATCTGAAAATATAACACTTCCGAAACGATTATAATGTGATTTTTTTAGAAAAAGTACACAACCGTCGATATCGAAATTTTATTTTCACTTCCGTAACCGTTGATTAAAAGGAGCTACAAGGAGATCACATTAAAAAAATAGTTGTGTTCACTACGCATATGAAAAAAGTTTTAAAAGCTTAGATTTGCCTTAAGCAGCTTACACATTAGCGAACTTGTTCTTTAAACGGCGGCCATGTTCAAACCAGTTCGCTAGTTAAGAATTTAATTCTTCTAATTGGCCTGTTGGCAAAAATTATTAGTTTTCTCCTTCAAGCCAGGGGCCGAGCATCCGTGATCGAGCCAAATTGTGCAAGATTGTGTACAAAATGATGGCGAAAAACAACAAAATTTAATATCTTGTTTTTGCGAAAGAAAAATTGCGTTCTTTAATTAGGCTTGGTCATTAATGTTTATATATATTGTTATATTCTTGACGAGGACCAAAATGTGACCAACTAATTTTAATATGACGCGCTTAAAGCAAAAGAAGGATATATTTTTTGTGAAAACAAGAACACAGTATAAAATTTGTGAAAGCAAAAACTATTCATACCATGCTGTGTAGAACATCGAACATGAGTCGAAGGGTTGCAAGCGACATAAGACGCGTATGTGCTAGAGAAAGCTGTTACAGGGAAGATCATCTTTAGCTTGTGTCCATGGAGTTGGTTTGATCGTGATGATGCTTTGGCATACGAGTATACTCGGAGTATGCATTTGCGAACAAAAAACGAAAATAAACGATGAGAGATAATTTGGATAAACAGCTGCGTTCCATTCGCTTTAAAATAATCCAGATTATTTTTTTTTTACATGCATAGCAAAAACAAAAATAATAATCCTATAAGAAATAGGATTATTTTTGCTATCCATATAATCACAATTGTGATATAGCCTTTAATAAATTTTAAACACAGGTGCCGCATCTGTATATTTTTATGAGCTGTCATTTCATTTTTTTAATTATTTGTTTGTTTGATACAATGACTATTAGGTAGCCATGACAGCTACCTATTTTCTCACGAGCTGCGATCATCGAATGTTAAACAAAAGAAAAAAAAACAAACCGCGTGTGTCATAAACATTGAACGCATTCAGCGGAGCCAACAATTGCACTTAAATTATTTACATAATTGCATAATATTAATAATTTAATTTAATAATTTACAATTTTTCTGACGTTTAGAGTAAAACACATTCAGAGAAAAACATCGTTCACTAAGGTATCGCTACCATAACAGTTCACAACAGTTTTGAACGACACACGTTCTCATGGCACCTCATAGTTATTGTATCATGATTGTTTGTTTGAATTTAATTTTGACTGCAACGGTAGTGCCCTCTACGAGTCATTTTTCTTGCCGTTCCTTTGAGAAAATTTGCTATCGCAATTATATTAAGGCGAAAGGAACGCAGCTAATGACTATAAATGATATAAATTTAACTAATTTATTATTTTGATCGGCCTATTGGGCTGACATTTCAATACGTTCTTCTATAGCCAATGGCTCTCGCAGATAGAAGAATTGTTAGTTTTTTTCGTAGTTTTTACCCCGATGAAAAAAACCCTTATTCATTAATCACTAGAATATTATCTATTATATATCACAAGAAATATTTCAAGAGATAAATTTCATGATATGAGTGGTCTACACTTGCGATATATATCATGAAATTTAATTTGACAGTTCGCATGCAATCAAATATTATAAGTGAAGACAGTGTGTTACATCGACCTACCAAGCGGCGATATAGTAAAAAGATGCAACTTCGAAAACACTTCGAAACTAAGCTTAGTACTAAAAAAGAGTGGGACAGCGAGCTAATATCGCAACTCAAGAAAGCACACAATATATCATGGTATCCGAATGGCTCCTAAACATTGGAAGATATAGGCGCAGGGATGTACGGGCCTAGAACCAAGCACTTTTAACCTATGGGGACAACACCCAGTATCTTCCAAGCAAAAATCTTTTCAATGCAGCTGTGTATTTGAACCTGAACCGGAAATACAACAGTCAGGATATAATTGTGATGTCGCACAGACAAACAGCAATTAAGGCACTTGTTTCCTGTGAGATATCATCGAGAATAACATGGGAATGCCTAACAAAACTCAATGAACTAGGCAAGAATAACACCGTTACTATACTTTGGGTTCCAGGACACAAAGAAATACAAGGTAACCGAGAAGCTAATGGTTTAGCGTGACAGGATGCAGCCACAAAATTTATAGGACCAAACCCATTCTGCGGAGTGGGCACACATTCTATTAAAGAAAAACTAATAATGGAGGAGAGACGCAAACGGTTAAACCTTTGGAAAAGCCTCCCAAAGCTAAGAGAAACCAAACTGCTCCTCAGAGATTTTAACACTCGGTAATAAGCTAAGGTAAACCAAATCTAAGAATTCTAACCGGGTTCCTTACAGAACACTGTAAACTTAAATATCATCTGATGAAATTGGGCATAAAAACCGATAGTAACTGCCGTTTCTGTGAATAAGCAGAGGAGACTCCAAAACACTTACTTACAAATTGCGACGCCGTGGCTCGCAGACGTATACCATAAAACATTAACAGTTCGGTTCTTACGGAATAATACATATTGTCATACTTTTTCGTTTAGTTTCGTTAAATCAAGTTTGCTTATTTTGGGTAACAACATTAAAATGCATTTAACCGAACACTTTCGTTTTTACTCGTTACAGAGCAAATCGTTTATTTTGGTTGGACCTTTAGGCGGCGATTTGATATTGAGGGTAAAAATGTTCGAGTCTCGTCACGTTTTTGTATACACGAGCAATGATATTTTCTATTTTTTGTGTTTTTTGTCTGGGGACCTCTAGAACAGTGGCAGGTAGAGTGTAAGTGTGCTTAGAAGAAATGTTGATGGGAGACATGGGGACATGACATTTTTCAGGGTCATCGATTTTTTGATATGAACTATAGTAGAATTTTTTTAAATTTTTTTTTCCAATTTTCACAGCACAACAGTAATTTCTGTTTTTATTGTGTACATTGCTAACACTTAAAATAAGACAGAGCAGTGTCTTGCTGTTAACCGTAATAGGCCTAAGAGTGTATGTAGGTGTTCAGAAAAATTGTTGAGGAAAAAAATGTGATAGGGCCAGCCTGGGGCGCAACCAGAAATGTTTTTTGGGGAGGGTTTTATAAAATTTCGGGCTTATATATAAAAGAAAAATTAAGTAACTATAGCTGCTTTGGTGTAGTGGTTAGTGATTCGGATTGTTGCATTAATGGTTCCTGATCCGAACCTCAGCCAGGGCAAGACATATTAATTTCCAACGGCTTCACCTCACAGCAACAAATTTGGAAGTAATATTTGCTTATAAACTTTATTTGCTTATATAAAGTTAACAAACAAAGAATTCTATCACAATGGTTTCATACATAATGATTATTCAAGTAAAGTGTTTATTAATAATGTTTTATTAGTATTAAAATATAATAAGACAAGCCAAGACTATATTTTTAAATTAAGTTTGCGCTTACCTCTAGCGAGTTTATCTAAAATATTATCCACTGAGGGTGTCATATCTCTGTAAAGATGAAGTAATGTGAGACCGTTAAATCTATCTTGTAGCATCATGCTTCTTAAATACGTTTTGAGTCGGCGAAGTACTGAAAACCTTTGTTCGTTTTCACATGAAGTGACTGGAAGAATTGCAAGAATTTGTAGTAAATTAAATTAATCTTTATTGATATCTAATCTAATTGAAGGGAATAATCTTTATTGATATCTAACACTGAATTTTTCCCATCGCTATTTTTTTATTACGTAATTTATATCAAACATTCAGTTCCATTTTTAAATAATCAAAATCTCCTTCTAAGTCATCTTGATAAAATCGAACTAGTTTTTCAAAAGCTCCTAAAGTGTCATTATCTAGAGATTTCATATCGTCAGGAAATAGTGTTTGAAATCCAACAAGAATGTCTGTATGTTTTAAAAATCTATCACTTAGGCTCGAGATAAATGCATCCACGAAAGGTGTATAAACCGAGATCCGAAAATAAGATTCAACACTTTGTGCGTCAGTGTAGAAAGATGCAACTCATGGTCTCGTTAAAATGAAGCCATTGGTTTCTGCTTGTTTTGCAGCATTCACATAAAATTGTTTAATTCTATTTCACTATCCCTTAAATTTTTTATTTCTTGAAAACTTATATTGGCTAAATCGACTGCTTCTGTCAAATCAATGTTTCGAGTCTGAAGAAATTTGCATAAACCATATGAATAACCGAATACTTGGTTAATACTCTGCAATGAAATAAGAAATTCTGTTTTTTGTACGGCAGAATTCAGTAAATTGCCTTGGTTAGAGATCCTCATTTCTGGTATAAAACTTTTTCAATTGAATTAATAACTTTTTTGACCGTCACCTTTGTATTAGCGTTTTTTTGGAATGCGTTTGTGTGTTGTTTTTTTAACTGATTTATTTTATATTATGAAAGTGTAATAAAATGTACTTGTGTGAAGATTAACGTATGTTCTTTAAAAAAACCATAAAATTATCAAACCTAAGAAACTGCGAAAACGAAGCAGTTCTCGTGTGCCTAACGAAGCACCTGTGTTTTTTTTATTTTATCCTATTTTCTTTTTTCCATTGTACAATAATTTCGGAGGAGTTTAAACCCCAAAACGCCCTTTGGTTGCGCCACTGGGGCCAGCTCATGTATTTGGCCCTCCTAGGCTTAAGAAAATTTTTTGTAGTTGAGCTCATCGACACTGCCGATAATTTTCGCCACTTAAATTGAACTGAATTCAGAATCGATGACAACCATATCAAAGAGCTACTTAAGTAAAATTTAAAGAAGTGAGCTTTGAGACAGGATGCCCTCGCTCAGTATTTTGTTTTAGTTGTAATAATAATCTTACTCTAGGGGTCATAGCTTTTTTGATATGAACTATATTTGACATTTTCTTCTATATTTTGTGTTTTTGGTATGGAACCCCCACAATAGATCCATCTACAATAATGGCATTTTTCACGTCAAAAATAACGAAACACGGACATATATCTCATACTTTAGTTATTTTTTTACAAACCATAAAATCATTATTACCAATGGAAGCACTAACCAATGACAGTGTAAATATTAAATAAACAGAATATTTTTTATGCAAATTTTACGTCCTATAATTTCTGGCAATTTAGTTTTTACAACTATAACACCAGCCAATATTTTTATAAAAAACTTGATTTTTAGCGTTTATTTCACACCATTCCAGCTCACATAAACTAAGGATTATTTTGATTAGTAGCTTTCTGAAAACAGGGATGTTACACCGTGTACCAGAACTTATGAAAGTACTTAGTAGATTCTAACAGTTTACCTTCTTAAAAAAGTCTATACCTTTATTACAGAAATACGTTTGACTTCATAAGAAAGATCTTTTAAAATCGTTCCTTATTTTGTGCGCTCATTTTAACTGAAATGATCATTATTTTCTTTTTTTTTCACAGGCTATGGAAAGATGGTTATGCCCACCGTTGGTGTATACGAGGGCAACTTCAAGGGTGGCAAATTCCACGGGTACGGCTGTTATGAAATGAAGGATAACGAAGTGTATACGGGTCACTTTCGTGATGGACTCTTTCATGGACACGGCATGCTACGCACCAATGCCTACACGTATGTGGGCGAATTTCAGACTAATGCCAAATCTGGTTATGGCATACAAGATGACGCAATAAGTGGAGAAAAGTATATGGGTATGTTTGCGGATAATAAGCGGACAGGTGCTGGCACCTGTATCACCATGAATGGTGACTATTTTGAAGGTGTATTTATGAACGATGAATTGACGGGACTGGGCTTAGCGGTGTTCGAGAATAACAACTACTACGAAGGTGAACTGACGCTAAGTGGACCACTAGGCAAGGGCAGCTACTATATGCCGCATGGGCGCGTAGAAAGCGAAGTAAAAGTTGCCTAAATTTTTTTTTAGAAAACCTAGTATAAGCTTTATCACTTTCTCAGCCATCCAATTTGGAGGACAGTGACGAATCTCTTAAACAACAGATGCTGGGTACTGTATTGAGCGGCCAGCTGGCTGGCAGCTGGCAAGAAGTGCGCATTGTGACTGGAACTATGGCCATTAATCAACAATATCCCAGATATCCCAAGTAAAAAATAGTTATTTTAAACCCCTTTTGAAAGCTTTCTTTTAAAAAAAAAACTCTCTCCCAGATCTATTGGTGACCTCGTGGTGGACAATTCACGTAAATGGCGCTCTCTTTTTGACAACTTCGAGCAGGAGGTGTTGGGTTCTAACTCTACGCCAAACAATACCAAAGAGCTATGGAATCGCATTGCTGTCTACATCACAACACTGCGTGAACGCGATAAAACACGCGAGCAACAGGATTCAGCATATCACAGCTATGTACAAAGCTACTTTGCCAAAAACATATCGATGGGCTTTTCAGCCAACGTAGATAAGATTAGTGTCAAGTCTACAAATAGTCTCATGACCAGCGCCAAGTCGAGTATCTTGGATTTAAGCGATAATACTACGCGCCTAGTGCGTCGCTCATACTCACAAGAAACACTCTTTGAATGTGATTTTAATGATTTAGATTTTCTGAATTCCACAACATTTTCCAATAACGAAGATAACTCTTTTCACAACATGCTTAATACACAGCTTGGCAGCTGGGCCAATGACTCAAGCAGCAGTTTGAACTCGTCCTTCGACAACATTTTGAATCTCAGCAGCATTTCCAGAAATAACAGGTAACTAAAAACACATGATTTACATAAAATCTGTTACATTTTTTGCTATTTACTCAGTTTCTCTGGCCAAAATGGTTTGGATTTTGTGCCCAACTTTGGCATGACATCCCTCAACTCTGAAGATGTTGCTGCCATCAAAGAGTATCTTATTCAGGCCTTCAAAGATGCGCATCATCCGCTACATCTGCTAAATCAGCGCATTGCAAATAGTTTCTATACCTCGTATGGCTGCTGGAAAGTTAAAACCACGCCTATCTTAGCTAAACAAGCTATGCGGGAATGGGAATCAATTTCAAAGCGTGTCTATGGCTTTGTGCGTAAAATGTTTCCTGCGCTGCCCGAAGATTTTTGCGTCATTGAAAGTACGCGCGAAGTAGTCTCGCATATCACTCTTCTCTATCCTATCGTGCTATCCGAAGGCATCTACTCGACTCTTTTTGTGCTCTATGCTAATAAATATAGCGATCAGGATGAAATGTATCGACAGAATTTACTCTTTGCCAAGAAACTTAATGATGTCGAACTGAGCGAGTGCTTGGGATTGGATAGGTGCATTTTTTATCAAGATATTTTATGAAGTTTATAGTTAATAAATATATATATTTTTTTTATAGCGTGCTTCTACCTGTTGTTACCAATGAATGTTTTCACATTGCGATACAAACTTTAAAACAAGTTCAAGAAAAATATAGTCCAAAAGCTATGTTGACTGTGATAGAAAAATGTATGCAGCTTATAACAGAAGCCCATAAATTGACCGAAAGTGGTAAGATTTCACTCCAAATCGAGAATTTAATTTCATTAAGTTATTTATTAAAAATTATTTTTGCTTTAGAAAACACTGTGATATTAGCTGCAGATAGCATGATGCCATTAACGCTATTTCTTGTGCTGCGCGCTGCTGTTCCACATTTAGGTGCTGAGTTGGCGCTTTTGGACGATCTAACAGGTGGCTCAAACTTTCAAATTGAAATGAATGGCTTTGCTGGCTACTGTTATACTACACTTAAGGTGAGTGTTACGTGCCGTTCTAATCTTTTGAATTTATAAGATTGATAAAAAATTAAACATTTTTAAATTTATTCTAAAAAATTGCCACAATTTGGCAGAAAGTTTTTTTTTTCTTTTTTAAATTCTTTGCTATATGTGATAACTAGGGCTAGGAATCTCATGCAAATGCATGTTTTTACTGGGAATCTTAAAATGGAAATGGTTAAGTTATCTTTCCGAATCATGAAATTTTCTGTAAAATGGCATTCAATCGTTATTGCATATTCTGCAATAAATGGATGATTTTGCATATTTTACGAAAAATGCCTGTTTTTGCATATTTATTGCGCATATTTTTGTATATTTTGCAATAATTGCATGTGGTTTTTGAATATTTTTGATTATTTGATTTGCAACCATTTAAATTTGGTGTGACATATTTTGGGAAAAGATTATTTATGTATATTACTTTTATGTTCACTTCATATTTTTGTTGTTTTTGACAAATTAATTTTATATGTATTTTAAAAGTAATTATTTTTCTTTTGTTAAATAACATACAATATTTATTTTTGTACCGATAAAAATATATAAGAAAACTATTTTTTAATTGCATATTTTATCTGTTTTTAGCGCATATTTTAAATTTTTTAGTGCATGAGATTCCTAGCCCTAGTGGTAACTAAATCGGACGTTCCGTTGTTGAGTTTTGATCAAAAATGACTTTGCAGCAAACCAAACTTTGTAACAAATTCATTACGAAGCTTTCGGTAACTTTCAGATTTTGAAATTCGATTTTGTTTCGAAATGGTAAAGAAAATCGCATGAGCTGATTGAAATCGAAACGTAATTTCGTTACGAAATCATACGTAATGTGGTAACGAAATCCGAACGGAATGTAGTTACGAAACCGGAACGAAATGTAGTTACGAAAGTTCGTTATTAATTCATAATAAAATAAATTGGCTAGTTATAGTAGTGGGGAGTTTTGAAGTATGGGGAGTTGCGAAGCACGGCCATAGATGTCGCTGAGACCCCTTTTGCATTGATCAGGACTTGAACTTGACGAAAGCTTTCACATTGGTCAAGACTTGAATTCTATTTTTTGTCTTCTTTCCTTGTTTTCTAAAAATAAAACAAGATAGGTAGCAAGCAAATGAATTATAGTTTATAGAAATTTGCAAACTGAATTTTAATTTTTTACCACGATGGAAGTTAACAACATGTTTTTGCTTAAAAATTTAATGCAACCGAAGCTTAACAAACTCAGATTGATATGCGAAAAATAAAATAAAAAGCACTGTCAACAACGCGAAAATAACAAAAGGAATACGAAAAATTGCCGGTACAGCTTTAAGTTTCTTTTTCCCTTCCGTCGTTTCCGATGTGAGGCGAATTGCCTACAAACTCTGAAACTTGACTTCAAGTCTTGATCAATATAAAAGGGGTCTTAGCAGTGGTTTTGATCGCCATTACCTACTGTCAAAAATTTTTCACCTAATATCTAAGTTTCGTACTAGTACTCATTCCGATAGCACACTTTTTTCGTATCACTCCAACATTTTTTTAGAAATTTTTTTGAGAATTCGTGTTGTGGCATTTTCATAAACATTTTCAAGCGAATCGAAAAGCTGAGTACACACAAAGAAATCAGCACTGATTCAGCTTTCTCGAAGTTCAAAAGGATTTATGCGAAAACATTCGATGAGTTACCGAAGCGGTCGGAATTTTAAAATAGTAGCAAATAGGGAGAGAAATATGACAGATGTCAACTTGAAATCGTATTTAACATGCGTATTACGCCATTATTTGTAAAAAATTCAAATGTTTAGTGCAATTTCAAGGATTTTTTTCAATATATTTTGTTATTTTTCTATCTTTTTCCTTACGAAAAATGTAGTTTTTAACCTGCGGAGTTGGAGAAATATTAAAAATATAAGATAATTATTAAATCTAATATGAAACTTCAAAAACTATAAGAAAACACTTAGAAAACTTTGAAAACTCTATGAAAACCATAAGAAAACTTCAAAATAATCATAGTAATATATCATTTTATCCGATCCAATGAATAAGTAAACATTTTTTAGAACTAAAACTCCTTAAACTAAAAAAGTTTAGCTCTTTTCATATACTTGAAATGTTAACTTTTTGTAAATTTGCATCCCAATAACTTCCAAACCACTTGAAAGCGGCTGATATTTCCGGAATTACACTTAGAAGGTTTTAATACATATGATTAAAAAAAATTTAAATTTCAGTTTTCGTTCATCTTCAATTGTTCCTTTATTTGTTCAGCGATTCATTGGAGTTCAATGAATCTGCCGAAATTCACCATAGAATTAAAACGAGGTTTTACTTCCGCTAGAAAGCTAATGTTTTTAGTTTATGTTTAGAAAATAAATTATTATTGCTTTCACTTGTTGGCAACCCTAGTTATTTTAGTTGCTCTCGTTCAATAACAGTTTCTATATATTTATGATTTATGTATGTATGTCAAAGTATTATGTTAGAACGTTAAACGTTATGTCTATTGTCGTTCTTTTTATATTCGACTTCAAAGCAAACACACGTCTGCATAATACGCGGTAATTAATATTCAATTATTGTATAATATTGTAACTATTTTATATTTCTTGTAAATAAAGGCTAATCTTAGGATAAACTTCATCTTTTAATTCACAATCATAACATTTTGGCGACGAGGAAAACGCTTAAAAATCTGAGTCAAACGCAAGATGACTTCGACTTCGTTGGAACATGTGGTGGCGCAGCTCCTTGTGAGGCAACAGGAGACAGCAGAAAAACAGCAACAGCTCATGGAACGTTTAATCAACGCAACTCAACCAACAAACAACACAAATTCATCGCGATCCCCGGTGCCCAGCACAGCAGGTACAGCAGCAGCTAACGGGGTGGAGAATTTGGTGGAGATGCTCGCAAAAAGCATACGCGAGTTTGTATACGATCCAGAGGAAAATCAAATTTTTTCAAAATGGTTCGCCAGGTATGAAGATGTTTTTCTAGTCGAAGCTGAGCAGCTCGACGATGCAGCAAAAGTGCGCCTACTGCTAAGGAAAATGTGCACAAGTGTTTTTGAAAAATACAAAGACTATATTCTACCGAAAAAACCGAGGGAAATAGTTTTCGACGACACAGTCGCTACGCTTTCAAAATTATTTGGACGTAAAGAGTCTCAGTTTTCTGTGCGGGTCAAGTGCATGCAACACGTTCGTGATAAAAATTCAGACATTGTCAGCTATGCAGCAATTGTCAATCGCATGTGTGAAAATTTCTCGATTGAAAAATGCACCGTAGACAATTTCAAATGTCTGATGTTCATTAACGGTTTGCAGTCGCCGAATGACAGTGACATTCGGGCAAGATTGCTAAACATGCTGGACACAGAAACTGAAGATTCCCCTCTAACAATTGATAATTTAGTTGCAGAAATTCAACGTTTAAAAATTCTGAAAAATGATGCTAAAATGGTGGAACACACATCAGCAAAAATTCAAACGGTCGATGTTCACCCGAAGCCGAAAAACAAATCGAGCAAAATGGAGTTACCGAAACGGCCATGCTGGCAGTGTGGTAGTATGCACTTCGTGCGCGATTGCGATTTTACAAATCATAAATGCACTCAATGCGGTCTCATCGGTCATAAAGAAGGATTTTGTTCATGTTTTTCAGCACGCAATAAAGCAAAAACTTCGGACAGTCAGGTTTTTAAAAAGAAAAAATTTAGAAAAACGCGCTCAAGCACTAAAAGCGTATATGCAATGAGTTCTGTATCTCAAAATAGACGTTTTGTGTCATTTAAAATTAATAATACAATTTTAAAATTACAGCTAGACACAGGATCTGATATGACGATCATTTCAGAGCAAAATTGGATTAAAGTCGGACGTCTACCACTGCAGCAGTCTCAGCACGTGCCACGAGATGCATCGCAAAACAAAATCAACATAATCGGCGAATTTACAGCAGCGGTGGAAATAAATAAAAAGCAAGCACAAGCAGTTATTACGGTGTCTACAATGCAACATCTAAATTTATTGGGCTCTGACCTGATGGAACAATTTGAACTGTTTGAAGCTCCAATTACATCCTACACAACATGTCACAACGTACACGTGAGTAATATAATTACAGCCAGTAGTTTGAAAGGTATGTTTCCAAACGTGTTTCGACCCGAAATCGGACACTGCACAGCGTTTAAAGTACACTTGCAACTTAAACCACATGCAACTTCAATATTTCGACCAAAAAGGCCAGTAGCATACGCGGCAAGGGAGCCAGTTGACAATGAATTGAGAAGGTTAGAACGCGAGGGAATCATTTCACCCGTACAGTTTTCAAAGTGGTCTGCCCCTATAGTAGTTGTTAGAAAAGCGTCTGGTGCTCTACGCATATTTGGAAATTACTCAACAGGGCTCAATGAGCAGCTCGAACCACACACATTTCCACTGCCACTGCCTGACGAAATATTTGTTAATTTTAATGGATGTTCATATTTTTCTATAATTGATTTGAATAACGCATACATGCAAATAGAAGTTAATGAGGACACGAAGAAACTTTTAGTTATCAATACGCACCGAGGTTTATTTACATTTAATCGACTTGCACCTGGAGTCAAGTCTGCCCCGGGCGCATTTCAGCAAGTGATGGAGTCAATTTTATCTGGTATTAATGGCGTTTTTCCATATTTAGACGATGTTGTCATTGCGACGCGCACGAAAGATGCAAACATAAAAGCAGTCGTAGAAGTTTTAAATCGTTTTAATTCGTACAACATGACCGTCAATTTTGATAAATGTAAATTTTTCGGAACAACTTGCATTTATTTGGGTTTTCAAATAGATAAACACGGAATACGTCCAGATAAAAATAAAATCGCAGCTATTTTAGAGCTACCGCCTCCAAGCGACAAAAATTTATTTATGAAATGCGACAACTTCGTGCACCTCTAGATCATTTGTTAAAAAAAGAAGTGAAGTGGAACTGGTCTCCGCAATGCCAAAAAAGTTTTTTACGTTTTAAAGAGCTCATGTCGTCGGATTTATTGTTGACTCATTACAATCCCAAGCTGCCAATCAAAGTCGCAGCAGATGCATCCAACGTTGGATTAGGAGCGTATATTTGTCACGTGTACCCAGACGACTCAGAGAAAGCAATTTATCATTGTTCTAGAGCACTAACACCTGCTGAGAAAAACTACTCTCAAATAGAGAAAGAAGGCTTAGCTTTAGTGTTTGCAGTGGTAAAATTTCACAAATTTTTGTACGGCAGGAAATTTACGTTACAGACCGACCATAAGCCATTGTTAGCAATTTTCGGCAGTAAAAAAGGCATTCCAGCTCACTCTGCAAATCGACTTCAGCGATGGGCACTGACACTTATGTCGTATGATTTTAATTTAGAATATGTGTCTACAAATCAATTTGGTGCAGCAGATCTTTTATCGCGTCTCATTAGCAGCACAACCAAGCCTAATGAAGAAGCAGTCATCGCATGTATTCTACTGGAAGCAGAAATTAAACAAATCGCTGACAAAATTACACATGCACTCCCTGTCACATTCAAAATGATTCGTGCAGCAACGCAAGCTGATCCAGTTTTACAAGATGTCATCAATCACCTCACCAATGGCAGGTGGCCAACGATCATTTCGGAAAATTTGAAAAATTTATATGCAAGAAGAGAAGAATTAAGCGTGGTAGACAATTGTTTGATGTATAATGAACGCCTGGTGATTCCAAAGTGTTTTCGAAAAAGAATTCTAAAGGAGTTGCACAAGGGACATCAAGGTATCGAGAGAACCAAAGCTCTAGCAAGAAGCTACGTTTATTGGCCCTCAATCGACGAGGAAATTAAACAATTTGTGCGTTCATGTGGAAAGTGCGCTTCAGTAGCCAAAACTTTACCAAAAACAACTTTATCTTCTTGGCCGAAATCGGATCATCCCATGCAAAGAATTCATATCGATATAGCCGGTCCAATTCGCAATTTGTACTACTTTGTGATAGTCGACTCGTACTCGAAATGGCCGCAAATATATGAAATTAAATCAATATCATCATCGACAATTATTGATTGCATGGTGGATTTTACATCACTTTTTGGGAATCCAGAATTAATTGTGAGCGACAACGGCACGCTATTTTCAAGTAACAGTTTTGCCGAGTTTTGCAAACATCGCGGGATTTTTCATAAATTTACAGCCCCGTATCACCCACAGTCGAACGGACAGGCGGAGAGATTCGTTGATACTCTCAAACGATCTTTGAAAAAACTCGAAGGTGCAAATTCAAATAAACATAATTTACAAATTTTTTTGCAATGTTACAGATTAACACCTAATCACAGCGCGCCAGATGGAAAGACACCAGCTGAACTTTTCATAGGGAGAAGCCTGCGGACAGAATTGGATCTTCTCAGAAAACCACCAAAAGTTAGTCAGCAGTATGACGTGATTATGGAACAACAGTTTAATAAACAGCATGGTGCCAAAAAGCGAAATTACGAAATTGGTGACCCAGTTTATGCCAAACTCTACAAATTGAATCAATCACAATGGTTCCCTGGTACGATTCGTAAAGTACTTGGAAAAGTCAACTATGAAGTGGAAATTGAAAACTATCCTATATTCAAAGCAGTTAGGTCGCACGCAAATCAACTACGTCTTCGATATTCAAATTCAAAAATCAAGCACTCAAATGTGGATACATTGCTTCAAGACTTCGAACTGTTTTATGAACCAATAAAGAGCGTTAACACCAACAACCAAAATAATTCAAATCGACATGAAATACCGATTGAGTCAATAACACTTCTACCTGATGCGACAACCATTCAACTCGATCCAACAACAACAACAACCGCACTGGATTCGTCAACAACAATAAACGAGCAGCCAAATCAATCTTCAGCCAGCGTATCAAACAACAACACCACGCCTGAGAATAATCGAGCAAATAGAGATGCTCATACTGAACCATCTTCCGATTTACGTCGCTCGAGAAGACTCAAGAGACCTCCAGTTTGGGTTCCAGATTATCATCTGCCTAAAAAGAAGGGGAGATGTTGGCAACCCTAGTTATTTTAGTTGCTCTCGTTCAATAACAGTTTCTATATATTTATGATTTATGTATGTATGTCAAAGTATTATGTTAGAACGTTAAACGTTATGTCTATTGTCGTTCTTTATATATTCGACTTCAAAGCAAACACACGTCTGCATAATACGCGGTAATTAATATTCAATTATTGTATAATATTGTAACTATTTTATATTTCTTGTAAATAAAGGCTAATCTTAGGATAAACTTCATCTTTTAATTCACAATCATAACATCACTTACTTCTACTTATAGTTCTATTGTAATATACTCAAATCATTCTTATGTTCTATTTCATTTCAGGCTTCATATGAACACATAACCGCTGCACCGTTAAAGCAATCATGAAAAATCCTCGAAACAACAAAGGATTATAAAAGAATAAGTTAAGACATAAACCAAGAAACGACAAAAGTTGCTCAAGAATAAGAACTCACAGTATTCGAGGCATTAAATTAATTCCAAGAAACTTTCAAACCAAATATTTGTTTTTTGCTTTCATGCTAACTTTGTTGCTAACTACTGTTAAACAATTTTTGTTTTTGAATTAGTTGTTAATTTTATCAAGCTTTTCAAGTACATACTAATTAGTTTAAAATAGGTATAAAATGCAGAAAATATTTTTATTGTAAATTGTTACGCAGGTAGGCAGTTGCGCGAGTAAAATGGGCTCATTTAAATGCTGTTCCAAAAAAAAGCAATTCGAAGAAAAGGTTTTCAGGAATAAAAAATTAAAATTATATAGCAAAGTATTGTAAATAACTGTTGTGTATGAATGCATTATATTCAGAAGTAGCGCTATAAGCTTAAATTTCAAGTTTTTTAAAATTGATTTTAAATTAGAAGATGTGTTTTTTTTTGCTTATCAGAAAACATTTAAAGTTTAATTCAAATTCATATTTAATGACAATTTTTCAAGTCCAACAATTAACTTATATTACACAGTTCAACAAAGAAAACAAAAAATAAAAGATCGATGAATTCTGGTAGAGGAGATAAAAACAAGTTATACGTGCATTAATTTTTATTAGTGCCAATTTTAATAAATTTACGAATTTATTAAGTTTTAAATAAGCTATTTACTAACATGAAAAGAAATAAATCTACTAAATATATGTCTTTGATACAGTGGTTGTGTTCATAGCAGTGCGTGTTCATATATGAGAAATATTTTTATATAATATTTTAACCCTTTAGCGCACATTTTTCTGTGTCTTTTTACCCGTTTTAAAAAATGTTGAAAAATTATCCTTAAACGTAGTTGTACAGACAGAAAATATTCTATTAAAATGTTCCTTGGAAAATTTCACTATTAGTCTCTTTTAACAAGATTTGTCTACAGCGTATACATTTGGAGAAAAATAGTAAGCTTAATTTAAAAACTCCCTAAGAGAATGCAATGAAAATTGTTATTTAAATTCTTAGAATTTTTTAATACATTTAAAAAAATGTAATAAATAAAATTTTAAATTTAAATAACCATTTAGTTCAGCTGGCGTTTAGAGGTATGTCAAGCTTTTACAGGTATGGTCTAATGTGACAGGAGAATTGTAAGCCCATGCTAATGCACATTGGGTCCGTTCGCCACTGTCAATGACATCGATGTGTTAAAAGGACGTACAAAATAAGAGGCGAGGGACATGCACCTACCATTGAGGGTATGTGAATTCGCATACCATGTAATATGTCCAAGTCTAAACTTGAAACTACTGGACAAGTTTTGATCATTTAAATTTCGGAGATAATAATTTTTTTACTAGAAGTACGTCTTATACAAATCTTGTCTAAAGCGATTTAGAGTGAAATTTACCAAGGAAAATATTTATAGTCTATTACAAACCTTTACGACTACATTTAAGGATACTTTAATAGAAATTTCATGAAAATTTAATTAAAATGTATATACAAAAATATTCTTAGAAATACTTACAATAGGTCTGCAAACAAAACAGCTATGTCAAATTCATATATTTAGTAATTTATCTACTCTGTATGTTAGTAAATGGCTAAATCAAGAGCAAATTTACAACCTTTGTAGATTAAAAATTGCTCAGGCGTAAACTTTTAAAACGCCGATACACATATAATTTTTTTTTTGTCTCCTCTATCAGAATCCATCGATTGGAGTTTGTCATTTTTGAATAGGTTAAAAATTGTCAAAGTGTTATTAAAAATTATCTTTGTCTTAAAATATTTTAAATGTCTGCCTGTGTTATCGCCAAGCTATTTTTGTGAGCACTTTTTTGTTGTTTTAAATTGTAAATATTTATACACACGAACCTTCGCAAGTTAACTTAAACCAAGTCAAGCTTTTGTTGAAAAATTCCCTCTTGTATTAATTTAAGTTAAGTGTAAAAAAAATCATGTAATAAATGTCCCAAAGTTTATTAATTAATTAGACAAACATTTCTGTATCAATTTTGAAAAAAGTTAAATTTCATCAATTAAAATCTCTTCAGTATTTTGAATGTATCAAGCGAGCTCTTGCCTTGCTTCTTGGAGAAGACAAAAACAAACGGAATGCCACAGTCTTCTAACAGATTCTGCTTCTTGGCATAACGCACACCGGCATCAAGTGCGCGTGACAATTCCTCGTGCCAGGTATTTTCTAGATTTTCTTCCATCAACAACGTTAAGAACATACCGCCCAGTAGCAGCAATTGACGCGCCATTGTGTGACAACGCACCACAGCCAGCAACTTTCCATACCTGCAGAACTTTAACCAACGCTCCATTTGGGACATGGGCACTTCGGGGCCCACGTCCAAGATTATCAACTTGCAGTGGAAATCGCAAATATTTTGCAATATGCTCATTTCAAAGGGATTGACAAATTGAGCACGAATCTCATCGTTGATCTCGAAGGGCGCGTGATAGATGGGTCGCTGCATGTACCAGGGAAACGTGCGATTCACATAGTCAAAGGTCAACTTCTGACGGCGCTCTTGCTCCAAATGCAGCAAATGACTGCGATCGGCTAAGCTGACAATGCGTTGTGGACGCACAACATTGCATTCATCATCGTCCGTATCCTCGTCGCGCGTATCATCTATTGCTTCTTCCGCAAAGGTCATCTTAAATTCCGTAACTGGTTGATAATTTTTAAAGCCTTTGGCGGCCAGCAATTTGTGCGCCCATAAATGATCAAATTTCGGCTCCGGCACGAAAAACTCCGAGGTATTCTTGCTGTGCGTATCGCAGACATTATCATACAAGATGAGTGGCCATAAATTGTCGAAGAAAGTTTTATTTAAGGTTTGCGCTGACATTTTAAAAATTTCAGTTTTTTATGTAAGGAAAATTTTACAGCAATTGTCGAGAAATTTTTTAAATAAAATAATCAGTGAGGAATCTTCTTGAGCTAGGGAAGCCTAGTTCTCGCAGTAACTTAAATATCAAAAAAAAAAAAAAAATAATTCTAAAATAAAAAAAAAATATATTCCATTAGCAACAATTTTACTGCAAAAATGGAACCGTTGACAACAAGTTCGTCAATGGCAGACCTCATGACTGATCCGAGAATCGGAAACTTGATTGAGCATTTGCGCAATAAGCTGCGCTGCTCGATGCAGGCCAATGATTTGGAGCGTGTAGCGCAGGCACTCGATCAGCTTACAAAATTTCAAAATCACGAACTTTTTAAGAGCATGCTAGGCGAAACCGTACACCAAGATCCATGTGCAGCGAACGTGGATGTTGGTTTAGAGGAGGAGGCGGTTGGTTTAGAGGAGGAGGCGGTAGGCAATCAAAACGACATCACAAGCCAGATGCAGTCCAGCCAAGATGAGTGTCGCTGTGAGTGGCTGTCAAGCGAGGGCGATGAAGAGGAATGCTTGAAGGCGGCCCTTGCCATGGAGCCTTATGTTGAACCGCCGGAAAATAGCTGGCATGGCTACTTCACAGGCTATGCAATACTCGATGCTTTCGAGAAGTTTAACATCAGCGAAACCAAGAAATGCATAGAAATCAATATAAACACGCCGGACGACGTGCTCGAGGGACTGATTCGTAAGTCAGCGCAGATGTTATCCAACTTTTAAACTCAATCTTCGTTTGCTTCCAGGTGCTGGCGTCAAGTGCTTCTGCATCGATCTCTTTGCGGGTACATCTTTTGAGAATCAACAGCTTGTTCTACGCTTGCGCGAGTCAGAGTTTTGCATCTGCAAAGAGATGGGCTATCCGTTTACAACAACCTTGCTGCTCAAGCTTAGTCCACGTCTGCAATATACTGGCTTTTTGGATCCGCGTCTGCTAAAAACTGCCGACCCCGAACAGCTAACATTGCAGAAGCACGACAAAGTGGTTTTAACCGTAAAGGCAGAATATTCCATGAAATGCAGCAAAGACATTATATTTGTAAATGCTAGGCTATTGATGGAAGATGTGCATACATGCGATATCATACTCGTTGGACCTGATATACAGCTGTTTGTCAAAAGTGTAAGCCTGAAAGCGTTGGATTGCTGCGTTTTGGTTGGCGGTGTGCTAGCATCACGCATGCCGGTGCTCTTCCCAGCGAGATGCAATAAATTTCACGTTTCCGTTGAGGAGCTAGAAGATATTACGTTCGCCAAAGAATTGGGCGTCAACGTCATTGTGTCCTATACGATGGGCACCAAAGAATATTTCGAAGATCTTCAAAAGATTTTACATGCATTCCAATGCGAAAAAATGCGTCTATTCACACGCGTTGTACTCAACGAATTAAAGGGTTGTGACAATGATTTTCGATGGGTCGCTGAGAGCTACGATGGCTTTATAATCGAGCTGACACCACCGCCTGATCCAAATCAAACTGAAATACTGCATCTCTGCCCGGCGGCAGAGCAGTTTCTGGAATGCGTCTTTCATCTAAAGAAGCCTATCATCATGGATCCTGGTGTCTTGGCGTTGCAACAATACGTTGTCGAACCCGACGACTATTTACACATCTTCTACTATCCGGACAAGTATTTATTCAAGTATACCAATCTGCGCAATGCTTTCAAGTTTTTTTGTCTGCAAACCGCCATCTTTGAGCCTCTGCCTGAGCAGCAACTGTCGCAACTACCCTATTGCGATTCATCAGAGGTGGGTAGCGACAGTTTGGCACTCGCTGCTGTTTCGGCTGCCTTTGAAATGCAGGCTACCGCTATTTTTGTGCTCGGTCTTACCGGTCTCATGGCCATGAAGCTGGCCCACTTTCGTCCCAAAATACCCATTATATTCGTTACACAAATGAAGTCGGCTGCTCAATTTATTTGCCTCTATCATAATATTATCATGTTGCACTACGGCAGCAAAGCCGCTACCAAGTCTCATCGTAGCTCTGTTTATAAGCACTTGCTTTATGGTCTGCTGTTTACAAAGTCGCGTAAAATGATACGTCATGCCGATAATGTGGTTTTCGTCTATGGTCAGGAACCGGGTACAAAATTTCCCGACAAGTATATTTCCTACAAATTTGATGAGAAATATTTTGCTGTGCATTTGAGCAAGATTTTATTTCCCAAAGAAATTATTTAGTTTTTTTAATTGTGTAATCAAAGAAAAAATATATTTATATCTAACATTGTTTAACCTTGATATTGATTTTGATATTTTAAGTGAAACTTTTAACTACACAATTTCTAATTGTAATTCGGAAAAGATTATTTGAAACTCAGAAAAAAGCAATTAAAATTTAAAATAAATCAATTAAAATTCAGAATATATCAGAATATTTATATACCTACATAATGCTAGCAGGCTGCAGTTGTCGGACGTTTTTTATCAATCTCCATAAGACAATGCATGTCAAACGAAATAAAAACATTACTTATTTTATTTATTTTGTTTTGGTGCGCAGCACTGCATTTAGATGTATCTCGCTATTCGCCTTGAACGTTCATCTGTTTTTTATACCCCCCACGTTTAACAAACCTAATAGGGGTATATTAACTTTGTCACTCCGTTTGTAAGGCCGATAAGGCGGCGTGGCCGGTATAGCAAAGTATATATATTCTTGATCGGCATCAGCTCCTGAGTCGATTTAGGCATATCCGTCTGTCCGTCTGTTTGTCTATGATCACGATAACAGCCGTAATTCTATAGCTATCGTAACGAAATTCAATATAGAAGCCTTTTATTAAATAGAGGTCAAGTTTGAAAATGAGACAAATCGGACGAAAACCACACCTACTTCCCATATAAAGTGACTTGATCAAAACGGTAAATTCTCTTTAAATTCCAAAATATTTAATCTAATGACTTAAAATTTTGCAAATAAGCTTTAACCTTTAATATGTACTTTGAGTATGAATTTTGTAAAAGTCGATAAAAATCACGTCTACCTCCCATACAAAGTGAGTTCACGAAAACGGTAAAATCTCTATCAATTCCGCAAAAATTAATGTAATGACTTCAAATGTGCACATAGGCTTTAACAATCAATATGTGCTTTAAATCGGAAATTTCGAAAAATCGAATGAAAACTATGGCTACCTCCCATACAAAGTGACTTAATAAAATCAGTAAAATCCCCTTCAATTTCACAAAAATTCCTACAAAGAATTAAAATGTTTCAAATTAGTTTAAATCTTAACTATCCACTCGATGTTTGAAATTTAAAAAAAAAAAACTGAAAATTCCGCTCACCTTCCATACAAAATGACGTAATCATAATAGTTAAACCTTTATAAATTCCAAAAAAATTAATGTTTGAACTTGATGTTGTAGTACAACAGTTGCACACAAAAAAGCTTTAATAAATAAAAAGGGCTGTGAGTTTCAGATGTGATATATTTGGATAAAAATCGCCAATAAAAGTAACGTCATAAAAATAATTCAAGATTCAAGACTTTAAATAATTTAAAATACGGCAGTGGTGGTATTTTAACTTCGGTCCAGCCAAGGATAATTCCTTACTAGTTTTTTTTTTTTTGCACTGTGCTAGTTGAGCAAAAAAGAAAGTAGTAAAGAGCAACATGGCGTTTATTGAAACTCTCGCAACACAAACGCGTGAAAAGAAAACGAATAAGCAATGCGGGACAGCTGGGATGATTACTTAAATAGCTTAACACTTCAATTAAATATACTTATTATTGAAATTTCGAAAAGAAACTACCCCTTTTAGATGCTGTAGCACAAATATGATATTTTAAAACTTTTTTCACAAAAATCTGTAAGTTTTTATGAAAAATTTTTGAGTTTGCCTGTAACAAAAAATTTGCACTTCAATTTTATATAATAGTATAGATATAGAAGTATAGATAGATATATGACGCGATTAAAGCAAATGGAAATGTTTTTTTTAAAAGCATCAGTACAATCTATTTATAACCGACTTCAAAAAGGAGGAGGCTCTCAAGTTGGTTGGTTCTTTTTTTTTTTTTTTAATGTATGTACATCGATAACTCCTAAAGAACTTGCCCAATTGCCACAATTTTTTGTCAATACTAGACGCGGAGGTGCCCGTCTAAAAAGTGGGCGGTATTCGACACAGGGTCGTGGCAATATAAGAAACACTTTGTATATCGACTAACATTAACACTAGGGTACTGAAATTTAGTTCAGGGGTTGGCACATTTATTAAAAGTGATGTTAAAAAAGTGGGCGTTATTCTATAAAAGGCGTGCCAGTATTAGAAAAACCCTGTAACATTGACTGTAATATTGACACTAGGATACTGAAATTAGGTACAGGGGTAGGCATAATTATAAAAATTTACTGTGAAGAAAGTGGGCGATGTTGGACAAAAGGGCGTGGCAATATAATAAAAATACTGAATCTCAGATAATATTGACTCCTCAGATAATTAATTAGATTACTGGAAATTAGTACAGGGTTACGAATAGTTATTACAAATTATGGTCCAAAAAGTGGGCGTAATTCGATAAAGGGCGTGGCAATATAATAAAAACGCTGTAACTCGAATAATATTGACACTAGGGTACTGAAATTAGGTACAGGGGTAGGCATGATTATGAAAATTTACTGTGAAGAAAGTGGGCGCTGTTGGAAAAAAGGGCGTGGCAATATAAGAAAAATACTGTATCTCAGTTAATATTGACACTAGGGTACTGGAAATTGGTACAAGGGTTGGAACAATTATTACAAATAACGGTGAAAAGTGGGCGTTGTTCGACAAAGCAATATTAGAAAAACGCCATAGCTCGAATAATATTGTCACTAGGATACTGAAATTAGGTACAGGGGTAGGCATAATTATGAAAATTTACGCTCAAGAAAGTGGGCGTTACTGGACAAAAGAGCGTGGCAATATAAGAAAAATACTGTTTTTTAGTTAATGTTGACACTAGGGTACAAAAATTCGTTACAAGAATGGGAAAATTGTTATCATAATCTTTAAAAAGGAAGAAATAAAAACTTTTTAACAAAAAAAAACCCAACTTCAAAACTACTACATAGTAAAAAATTATTTTAAATTACTTTTCACATAATTTCTTGGTCAAATTTGTTAATTTATTTATATTTTTCTATTTTTATTATCATAAATATATTAATTTCTCTAGTTAAAAAGTTTTTTGTACAAAAAGTTGTTGGTTAACACTGAACAGCAAACTAAAAATAGAAATAAAGTCCTTTTTTTTCATCTTTCTACGCTCTTTTGAGAACGTGGTAGGCGAAAGGTCAAAGTGAAATGGTTGAATTTCGACTACTGCCGAACTCGAGTTATGTATAAATATTCAAAAGTTGGAAGAAAAACCTTACCTTTAAACATTCTGCGACAACTTTGGTTTACACATTATCAAAGGAACTATCAAACAAACATTTTTCTAGTTGTAAGGTTCATCTGACTTAATAGAGAGGACTATTTCGATAGCTCATTATATGTTTCGTACAATTGTCTGAGGTTTGTAACAAGCTATTTGGCAGCTTGTGAAATAATAAATTTCTTCTTCATTTTTCCTCCATTTCTTCAGGTAGTAGTAAAAATGTAGTGATGAAAAGAGAGACTTCGCTATTTAAGTCTAGCTTCCATAGAACGATACTTAGAGGTATTTAGATTATTTGTTATAATTTCGTTATCAGCATTAAATAAAAGTATTGGAACAGAAAAATTGTGTAAAAGTCTTGAATTGGTAGCAAAGTGAAACTGTTAAAGTAATGTGATGAACAGTATAAGAAAGTATATTTGATGCTTCATTATCGCATGAGTTCGTTAAGAGTTGACTTAGTCACATGCTATTTTGGAATGATGATGGGGAAAACATCATGTAAATGATTGCCACATAATGTGCTTTATTGCCATCTCGTGTGTATTAACTAATAATTATATTAACTTAAACTAAAATTCAGGTTATGTACGCAGCTAAGACAGCAGTAAATTCATAATTTCCTTTTTTACAGATTTTTTTTTAGCTGGTTCCATTGTTTTAAGCATGGCCGCTACCAGTTCGCCGAATATAGCGTCCTCGCAACGGTCACTCTGCACTGGCCGATTTACTTCTTGCTTTACTATTTCACGCCCGCTTTGATTCGCTTTCTTTAAGCAATCTTGCTGTTCTATTTTTTCCGTTTCCTCCTCATTACTTTCTGTTATTGTTTCCTGTTTGATAGGGATTTTTTCAACAATTACTTTTTTGTTTGGTACTTGTTGTAGGACATTTCTTGCATTCTCTTCTAACACCGTTGATTCAATATCTTCGGCAATTTCTGCTTGCTCAGTTTCTTCTGCATGTGGCGTCTGTGGCTGTGTTTGCTCTTCTTCTGCTTCCGTCGTCTGCTCAAAGGGTATATCTGCTTCCATTACTATAGTATTTTCTACTTCTTCGATGTGCTGCTCCTCCATATTTTCCTCTTGTGTGTTTAGAAAGAATATTTCTTCGCCTTCAGAATCATTACCTGATTTCCACACCAAATCCTCTGCTGTTATTACAAATTCTGGTTTTATCCAGTTGTTGGACATGTTTTCGATTTTATGTTCGTACGCTGCAGCACGCACAGTTATATGTTCCTTCAAAAAAGCTAGCTCGTTGGAGTATTTGCGATGCATATGTGTCTGCTCATCATTCTGCAGATCTTTTGTGTAACGTTCACGCAATATGTACCAGCGACTCTTTAGAAATTGTTCTACAGAAATAATTTCGTTAATTATTAATACTTGATGAAAGCAATGCCATTTAATTAGGTATACCTTCCAATTTCAATGAATCTGCTAAGATTTTCCAAAGCCTCTGCCTCTCCTCGGCATTTGATTGTCTTTGATACAATTGTGGATACTTTTTAACGTTGTTTATAATTTCCACATTGAGGTCCATTGTTATAACGCGTTGGTTTGAAAAATTAACAATAAAATTAAACAAATGCCAACATCCATGACGTCCAGTAGAAATGCACAAAACTTTTTTAATCAAAGCTTTTAATAGCAGCTGTTTTGTTTATTCACAATTAAAGTTGATGTTATGAAACAAGCAGCGTTGCCAGACGATTTTTTAAAAAACTGTAAGTTCCCAAAAATAGGGGTAGATTCAGTGCACTTGCGTGTGCAGTTGAGGACTTGAGGAGTTGTGCAGTTAGGTTATCGTGAACACACCACTATCACTATGTTTTTGTAAAGTGCACAAGTCTTCAACTGCACAGGCAAGTGCACTGAATGGTGAATGCCCCTTATGTTTAATTTAATTGGTATATAAATATTTAGTAAAATGAAAATAATAAAAACCATTACAATTTAATTTAACAATAGCCTAAGCAGTTAAAAAAACTTTTAAGAGCATTTGTACTTCTGAATAGATCACATTTTGTTTATTGTTTTCAAAATTTGATATTATTAATTTTCGTAAATTGGCTCTATAAATTTTTTTTGTGCATTTGATTTGATTTAATAAATTTAATTCAATTTGATGCATTCTTTTTAAGAGATCTTTTTTTCTTAAAATATTACAAAGTGCGGCAATTTCTAAGTTATTTCTAAGTTTTGTTTTAATAACTTTAATTACTAAAAATATTCTTTCTTCATTTGCAGAGGATATTGGAATGCATAGAGCAACAGAAATTATTTTTCCCAAAAGAGAAAATGCTTCACTACCATCATTTGTTTTCATTTTTAAAATAGAAATGCATATAACATTTGACAAATGTTGACTCATTTGCGATAAAAATGGGCGATAAGCATTTAAAAATTTAGTTGGAAACAGTAGTCCCACATCTTTTAAAAACTAATTTTCAAATTCAACTTTAATTTACAGTTTCTTACATAGCTCAACATAAAATTTTATGCAATGTTTTCTGAAATCTATTTCCTCCGATTGTAGTAATTTATGAGTCGACATCAATGCTATAGATATTTCACTACATTAATAAATATCTTTCAGAGGCTTTAGATTGCAAATATTGGTAATATCAATTATTTTAAATTCAGTTACGTTAGCAAACTCATCTCCTAATTTTCTTAAAAACCACATGTAAAAAATAAATGACCATTAAATTGACATATCGAAGCAAATACAATTTGCAGCCTTCTATGTTATTACTAAGATGGTATAATTTTAATGATGGAATATAATTGCAGGGCAGCAAAAGTCACAGGACTTTAATTTATAAAATTTTTTAACTATCAAAAATAAAAAAATAAAAAACCGACAATATTTATATATAAAAATAAAAAACCGAAAATATTTATATTTAGTTTTTTACATCTGAAATTTTTTAAAAAAAAATAATTTTAACTTCGAGTCATTTTGAAAAAGTAAAGCCTGTTAAAAAACTGTAATTTACAATTAAAACTGTGAATACGGTACGATGGACACAAGCTTGTTTTCACATTTTAAAACAAAAAGCGTATAAAGAAGATAGCACTGTTTTGTGTGAAAGAGATGCATTTTGAATTTAATTGTATTGAAAATTCAACAAGTGCTGTACTCAGAGTAGTCAGGTTTGTATGATATATCGTACTTACAGTATTTTTTGACCTCTTGTGAGATGCTGTGGGATAAGATTAAAATTAACGCTATTTGTGAGAAAAATTGTACCAAAGAGATTGCTACAAAGAGATTTCTACCACGAGCGGTAAAAATAGAAGTGAAGCAAATAATAGCTGCGTCCCATTCGCTTCAAAATAAACCCGTTTTTTTTTTTTTTACATGCAAAGCAAAAACAAAAATAAAAATCCTATAACAAATATGATTATTTTTGCTATCCACATAACATTGTGATATAGCCTTTAAAAAATTTGAAACATAGGTGCCACACCTGTATATTTTTATGAGCTGTCATTTCATTTTTTGAATTATTTGTTTGTTTGATACAATGACTAGTAGGTAGCCATGACAGCTACCTATTTTCTCACGAGCTGCGACCATCGAATGTTAAACAAAAGAAAACAAAACAAACCGCGTGTGTCACACACATTGGACGCATTCAGCGGAGCCAACAGTTGCATTTAAATTATTTATTTAATTGCATAATATTAATAAATTAAATTTACAACTTTTCTGACGTTTAGAGTAAAACACATTTAGAGAAAAACATAATTCACTAAGGTATCGCTACCAAAACAGTTCACAACAATTTTGAACGACACACGTTCTCATGACACCTAATAATTATTGTATCATATTTGCTTGTTTGAATTTAATTTTGACTGCAACGGTAGTGCCTTCTACGAGTCGTTTTTCTTGCCGTTCCTTCGAGAAAATTTGTTATCGTGATTATATTAAGGCGAAAGGAATGCAGTTAATGTATAAAGCAAAGGTTTACTAATGAATTTATTTGTTTATGGTGGTGTGTTTAAAGTTTTTTTGGTGTTTAGCAAGCAAAACGTTAACAATTTAAAATTTAAAAAAACAAAATTTATATCTGGAAGAAAAAAATCATTGTCACAGATTTCTTCATTCAAAAACACAACAAGATCTTAAACATTTATGAATTTCACAAACGTTGATTTTTTTCCCATGCTATTCGTTATTCGCTCCGTTCATATTAGCTACGTTCCTTTCACCTTAATATAATCACGATAACAAATTTTCTCAAAGGAACGGCAAGAAAAACGACTCGTAGAGGGCACTACCGTTGCAGTCAAAATTAAATTCAAACAAGCAAACATGATACAATAACTATTAGGTGTCATGAGAACGTGTGTCGTTTAAAACTGTTGTGAACTGTTATGTTACTCTAAACGTCAGAAAAGTTGTAAATTATTTAATTTAATTATTAATATTGTATTATGCAATTATATAAATAATTTAAGTGCAACTGTTGGCTCCGCTGAATGCGTCCAATGTGTGTGACACACGCGGTTTGTTTTATTTTCTTTTGTTTAACATTCGATGGTCGCAGCTCGTGACACAATAGGTAGCTGTCATGACTACCTAATAGTCATTGTATCAAACAAACAAATAATTCAAAAACCGAGATGACAGCTCATAAAAATATTCAGGTGCGGCACCTGTAGGCGTTTTTGTTTTGTGTGTCCGAGCTGAGCAACAACTGTCAAAAACAGATCAGCGTTTATTTTTTACCTTACAGTCAAACCTAAATCAGCGCGTTAGCGTTTTTTATCTGTCAAAAATTTCTCATGCCCATACGATTTATATGTAGCAAACCATAATAACGCGGCGGCAACGCTGAGCGGTTGGAAAATCCAATTTTGACAGAGCGTTAACCCAATCAACCATTGTGTAATAGTGTTTGGAGTAAGCTTACCTACAATGGAATAATGAAAGCCTTTTCCAAACATGCTTTGAAAACACTTTTCTACGTAATAAATTTACTAGTTGTGTTGTAAAATTGTATCGAAACGGGAAAACAGTAAGCTTTTTATAGCAGTGCTTGAAGTTAGCTTACTGGTAGTTTAATTAACAAGCGATTTCAAAGCATGATTGGAAAATGCTTTCAGATGTAATAGTTTCACAACGTTCACATTTTAAGGGAATTCCCAATCATTGAAAATTGCAATTGAAATAAAAAATGAAGTCCCATCACTAACAATTTTGATGTTAGTGGCTTGAGTTCAGTGATAATTAGAACTCGTGTAATGATGATTGTCAGTCTTTTATAATATTTTTATGGTTAAATAAATACTTTTTATTTTGTTAGTTACATCAATGTGCTAAAAAAAATATATATTTAATGGTCCAAATAGTTTATATTTGTATTAAATTTCTTTTGAGTGGCAATGTTTTTACCTATTGTGTACTAAACATAAAGTTTCTATAGATTCGGATGTGAGGTCTTTCATATTGATTCATTTTACAAAGAAGATTAATTTTAGCTGCTATGCTAACGGCGAGCAAATTGGATTACTTAAATTTCTGAAAAACCTGTGTTAAAAGCTTGCAAAAATACTTACTTCCCATTATTTAATAAATGTTTTAATAATATTTTTATAACACTTTTTTCCAATTTTTTATAAACAGTTGTAAATTACTTACAATAACACTTACTTCCAATTATTTAATAATTATTTTCAATAATACTTTTACAACAATTTTTTCCAATTGCAAAGTAAGTATTGTAGAAAGCTTATTAACAACACTTATATCCAATTGAATAGTAAACGCTTGGAATAATATTACAGTAAGGAATATTTTTCCAAGGGTTCCTTTTTGCTTATTCTACAATTACTTGAAAGCATTTCACAACAGTTTTTACAACCTTTTTCTAAGCGCGATGCTTACGCTTGTAAGCTTACTATAAGCTTATTCCAAGCTTGTTTGGCTTATTGGGAAGAAGTGAAGTTGCACACATCAAAAGCAAAAGTGAAAGCAAAGTAATTTTAAAGTGACAACAATTGTTTATTTTTTACTCTTTTTCGAACGTTTATTGAATTTGCAATATGGAGGTAAGAATTTTGTTGATAATTATAGTTTAAGTATAGTCTTAATGCTTGTGAAAATTATAGCACCTAATAGAATTAGTGCAAAGAAACCCATGTCTTTATATTAAGAAGGAACCTAAATACAAAGATGTTAAATTTAAAGAAAAAATTTGGGAAGAAATTGGCAAAGAATTAAATCTGCCGGGTAGTATAACAATTCGCTTAATATACTATAAAATTTCTAATTGCAAAATATTTCTTTTATCTAAAGATTGACATTTGCTTGCCGCCTACCGCTTTTATTTAGGTATGGTACTTACGCGTTAACGTAAAGCGGCTATCAACGCTCCGCTCAACGCGCTGATTTAGGTTTGACTGTTAGACTTAGCTGTGTTCAAAATATGCGTTTCTTTTCATGGTCTGCTCAAAGCCTGAGTGTTAGTCAGATGCTGTCGACGAGCTCAGAATTTTTTTACTGAGTACTAAGCAATCGGCTGCCAACCCATACATAAAAAAAACAATAAGCAAAAAATGACTGGAACTAGTTTAGAATTTACTATTTTTTATTAAATTTAGCTATTTATATAAAAATTACATATCTTGGCATTTAAGTGGACGAAAGAAGCAAATGTTTCCAAAATGTTTCATTACCAAATCAGACCAATTTTTGTTTGATTTAATGTTGTCAGCTCAGGTTACGGTGGGTTTGATCAGATCTGCTCAGATCTGTGGTCTGATGTGGAAAAAGAAAATCGCCTACAAGTGTTTCAAATTTTTTGAAGGCTATATCGCAATTTTACATGGATAACAAAAATAATCCTATTTGTTATAGGATTATTATTTTTGTTTTTGCTTTGCATGTAAAAAAAATTAATCTGGATTATTTTGAAGCGAATGGAACGCAACTATTATTGTAATTCGCATTATTATCCGCATTGCTGTCCACATCCCAGCCAGACACCTAACAGCAAAATATGCCATATATATGCATATATGTGCATACGCACAACGATGTGCAGATTATATGGATAACCCAATAAGCCAAACAAGCTTGGAATAAGCTTATAGTAAGCTTACAAGCGTAAGCATCGCGCTTAGAAAAAGGTTGTAAAAACTGTTGTGAAATGCTTTCAAGTAATTGTAGAATAAGCAAAAAGGAACCCTTGGAAAAATATTCCTTACTGTAATATTATTCCAAGCGTTTACTATTCAATTGGATATAAGTGTTGTTAATAAGCTTTCTACAATACTTACTTTGCAATTGGAAAAAATTGTTGTAAAAGTATTATTGAAAATAATTATTAAATAATTGGAAGTAAGTGTTATTGTAAGTAATTTACAACTGTTTATAAAAAATTGGAAAAAAGTGTTATAAAAATATTATTAAAACATTTATTAAATAATGGGAAGTAAGTATTTTTGCAAGCTTTTAACACAGGTTTTTCAGAAATTTAAGTAATCCAATTTGCTCGCCGTTAGCATAGCAGCTAAAATTAATCTTCTTTGTAAAATGAATCAATATGAAAGACCTCACATCCGAATCTATAGAAACTTTATGTTTAGTACACAATAGGTAAAAACATTGCCACTCAAAAGAAATTTAATACAAATATAAACTATTTGGACCATTAAATATATATTTTTTTTAGCACATTGATGTAACTAACAAAATAAAAAGTATTTATTTAACCATAAAAATATTATAAAAGACTGACAATCATCATTACACGAGTTCTAATTATCACTGAACTCAAGCCACTAACATCAAAATTGTTAGTGATGGGACTTCATTTTTTATTTCAATTGCAATTTTCAATGATTGGGAATTCCCTTAAAATGTGAACGTTGTGAAACTATTACATCTGAAAGCATTTTCCAATCATGCTTTGAAATCGCTTGTTAATTAAACTACCAGTAAGCTAACTTCAAGCACTGCTATAAAAAGCTTACTGTTTTCCCGTTTCGATACAATTTTACAACACAACTAGTAAATTTATTACGTAGAAAAGTGTTTTCAAAGCATGTTTGGAAAAGGCTTTCATTATTCCATTGTAGGTAAGCTTACTCCAAACACTATTACACAATGGTTGATTGGGAAGTTACTATCTGTGTGATCTGGCATCTCTGTCTGCCACATATGCTCTAGCCATAAAAAAGGTTTCGCTGAACTGCTCACACCAATAACAAATTCAGCTGCGCACTCTTCTCCCCCATGCCGTTGTCATGACCACCCCCTTCCCTAGAGATTAAAACTGACATTTTATTTCCAAATAACAAAAGCCAATTTGTAAATTAATCTATATATATAAAAATGGTGTAAAAAATGTATAGTAAAACATCAATTGAGAATGGCTGGGCCGATTTGTCTAAAATTTTTTTTCAGTTGTTTATAATTGCCAGGAGAAGGTTTTTACGAAGGAAAATTTTGGAAAAACCCTCCGGGAAAGTCCGATAGGTGGCGTTGGGGTGGACTTATATCGAAAATTTGAATTTATGGACCAATTTAACTGAAATTCAGAATGTATGTTTGTTTAATCATAAGAAAATAATTTGTGTATAAATGGACCCGATAGGTGGCGCTGGAGTGGACTTCTATCGAAAATTTGAATTTATGGACCAATTTAACTGAAATTCAGAATGTATGTTTGTTTAATCATAAGAAAATAATTTGTGTATAAATGGACCCGATAGGTGGCGCTGGGGTGGACTTATATCGAAAATTTGAATTTATGGACCAATTTAACTGAAATTCAGAATGTATGTTTGTTTAATCATAAGAAAATAATTTGTGTATAAATGGACACGGTAGGTGGCGCTGGGGTGGACTTATTTCGAAAATTCAATGGCGTGAAAAGTGATTTTGGTATTGCCACAATTTTGAAATGCAATCCTGGTACGAGGGGGGTAGCGAAGCACACCGGGTTCAGCTAGTTTATTTTATTTTTTCAATAAATAATTTACCTTTATATTGTGGTTAGTGATTACCTTAGAAATTAATGTGATGATACACACAATTTTTATAAAATACATGTGTTTTTATATAAACAGCAAAAATGGCACCAACGACAGCAGCAATTGCTTGAAAATGTTTAAAGTTTATGTCCAGTTTAATGTTGATTATCCAGTAAGCCGATTATGTTTCCCGGGAATCTGCTTGGTTTTCTGAAAATAAAATTTTTTTAATTTGATTTAAATTATATTATTTGTATACTTCCTTTCGATTGCACTGCTTATTTTGTTTGGTTTGTTTTTTTGCTAGTTCAGTATATTTTTGGCCGTAAAAGAGCAAGATATACTAACATTGATAACTTCCCTTTTTTATCATAACATCAGAACGTATGAGTGCATTGGTGAAAACCAAATTTTGTTTCAATGTGTTTGTGAATGCGTTAGAGCTGAGCAGCTGGGAATTATTATAATGTGTGCAACACAAATAACGAATAGTACGAAAAATGTACACCTTTGTGAATACCATAATTATGAAAATTATTGTTTTATTAATTGAAAATGTTAAAATTGATTTCAATTCAGGTCTGCTTTCGTTAATTTGCTTGAAACTTTGTTATAATCACTGTATAATTTTATATTTTAAGAAATTTTGATGTTTTCGTTGACTTAAAGTATTTTGTGGTGATTTGTGAGAGTTTATGGTAATTTGTAGTATTTTTGACGTGTGATATTTTCTGAGAATTCAATGCGAGACACAGAGAATTTTAATGTATTTTCAAATTGCCATGTCAAATTAATTTTTTTACAAAAATATAATCTTGTATGTATCAAAAATTACGATTTTTCTTCGAATTATATGCTGTCATTAATAAGCTGAAAATATTAAATATTAATTGGAATAATTTTACTTTAGCAACCAAGCCCTCGTTTTTCATTTGTATTTTGGCCTCCTTAATACAATGGTATAAGAAATTGTTAGTTTCTTATGATTTAGGAGTTAATTTTTTTCAGGTAAATAATTGTAGTTTTTCTCTTATATTTTACTGCGGAAAAAACAAGATTCAGGTTGTTGCCAATGATTTTCAGCCTTCTCAATGCAAAAGGTCAAAAAATGTTTGTCTCCTATAGCTTAGAAGATAAAAATACAATGAAAAATGTATTAAAAAGCACAGCGATTGCTTCGTAAAAGGGAAAATTAGCTTCTACACACTAAATATTTAGGTAGTATTTTACTTTTAGCTAAAATATCCTTTTTTAAATTTTTGAAAGTACAGTGGAATTTGGTTATAACGACCCTGAAGTGACTGGAACATTTTGTCGTTACAACCGAATGTCGTTCTATGCACACATAATTTTTTTGTTGTTCATTATTTACATAATTCATTTATTGTGAAGATTTATTAAAAATTTGTTATCAATAGTAAAAATAAAAACATAAAACTAAAGGTAAATAAATACAATAAACTTTTTGTTTCTTTGACTTTCTGATAATAAATATTTTTCTTTTCAAACTTCCATCAATGTTTTCAGCAACAAAAACTGTAATACAAGCCGTCACAACTTTTCCTCCTATACACTTTTTACCTTAAAATTTTAAAATTCTATCGAGCATGAGTTTAAAGAAGAACCTTGTTTCATCAGCATTATACATTTTTTTGAGTCCTGATAGCCAACTCGAAGTTTTGGGAAAAAATTCTGTAGTCACCTTGGGATACATCACCTGCTTTACCTGAAACCTTGCAGTTAATATTGCAGTGTCGCTATTGAAAATGGTAAATCCAACTTTCTGAACAAGAAAAATTTGTTTTACCTAAAATATTAACTAAATAATTGGCTTTTTCTTGTTAAATATGATCGGATAGAGGTATATTTCGCAATCTTTGGATTTTAAATCAAGTAAATAGTGCATTTTCTACATTTTGAGGAGGTGTGATCCTTATCTTTTCCCTATGTTTCCATATGATGGATATTGAAGAATATGGCGCAAGAAATTCTTTGCGTTTTCCAGCCGTCAGATTATTACAGAATTTTCTTCTATGATGAACGCGTTACGTTTAGTTTGTGGAAGCATTTTGAACACAGTAAAAAATCAATCATGCACATGAAGGAACTAATATATACTGAGCAAAATCACATGCGCAAATGAAGCTATGCAGTTTTGTTGTCAATGAATTTTATACGTTTATTTCCCTCTCAACAAAGCGAAAATTGCATATATGTACACATATAAATAAAAAAATTCAAAAGTAAGCAAATCTAGTCTGAACTTGTTTTCGTCATCGTTATATGTGAAAATATTTATTATATTTTATTAAAACTGCGTCGTTTTATGCTAACTCGTCGTTATATCCACAGACGTTAAAAGCTAACTCAGTTCCTAAGAAATGAGAAATTAGAAAATGCGCACTTCAAGAATATGACGTTATAGCAGAAATGTTGTTATAATCGAGGTTGTTAGAAGCGAATTTTACTGACGTTATACACATATGTAATGTGGCGATGAATAAAAAAATCGCACGATTTTTATAAAAATTGTGCATGTTGTATACTTAGCAGAAAGTCCAAATTATTTCTTCATTTTTTAAATTTTGGATCTTTATAACTTCTACACTAGATAAGAGTGACCATTAATTTTTTCATATTTGGAATACGAAGCTTTTAATACTTATGTTCCAGGACAAAAAGTTAAAATAATGAACTTTGGCTAAAAGTATTCCACATTTTCTACCAAATTTTTAAACTTTGGCGTTTTTTATCTTCCAAGCCATTCGAGACCGACATTTAATTTTTGCACATTTGGTCTCAAAATAAAAGTCGACTCTAAATTTAGTGCAAGCTTTTTCACAACATATATTAAAAATCTGTAAAAAATGCTTAAACTAAATTTAGAGTCGACTTTAATTTTAGCTATGATAATGGGCTATTAAATAGAAATAAGAAAAAATATTTACGCGTGGGCTTAAGCGCCCCTTAATGCCCTAAATTTTTCAGTGAGCCGACAATTTGAAATGATAAACAAATATCTGGGCCTATTCTGCACAATCTGATAAGAAAAAATTCTGTTATTCTGTTATGATTTCCCATACAAATTTTTGAGCTGTCAAAAAATCTGTATAGGAAATCATAACAGAATAACAGAATTTTTCATAACAGATTGTGCAGAATAGGCCCAATCATGGCAGAAAATTTTATTATAAAAATAAAGAGAAATCTTTTTTTTAGTGATTACAGTGCAGTACAGGACTTCCTTAACAGTGTAATTCTAATATTGTCTATTCACAATATACATGTGTTTTAGCAAAATGTTTATACTCAAAGTTGCGTTTCTTTGAAGCTTTTTCAAAACAGCTGTTTAAAAAATTTGACAGACATGACAACATTGCAGATTATTTTTTCATTCATTCATAAAACTACTTTCGAAAAATTGTGCGTAATTGCAAAAAAATAAAAAACAGAAATAAATGTTTCAGTTTTAAAATAAATAAAGGTCAAGAAAAGAAAATAAGTGGTGATAGTGCCAAAAATTTTGAAAAACATGACAGCGTTAACAATAAAAAAGATATTCAAGATTAACATTTGATAATAAAAAACTGCATTTATTTTTTTTTAATAGCACAACATTAACTATGGAGGAATTAATTCTTAGTCAATGCCACTCACTGAAACACCAACATGAATAATTCATGTTCCGCTGCGTCCAGCGGTACACGTGCTGTTGGTGGTAGCGACGTTGACATGAGGGAAGAAGTAGACTTAAACGTATCCGATTATGTGCTGGAAGCGCCACTTACACCTACACCTAGCAAAAGATTACAGCGCCAACGTCTGCATTCTGATGAGTCGCGCGAGTCAGAAAGCTCCAAGGCGACGTCGCTTGGCTACAGCGACAGTGGTCATTATTCTAGTGCCAATGTAAGCGACTGTCAGCCAATGATGACGTCAACAAATTCGCACGATGTATTGCGTCAAAAAGATCAGGCTCTCTTCCTGGCACTACAAGATGTGCGGCGACTGCGTAGCGAACTGGAACGGCTAAGCAAGTCTGAGAAATGGTATAAGCAGGAGCTGCGTCAACAAAAACATGCACGTCTAGAAGCACTCGAGAAGCTGTATGGCAATGAACGCAATTACATGCAAGAAAACCAGCGACTGCAGCGTGAATGTCTGCGTTTGTACGCCAAATGTGGTGACATTGAGCGTGAGCTGGAGCAGCAGCGTGCCAAGCAGACTTTATTGGCGCGCCAAAAAGAACAGGAAGCGCAGCTAAGACAAGGACCAGCTGCAAGTCAGGAGCGTGATTTTGAATATGAGCAGCAGCAGGCACTGATAGCAGATCAACAACAGTTGATCGAAGTGCTGCGCAAGCAAAAGCATGCATTGCTCGTTGATTTTAAACGGTTAAATGAAGAGAAAGATGCTCAAATCTACGAGCTGCAAAGAAATATAGCAATATTGGAGGCAGAAAACTTACAGGTTACAAGGAAATGTAAAAACTTGATTGATGAGCGTAGCTACTTGGAAGAAACGATTATACGGCATGGAAATGAGTTGTTGGCTCAAAAGGAAGAGCAAGAGAAGCTGGAGCTGTCAGCCAAAGCCACGCAGCTAACTATTGTAGAACAGCATCGCGAGTTATCGGTAAAGGAAAAAGAAATCCACGAGCTGCAGCGCAATTTTAAGCAGACACTACAAAATGAAATCGAACCAGATGCCATACATAGACTAAGTGTGGACTATCACAAGGATATACTGGAGAAGACGCATGAAATAACAGCATTAAAGAACGCTCAACATACGCTGCAGCAAGAACTGGAAGCTCTAAGTGAGCTTCAGGCACAAAACGAACAACAGCAACGCGAACTAGAGCATCTGGAAGCAGCTTTGGCGGATAAAAACTTTGAGCTTCGCGAAATGCAGGAATGCGATGCGAAAAAATGCGCCGAAATAGCAGCATTAAAAGCGGAGGTCGATGAATATCAAAACATGACACGCAGCTTGGAGCAGCGCGAGCAACAGAGGCAGGAAAGCTATATTGCCGACCTGCTGCGTAGTCAGGAGGCAATAAAAGGTGTAGAGTTGGAGCTTATCAATGCTAATCAGCGTTATGCAAACATGTGTGTGCTCTGCGAACGCACGCGTTTTGAACTGGAATTACGTGAGATTGAATTGCGAAAACTAAAATTTGAGAAAAGCAGAGATGTGGAAGATGTGCAACAACTGCGCGAGAAGTTGACCAACTATTTGCAGCAAACAAAGGAGTTGAGTGGGAAAATCAATGAGTTAGAAGAGGAACTGAATGGGCAGAGAGCTGCAAATGAGGAGCTGAAGGAGGAGAAAAGCACACAGTGGACACTGTTGGAGCAAATCAAAGATGAGTTGTTGGAGGAAGAAAGCGGAGTATCAGTGGAGGACAATTTGGCCCAAATTAAGCATGTAAACTTTTCAGTTGAAGCATTTGAGGAAGCAGCTGGACAGTGGCTTAAAAGTGCTCTTAGAGTAGATGAAGAGGACGTTAAGAGCGTTTTTGAAAAAAAGAAAATATTTAATGACAAGAGTGGAGAGTGGCTTGAAACGGAGTACAAAAGCCAGAAACAGGGAATAACGTCAGTCTTTGAAACGGATAGAAACTTGAACGAGAAAGAATTCAATAAAGCGAATAAAGATTGGTTCAAAAAAGACGTTACTACAAAAACAGAGAGCCAAATAAAGACAGTCTTTGAACCAAATAGAAATTTACAAGATGCAGAGTTCATTGGAAAGATAGAAGAGCGACTAAAAGGACATGTTGGAAGAAAGGAACAAAACGTAAAAGACACGCATGATAGTCAAGACCTTCGAGACATGGATATGAAAATTGTCAAAATGATGCAGTTTTTAAAAAAACTCGAGGAGGATAACGTCGATCTAAAAAACTTTATTAAAGTAAAAGTAGCAGCAGATGATGGAAAGGAGAGCAACCATAAAACGAGTACAAAAATAAACGAAACAGACAGCTACAAGAATGAAATAAAAAAAGAGCATCACATGGAAGAAGATTTAAAACTCAGCGGCGGCGAGTCCCAACATCACTCAAAAACCGAAGAAGGCGACCTTAAGGACTTAAACTCAAAGCTGCAAATAATGAATGAGTACTTAAAAGAAATGCAAAAGGAAAATAATAAGCTAAAGGAGCTCATTAAGAACTTCAACATAGAGATCGACACAGAGGAGAATGTTTCGGAGACTGAGTTGAAAAAAAATGAGCAACACACAAAACTGCAGTACACACACCCAAACCATAACAGCTTGAAACAATCTAAAGTTTCATTTAGCGATTTGATGGTAGATCGTAAAACTGAGATAAGTCCTTACAGACGCGACGCGGACTTTGAAAATTTAGCTATAAAACTTAAAGAAACGAACAACTTCGTGGAAGAACTAGAGGCAAAAAACGATCAGCTGAAACAGCTCTTGGCAGAGCAAGCAAAAAGCTCCAGTGACTTGGAAGCAAACAATGCAGTCTTTCAAGTGCTCAAAAAGGACATCAATCAGCTAAAAGCGGAGAACGTGGAGAAAGATGCAAAAATTCAAAATTTGCGGACAGAGCTGGATGCAAGTCAAGCAAATTTAGAAATACTAGTCAAGGAACAACAGAAATCTAAACTCAAGCTAATGGAGTTTCAACAATTAAACACACAAAATGCGACAGCTCATGAACAGATAGCCACTCAACTAAACAAATCAAAAGATGACTTTAAAACGCTGCAATCAAAGCTGCTGGAAAATGATGCAAAACTCTATAAGCTGCAGAGAACAAAGCAACAATTGGAAGATTGTTTGGAACAAGCCAATAAACAGCTAAGCCAGCAACTTGAAAAGCAGCAGCACAGAGAGCTCAAGCTCCAGGAACAAAATAACCAAACTGTAGAACAAAAACTTGAGTCTATAACAAAAATTGAAGACAGTAAACTGGAGTCTGCATCCATTTTCAATCCTGAAAACGACAGTGCAGAGCTTTTAAGTCTACGCGAGCGGGTCAAAGTTTTGCAGGAGGAACTTAAGCAGGCTTACTGCGTTGATAACCAGCAGCGTTCAGAGCGCATAGATCTGCTGAATCAACTGCTAGAGCAACAAAATCAAAAGGTAGCACAACTCAATGCTGCGCAAGCAGACTGGGAGGAACTCCTCAACCAACTTAATGTCGCTCATGCCCAAGAGGCAGCAACCAGCGCTGAACTGCAACAGAAACGTGCCGACCTAGAAGAGCTTAATGAGCTCTTCCACAAGCAGAACTTCGAGCTACAGACGCTCTATTACATCAACCAAAACCAGGATAGCAGTAAGGATCGCGAACTTCTTGCACTGCAGCACACATGCGAACAGCAACAAGCTGCTATGAAGACACAAGCAGACCTTATCGAAAGTTTACACAATAAAAACCAACATTTGGAAAAGACCATCAATGAAGAGTATGCCGCTGAAGTGGGTGAGAATAAAAAAGAGCTGCGCATGCTGCGTCAACAAGTAGCCAAATTTAGCCAAGAGCGTCACGATTTTGTGACAAGAATGTTGGGTATGGAAGGTGAATTGAATGACTTGCGTAAAGCTAAACGTCAGGCCATTATTGTGCCGCAATTAATCTTCACCGACGGCGACACCGATAGTCTGCCAAGTCTTGCCGAGAGCAGTGAAGAGTGCAACAGCCATCAAGACAGCGTTGATGATCATCTGCGTATTTTGACAAAAGTTCTCGAGCACGAATATAAAAGAAAGAACGAACGTTCGGAGTTGCATATCAGCACGCTGCTGAGTAACATTAAGCGTCTGAAGCGTGCGCTTGCTACCAAAGAACAGGAAGTGGGCAAGCTGCAGGCGCAACAAACAAGCAGCAGTGAGCAGCAGCAAGAGCTGCAATACACAAAGCGACAGTTGCTGGAAATGTGTCAGCGCTACAAGCAAAGTCAAAATGCTCTAAAGGTGAGTAGTTAGTAGTTTTTTTTGTCAACTATTGAAATTTAAGCTAACAATCGGGGTAAATCTAAACACTACTCATCAATATTCTTCATTTGACTAACGACTAGTGAAGGAAAAAACATGAGCGCTCTTTCGTTCAATATTCACAGTTTTTCATTTCTGGTGAATATTTTTCGTTTACATAATGCTCTCCTCAATTATGCTAAATTGAATAATGGTCTCTGCTTTGTGCTCATTAAATATTTATCGTTCAGATGTTTTTGCAAATACCAACTCATTTCATTCGAATTTTCCGTTCACTCAAAAAAAAAGTCCGAAAAGGGGATAATTTAAAAAATTCGACAAACATTTTTTTATTTGTTTCAAGATATTTCGTTATGATTTACCATTATGGTAAACGAAAGCATATGACGCTAAAAATTATTTTCACAATTATTTCTTTAATTTAATTAACTACCAATCTAACAAATTAGATTTTGTCTCATCTTGTAGTGAGCAGGAGCGAATTTTATCTGCTCTACGCACCAAGTTATAAATAAAAACACGTTGCATATTTTTTGGTGCTACATTTTTGTAGCAACTATAAAAAATATAGCTTTTAATTGATAATAAAATATAAAATTATCCGCAGTTAAATAATAACTTGCTTTTAATTTGTTTAAGATTATTTAAATCTTTTTACTTTAACTCTTTTCATTTTATTTTCCTTTCCATTTAGTCACTGGAGCACCAATTGGCATCACTGCGTCAGCAATACGAGACCACTGACTCCGGCAAGTCCAGTTCTAACGAACCTGCGCACGAGGTAGCCAACCTTATTGATGACTACAAGAAGGTGTCTTACACAAATTTAATTACTTTTCATTAGTTGAAAAACTCTTACTAATTCTCTTCTATTCTTTCAAAGATTATACAACAATCGGCAGTGATCAGCAAGCGTCCAAAGACCAGCGCAATTTTAGATTTGATACAACGCAGCAATCAAAGCGTGCCAAATTTAAATAAACTTGAGTCTTCAATTGCGGATTTACGTCACGACATACAGCAGTACATTGGCGCCAGTCAAGGCGCCTTAAGTCTGGGCAATTTTTCAACGCAAGCCTACAGACAACCATCGCTCTTGGATGAACTTCATCAGGCTGCGGCAGCGCAGGCGTAGTTTTTTGTTTTCCTAAAAATCGACATAGATAAAAATCGTCTTTCTAACTACATTACATTAAGTCTAGTGCAATTATTGTGTTTACTATATACCTGATTTCTATAATGATACTGATTTAATTTAGGTTTGTTTATTTATTTTGTGTTAACCTAAACAGCTGTGTTCTTTATTTTAACTAAATTTAATTTAGTTTAAATTTATGTTTTTCACAAACTTCTTTCCTATAATTTATTGGAATCATACTGTTTATGTCTTTACTTAATTAGTTAAATTTATTAGTTTTTAGAAAATTATTTCCCTATTCTTATTTAAGGTTAAATATTAAGCAATTTACCGATTTATATTGTTTAATAATCTAAAGTTTTTTACTTTTGCCTACATTACCAATTGTTTTCATGCACAATTAAGATAAGAAAACAAAATCTGTATTATCCCATTTACCAGTTCTTCCAAAGTTTATTTCAACTGTTTAAAAAATATATACAACAATTTTTCAAAAAGTGTATGGTTAATAATTTTTAGAGAATAGGTCTGCTTTCGTATGCAAAAATGTTTAAAGCTTCTTTAAAATTTTTAACTATTTATTACTTTAATGCGTACTATAAATAATCAGCCCAATTCTGAATGATTTTTCCCGGGGAATCGAAAAAGGGAGGTTTCCTTTTCAAGATAAACTTCAAAAACATTTTGGAAATTTTTAATACCAATTTGTTCATCAACTCTGTTTACGTCAATATTCATGAATGTAAACAAAAAATGTGATATCATTATCTGCTATCTTAAAAATGTAAACTCCCTTTTCCAATTCCCCGTAAAAAATCATTCAGAATTGGGCTGAATAATTAAAAAACTAGTAGGAAATTTTCTTCGAATTGCCCGATGTTTAAATGCCCCAAAATATATTAAAATTTATCCATGTTTAATAAGATTAAATACGCCACTTAATGGAATGGGAATGGGTGTGGTTTTCAGTAAATTTTGCCAAAATTCAAATTCAGTATACATTGAAAATACAAAGATTATGTGCAAAGTAGCCAGTCTAATTTTTGTCAAAATTATGCATTTTAGTAGAAATCAAAGCGAAATATTTGTCATAAAATAAATTTTTGTGAAATTTTAAGAGATTTAACCATTTTCGTAAAGAAACTTTATATGGGAGGCAGGCGTGGTTCCAGTGGCATCCAGTTTTGACAAATTTAAGATTTCAGGTGAATTTATTCAAAATTCTTGGGTGTTGGAATCGATGTTATGAAATTCACAAAAATTCAATTGAAATTTAGGAAAGATCAACTGAAATTCAAAATTCCATTTGAAATTTAGAAAAAAACAATTGAAGTTCAGAATAGGTAAATCGAAATTCAGAAAAGATCAATTGATATTCGGAAAATATCAATGAAATTCAGAAATGCCATTTAAAATTCCCCATAGATTAGCTAAAATTCAGAAAGCATCAATTGAGAAATTCAGAAACTGAGAAAAGATATATTGAAATTCAGAAACTTAATTTGATATGCAGAATAGATAATTTGAAGTATAGAATAGATTAATTGAAATTCAGAAATTTAATTCAAATTTCAGACTAAATAATTTAAAGTTAAAAAAATTCAGAATTTGAAATTCAGAATAGATAAATTGAAAATCTGGAAGGATCAATTCAAATTTAGAAAAGATAAATTCAAGCTCAAAATCAAATTTAATCCACCTTTTCTGAATTTAATTTGATCTTTTTTACATTTCAAATGGAATTTCTTTATTTAAGTTGATCTATTCTAAATATTAAAAGGAATTTTTAAATATAATTTGATTTATCCTGAGTTCCTTTATCTTTCTTTTCAATTTCTAACGTAATTCAAAATATTAAATAATTTTTTCTGAATTTCAATTGACCTTTTCTAAATTCCATTGACCTTTTCTAAATTACAATTGAGCTATTTTGAATTTAAAATATAATTTCTAAATTACAATTGATCTTTTCTGAATTTCAAGTGATCTGTTCTGAATTAAAAATATAATTATCAATTTGAAATAGAATCATCTTCTGAATTCCATTAAAAATTTCTGAATTTTAATTGAGGTTTTTACTATTTCAATTTATCTTACTGTATAATATCGTATCGTTCAAGTAAGAATATATTTGAGAAATGTTTAAATGGTTTTTGGCATAAGTCCTTTTGTATTCGGGAAGTATTTGGTACAAGTAATTTAATATTTCACAAATTTTGTGTGACATTAGTAGTTTTATGTTAGGAAATTGTTTGAATTATATTTGGTACAAGTAACATTTCATGCTTGGAAAATATTTAAAAAATGTTTGCCACAAGTAATTTCGTATTTAAGAATGTTAGCCATATACATAGTTGACGTATGTTTCTATGTTATTGGAATGTTATGTGGAAAATATTTCAAATAGATATGCTTAGCACATAGCAGAATTACCCGGGTAGTGTTGACAGTTTTTATGGAGAACATAAGCTGTCAAAAAATTTATTCAAAAAGAGAGCGCTTTCAATCGGCCATTGTAAATAATCAGCATCACGCCGCAGGCATCAATCCGCCTCCGGCGACGAGCTTCCTTTTGAGGCACTAAATAGAATTTAACATCACTTACTGAAAAGCTTTTCGCACAAATCACACACGATTTTTTTACAACTTTCATGATTTTAAATTTTTATTTGTTTATTTAAACGCACAAAAATTCTTATTTTTTTTTTTGATTTTTATGATTTTACCCTTTTTTATGTTTACCTTGTCCAAAGACAATTATCTTTATGTCCAACTTGTTTAATTAAAAAAAACATATTTTATTTACACATTTAACATTTATTGATCCTTATTAATGTTTTTGAAATCTATGTTTTTTTACATTTGTTTGTATACAATTTTTAAAAGAACATTTGAAAAAGTTTTTTTTTTTGTTAAATCTTAATTAGTAAATATTATAAGTTTTAAGGCAAATTCGTTGGTGTAATTTTCGAACTCTTATAGCTGTAATTGTCTGAAAAAAGATAACAGAAAAGAGAATTAGTGATGGTAAGCGAATTTTATTTTAGTACTAGGGAAGCCAATCCCGGAATCCCGGATTTCCCATTTAAACCGTCCAAATTAAGCCCATTTAAACCGTCCGGGATTTTCGTTCCGGTTTCCTGGGATTTTGAAATAAAAAATTTCTATTACAAATATTCATGTAGATGCAACCATTTTAATTTAAGTTGTTGTGAATATAGAATTAGAAAAACCTTTTATTGAGACTGAAAAAGATTGCTAGGACGATGAGTGTGAATCACTGGATCAAAGACATTGCAAAGTTTTAAAAGAATTTGCAACATCGGGAACTTAGCTATGTATTTAAAAATTGTCAGATATTCTGACTTAATAAATAATCTTGTTTATTGGTGATGGCAATCGTGATCGAAACTTACAAATTGCTTACGATTATCTTACAATTATTTCTCCAACTAACATATAATCAGAATGGTGCTTCTCATCAGTTTTTCTCAACTTTCTGAGAAAAAAACATTTTGATAGGGCATGAAAAATTCATATTATTGTCAATACTTGAAAAACTAAAAAAGGGTGATTTTAAAAATCTATACCGAAGAAACTATTAAAGTCTCCATGATTAGGTATAAGGTAATACCTATAGGACATGAAATTAATAGGTATTACTGAACTGAGTTAAATACATCTTGTGCCAAATTTTCAGATTTTTTGTAGCATGCGAAAAAAAAGATATAGGGTGTTAAAAAGTTCTATTTTCGTTGTTTGACTCAACTTTGAGAGTAAATAACACTAATTTAAAACAACAAAAATACAAAACTCATCACATATTCTAAGCTAGCTTTCAAATATCCTTTAAGTAGTAAAAAATTTTTTATTTTTGAATCAACTTTCGAAAAAAATCAGTGTTAAAAACTATAAAACTGATGAAAAAAAATCTATCTTCTATTGAGCTTTTTGGCAAAACTGTCGCTTTTTTAAAAAGTTTGGATACACATATTAAAATCTCATATTTTTAAATTGAAATAAAAAAAGTTGAAAGATTTTATCTCTATTGGTTTTCAAGAAATAAATCATCAAAAATGTGCATATTTTACATTATTTTCATAATTTTTTTATTTTTGAACCCCCTTAACTTGCAACATAAATTAGCAAGGAAATAAAAAATGCCATTTCCAGTATCTACAGACCCAACTAAATTTTTGATAATTTTTTCAGAATTTTTAAAAAAGGTTGAGCACACCGATATGCTGTTTTGTTTGGTTTTCACCCTATAACTTTGGTATCCGAATTTTGGTTTTTTTAATTTTTTGCACAAAATAGCTCACAATGATCCTTAATCCATTTCTTGGTGAATTTTTTAAAACTTGCATTTTTGCATTTTTGGAATTTTTTTCGTAAAAATACCCAAACTCGAAATTTCCCAAAAGTTACACTTCAACTAAAAAATTTCACAACGACCAGGTTATTTAACGTAATCTCACAATTTTTTGTATCTGTTTTGGATAAAGTTTCAGAAAATATTTTCACAACATATCAATGAAATTTTTTTAAATTTGGATTTTTGCGATTTTTTTAATACAACAAGGAAAAAATTGGATTTTTTCGAAAAGTAAAAAAATCACAACTCTAGGAGTTTTTGTCTAATTTCCATGTTTGAGAGCACATTTTGCAAAAAAATTAAATCAAAAACGAGATGCGAACCAGTTTTTTTAAAATATGCACTTAAACAAAAAGGTATTGAAATTTTTTAGTAAAAAGATCACTTTTACCGTATATAAATCAGATTTTCAACTTAAGGTCGCAAAAGGCACGTTTAAATATCATTATTTTTTTTCTGAAAATTTTACAGTTTACTTCTGTTTAGTAAAGGAATAAAACACCGGTCCGCAATTTGTTACTTTTGAAAAAAATAAGGGCCACTCTAATGTGGAGTATGGAGTCTGCCACAAAGTCTCATGCAAGTGGTGTCCCACTTTTACCACATACAACAAAACACTTTACACAAACTACTTTACTTTAAATTTAAATTTTAGATTAAAGACTTTATTTTTAAGATTTAAGAAATTCTAATAATTTCTATCAGTTTGTAAGAATAATCTTAACAAGCTTGTAATAATAAAAATAATGAATTTGGAAAAGGAGCTTGAATGATTTATTGAATATCGTAGAAAATATATTTTAAATTGGGCTTCATTATTGCAAGAGACAAAAAAGTAACACAATTTTGAAACGCAAAATCGTATTTTTTTAACTTGAAAAAAAAACTAGTACCAAAAACTAAAATGGATTTTGAAAAAAAGTAGTTCAACTGATTTATTGAATATCAAAGAAAATACATTCCAAATTGGGTTTTAATATTTCAAGAAACAAAAAAGCTACAGATTTTTTAAAGCCTAATTCGTATTTTTTTAAATTTAAAACCAAATTTTGGTACTAAAAACTAAAATGGTCTTTGAAAAAAGTAAATGAAATGATTCATTGAATATCATAGAATATATATTTAAAACTTGGCTTCATTATTGCAAGAGACAAAAAAAGTAACGCAATTTTGGAACGCAAAATCGTATTTTTTGAACTTGAAAAAAAACTAGTACTAAAAACTAAAATTGATTTTGGAAAAAAGTACTTCAAGTGATTTATTGAATATCATAGAAAATACTTTCCAAATTGGGCTCAAATATTTAAAAAAAAACAAAAAAGTTATAAATTTTTTAAAGCCAAAATCGTATTTTTTTAAATTTAAAACAATATTTTGGTACTAAAAACTAAAATGGATTTTAGCATATATCACAGAAAGAGAAATTTTTAAATGCGCAAGTCAAGCCATAGTCGTATATTTTTAAACTTTAAATAAAACTTTAGCAATAAAAAACAACATGGATTTTGAAATAAAATATTCCTTATTATATAAATATTCCTCTTAATTATATCAAGAGACAAAAAAGTTACAGATTTGTGAGACGCAAAAGTCCATTTGGGGCCACTGTGCGACACTTTGATTACAATAATTTTGCTGACATTTTAAACGTCACATTTAAAAGCTTTTTCATATTTGGCAGTGTTCACTAACAAAATAAAAGCTTTTCTGACATTTTGTTACATTTTTGCGAGTGTTTGAAAAAGTCAATATACATTAGGGGTATTCTCTATGTCTAGCATAATTGCATGAGAGTGCGGATTGTAAAAATGCTATACTAAAATAACTAATGGATCGAGAGCGAAAATATCCTATTGTACAAGCGTATATAAATAACTCTGAAATGAAAAATTAATGATGGCATATTTTAATTACTACATTGTTTTTAATAATTCTAAAAAAATTAGTATTTTTTTAAAATTATATTTGAGCCTAATACGCTCATTCCAATTTATGTTTGGCCGCTCTCATTATCTTCTCTCTCATTACAAAAACATGGTTGCATTTCATAAACTATGCTTCATAGAATCTCCGTATATATGAGTTTCAGTTTCATACGTAGGAAATATTGTACGGTTTTTTACTTGTATTTTGTAGTTGCGGCGCACAATGGCTTGTTTTGCCTGCGGTCGTGGCAAAAGTCAATTTTCGAGTGGTTCTCTTTTGCATACTTGATATTTTTATCAGATAAAGAAATGTTCGGAGCTAAGGAGTCCGAAACTTTAACGCATTTGGATGATTAGTGTTTTATTTGTATAATTCCTCAAAGTTCAGTGATTTTTCAAGTTTGCAAAATAATTATTTTTTGAAAAAAAAATCATGTTCATGCCGAAATTTCTGAGAAACGTTTAAAAAATGGACATGTTTTTGCCACAGAAGTAAGTATTAGTCTATATGAAAATAAAAGAAAATAAAAACTAAGTGTTTTTTTTGTTTTTTTTTTGTTTACGTTTTTCTAAAACACTGACTTGGCATTGTTTTCAAACTTAGCGTGGAGTTTCAAAAAAATCCACGCGTAGTTACACGTTGTAGTTACTAAAAATGTATTTAATGGCTATTTCGTAGCATTCTGTGAAAAACTCAGCTGCAACTATGCGCAATTTTCTGCGTAAGCGATTTTTATGAAAATGTCTTGGTTGTAGGAAGTTGTGTTCGCCAGTATGTTATACACATTGAATCTTAAATTTTGAGCTAGAAAAGTGAAATTTGGTAAGCCGATCCCTTTTGAACCATAATAGTCACAGTTAAAAAAATTTTGAAATCATCTGACTGAATAGGTCACTTTTTTAAAAATTTCATTTTGTCGATTTTTTTTACCTTTTGTTTCTCATTTAGACATACTTATCTTTTTGAAGTTTATTTATGCTCGGAGAAAGAAACAAACAACTTTAAATTGATTATTGGAATTTTTATATCAGGTATTACGTCTAAAAATTACCAATCGATCCAAGGAAGTCAAGAGCAGGTAAGAGAAAACAGAAATATTTTAGTAAGTCAGTTCTTTAAGCATGTAAAAAAAATTAAAAATGAAAAAGAAAAATTCAGGCTGCATATCAAAAGGAGGTTGAACTAAAAGTTGGACTAAAAGACTAACCAAAACAAGGATATTGAAATAGCAATGATGGATATACATCCAGAAAATTTTTTTAAAAAAACCATGTGACAGCTTGAATTACTGGTGTTGACTAAGAAATAATTAAAAGGCTGCAAGTAATTCTCAATATTTTGTGCTGTAGAGAAAGAGTAAATGCCGACAAATTCGGAGAATATGCCACAACAACTGCAGATTTGCTGCAGCAAAAATATCCTGAAAAAACTTACGCCTGCCGTTCATAAAGTGCTGGTACACAGTAAAAGTATAATAGATTTGACCAATCTTGACCAATTGGAGAATTGTCAGAAGAAGAGCAAGAATCCAAAAATAAGGACTACAAAAAATACAGATATCAGAATACATGCAAACTTTCAAGAAAGCGACAGAACGAGGACCTTTTCAACATGCTAGCAGCCTCATCAGACCCAAAAATTTCTTCTCTAAGACATATCAGATCAGATAAAGGCTAAAAAATTTTATTCTCTAGAAATGCTTAATTTATTAGATAATAATAATTATTCAGACATTGACGACTGTTTTAAAAAAAAAATAAATTTTTGTAAATTAGTTTATTTTGAATTATGTATTCAGTGCATTAAATATGTTTATAGTGTTAACGAATTTATGTACATAGTGTTCTATTTATGTAAAAAATTAAATAACAAAATTTATAAAATATTTTTGAAAAATTTTTTAAAATATAATTCCATAAACATTCCAAAATTGTAGTTTTATGGGACAGTTCTATTAAAGTGGGCGTATCACGCCCATTTTTCGCACAATGATTTTACTGATAATATAAAGTTATTTGCCAATTATTTTTAAAATATGAAGTAGGTACAAGCCGAAAGTTATGGATCCTCAAATAGTTTCTGAAGTGGGACTTGTATGGGAGGTAGAAGTGGACATTAACCGATCACGCCCATTTTTCGTACCAAGTAGGCTGTGAAGATATATATTCTATATACCAAGTTGCAATCTTGTAGCTTTATTCGTTTGTTCGTAATTGTGTTTTTAAGGGAATGTCGGACAGGCAGACGGATTGATAGACTCAAGAAGTGAAGCTGATAAAAAATTTATATACATCTATACCATAGACATATTAATCGACTCAGGGGGTGTCGCTGATCATAAATATATGCATATGTCTATACCGGAGACGTCTTATTTTCTGCCAATTCTACATTTATTCCCTCCCTGCAAAGACCCAAACTTCAACAACGCACACCGTTACATCCTGTAAACCTATATTAATGAAATTTCTCACCATGCAAGCTACATAATATCTATCAATAGCAAACGAAGTTATGCGTTCATCTCAATTCGTTTAGAAGTTATGATTTTTGCAACGGGGCAAGTCAAATCGAGCCACTGTGCGGTGGTGCACGGATTGTATATTTCCTATTCTTGCACCGTGCAATGGTCATATCCTAGACATAGAGCATACCCCATCGTGTGTATTATGCACTGAACCAATTATTTTGGAAAACCAATGAATTTCATTATATGAATGAAATTTAATTTAATGAAAGAAATTAATTGATTTCTATCAACAATTCATTGACTCTATGAACAAATTTTTCAAGTCTTAATTGTTTTCAAATTAGTGTTTATGGATTGTAGGAATTTACTTTTATTTAAAGTTGTATCTCACTTTTGTACTTTCTTCATTTCAATAATGCATTCCTTAAATTAATGCATAATATAGTGAATTTATACACTCAAAGAATGCATTCATTAAACCAAGGAATTGTTAGCTGAATTTAAAGTAGCAATTAATTTTTCTTATGCGAATCTTACACGGTCAATCATTTGACATTAAGCTTGTGTAAGTGTGGATTGATGCTATCTCTTATGCGCACCTTACACGGCCAATCATATGACGACAATCAAGAATATCCCAGTGGGCAATTGCAGGAATCCGGAGGCCTTCTAGCAGGCCTGCGTTAGGTTTTAAAAGGCCTTCCACACTCCTTGCAAACACCGTTTTATTGCTTGTTTGAAATGGGAAAATTTGTCAGGTCTTCCGCTCTCCTTGCTCAAAAGAGACTTGTCAGAAGCGCTCTTCCGAGAAGTCACATTAAAAGGAAAAGCAATATAAATATCAACTTGGAATAAAAAACGACTAACAATTTTAGATTTGAACCATGGTCCTCTCATGTGGCGTTCCGACATCTTACCCACTCGTCTATCGTGGTTGTTAAGAATCATTAGCTTATTTTGCATCAATACAAATGAAAGTAAGCTTTCGGGAGCCCAGGGGCCCTATTCTGTAACTCTGAGTTTTAAAGTGTACACGGGCTGTCACAAAAATTCATTGGTTTTCAGTCGGTGAGTTCAGTCAGAAAGAGTGTACACTTTAAAACTCACAGCTAGAGAATAGGGCCCCAGGTTCGAGACCCAACTCGAACAAAAATTTTTTTGTTATTTTTTTAAAATCTACATTTTTTACAAACTGTGTATTTAAATTTTTTTTTAAATTTTTTTTGAAGTTTTCTATATAAAAAAATTTAAGAAAAGTCTTTGAGTTTTTCAATATAAATATTTTCATATAATATAATATGTAATGTGTTAGTTTTCGGGAGCCCGAGTTCGAGACCCAACTCGGAAAAAACAATTTTTTTTGTTTTTTTTTTAAATTTAAATTTTTTTACAAACTGCTCTGTGTATTTACAATTTTTTTGGAATTTTGTTTGTTAATTTTTTCATATAAAATAATATGAAAAGAATCAGAACCTTCAAAAGGTAGGCCTTACAGAAGTACTCATCAATGCAGTAATCATGGAAGGTGTATTGACGCAATTAATAGCAGCGCTAGCATGCCTTCTTTTGCAGAGCACTCGCTAAAATGCTCACTGGGATGTGTTAGTAAATATTTGTTTGAATGCGTTACACAGGCAAGTTGATGGCTTGATTGATCAAAATCTAAATTTTTAGATATTTTGCATTACTGGTCAAACGGCTGGATGTGTTTAAGGGCTTGATTGATCAATCTTTCGTCATTTTGTTTCCTTTCCTATGTTTACATGACTGCAGAAAAAAAAGAGAGCTGTAAATAATAAATGTAAGAGGACAAACGATTTTTGGCAGAGTTTATTGACTCTTTTCTTTTTATTTTTACGCTTTTTAATGCGTACCTAATAGTTACTTGACTAGCAAGTACTACAATATGCGCGATACAATCGGCCGTTAAACTCATCGCACGTCTGTGTTTCATAAAAAATAATGCAGAATGAAAATTTGACGATATGATTGATGTGTGTAAGGGCTAGCATCAATCCCATAGTAGAATTAGAGAAGGTATATGCATTTCGGAGAGACAGAATGCCGGAACTGTCAAAACGAAGTTGACAGCTCATACAAAATCTGAAAACGATGAGAATGCGATAAGAAAGCAAAAATAAGAAAGAAACGTGGCCGTGTAAGTGCCCTGTTACGGTGGCGGTCATGGGCTCATCATGGTCATGCATTGTTGTTGTTTCAATGTAAATTAAAAATTTGAGAGCGAGAGCAAGAGAGTAAATTTTCACCACCACGGTCACCAAATGATTCGACAAAAATATGAAATCATGGGATCAAAACAGTGTTGCGTTGAGGAATTATTTGTGTTTAGGCACTAAAATAGTACACTTTTAGTAGGGAATGTATGAAAGCAGTAATGAAACCTACTTAATAGCAACACTCATCGGTTGAAAAAATACTAAAAGCAGCAAAAAGTGTACTGGTGCTTAGGCATCATATGACCACCAGCATAACATACTTTCGTCACACAGCTCATCATCAAACGAAAAAAAGAGAGTACAAAGTGGTATGACCAGGCATCATATGACGACCACCGTAACAACACCCTAAGGTGCGAATTCAGTGTTCCCAAATTTCCCAGGGTTTTTCCCCTTAATTTAGGGGGAACAAAAGTGGAGTGGGATTTTTTTGAGATTTTATATATTTAGGGGTTTTTTAGGGACTTTTCGATATTCTTAAGCATTGGATAATACAATTTACTACGAATTTTTGAATTTATTCCGATTTTGCTATGCATTTACTCCTCAATTTTTATTTTTTCATTCCCTGCTCGTTACCATGGTGCAAAAAAACAAGATGAACGTAGCGTCTAAATATTTTGCTGAAGCTGTAAAACTTGTGAATGAGTGAAAGTGACCGAAAATGTGATTTTATATAGTTTGACAACTGAAGTGTTTGATTTTTACAACAAAAATTTAAAATCGCATTCACCTTCACTCTAACAAAAATTCACGAGACTTAACTACAATAATTGCTGGCAACTGATTGCCTACACTTACTGTCGTTAAGTCCCATAGAGCGAAAATTTGAATATTTATCGTTAAAAATGCGTGAACCCTCTCACCTACAATTATTTCTTTCGCTCTCTTGTAAAAACTCTCTTCTAAAATTATTTCTTCCCATCTTGTCTGCGCTTATAAAAAAGCTAGAAATGCGTGCAGTCTCTCAAGTAAGTTTTGAACATAGCAACAACAACAACAACTCTGCATAGAGTCAATAACTCAACAGAAGGCGTTACTCTTTCCTACTTCAGTAGGCTTGAGTAATTAAGCTGTGACCAATCTACTGCTTAAGTTGTATATAATTTGACACATGTTCGCATAAACTCTTTGAAAGCATATGACGTTAAAGCAGAGGTGTTTATTTAAGGACAAGCGTAAAATACCGCTGCTGGAGCGTTTTTAGGACTATCTGAGGGAGAAAACGCTGAAATAGTATGAAAAGTAGGGATAATATACACATTTTAAGACTCTCTGAGCATAAACACGCTGAAATATCGTGAAAAGTAGAAAATATATATATTTTAGAATTCTCTGAGCGAAAACACGCTGGAATAGCGTGAAAAGTAGAGAATATATATATTTTAGGGCTCTCTGAGCAAAAACACACTAAAATAGCGTGAAAAGTAGAGAGAGATATACATATTTTCAGACTCTCTGAGCGAAAACACTCTCAAATAGAGTGAATAGTAGAGCATGGTAGAAGGATAGAGGTATATGCAGCGCTGACTGTGCTCTCTTTTCATACTGCCATGTCTGTCAAATTTAACTGTGTGGCGAATGGAAACAAAAGAAAATAAAGAAAAAGTTTTGCTTCGTTTTGACAATTCCGGCAGTATGTTCTCATCTGGTGCATATACCTGTATTCTTCTACCATGTAGTAGAGTAAATATACATATTTTGGAAAAAGACGCTGATTTTCAGACAAAATTGAAAAAATACGCTGCATAGCGTGGTTTTTTTACAAAATCGCCAATAAATGTCGTGAAATTTCACAACATTTATTGTAGAGATTTTTCAATTAGTTTTTAGAGTGTTGTTTTAAATAAAAACCGAAGAAACCGAATTTTTTTTGTAACTATTAACTCATTTATAACTAAAGATTATAAAAAAATGTTAATTGATCTTTTTTTTTGTTTTGTGGGGGGGAATTCCTAGTAATTGTAGCAATTTAAGGGGTTTTCGACTAGAGCTTTAGGGATAAATATTTTTGGGAGTTGGTAACACTGTGCGCATTACACACGTACAAATTTACATAGAATTTTTATTCTTCATTACTTTTTGTGGAACACAGACATACGATGAGTTAAACGTACGATTGTATAACTTGTTAATCAAGTATTTATTAGCTTCACATTAACAAGCGTAAAAATAAAAAAAGGAAAAGAGCCAATAAACTCTTTCAAAAATGGTTTATCGTCTTAAATTCTTTGTTTACAGCTTCTTTTACTCATGCAGACATGTTTAGAGCACGGCGACAACAAACAAACTGACGCAAGATTGATCAATCAATCAACCGCTTGACCAGCATTGCATAATATCTAAAAATTTCGATTTTGGTTCGATTTTGGAGATTTAAAAAAATATCGCCAAAATCGCCCAATGAAAAAAAAAAAAAATCGCCAAAATCGCAATTTTGGCCAAATCGCCAAAAAAAAAAAACAAAAATTGTAAACATTTTTTTCAGATAATATTGAGATCTGTTAATAGTATTAGATATATAAAAGTCATTATTTTCATATTTATTGAAATAATATTGAGGTATGTAAAAAATAATAAAAAAGCTACTTAATTTTATACATGAATTTTTGTCCCTAAAGAACATTTTTTTAGAGACTATAACTATTTAGAATTTTTGAATATGCAACTTTAAAAATAAAAACTTTTTTCAAAAAAAGTAGTTCCATTATATTAAATACTTCAGCCATATTAGACTCTTCCTCCGTTTCGTCAATTCTCGAAGAATTGTTTAGTTCATACATTGATTTAAGGCTGGATTAGCCAAGCGTAAGGTAACGTAGCGCGACGTTGCCAATTGTCAAGCTAAAATCTGTTTAATGATAAATGTGTACAAGTCGTTACCGAAATCGTAACGTGGCGTGACGCAGCGTAGAAGTCTGTAGAAAATAGATTTCTACGCAACGTTACGATTTTTGGTAGTTCGACAGCTAAGTTACAAGCGAAAAAATTTGTTTAACTTCACTTTTTTGTAAATTTTAATACTATATAAGAAAGAATGCAATCTTTTATTGACGAGGAGAAGTAAATAAGCCTTCTAGAATAAAATGAGTGCCCTGCACTACGGCGCCTGCACTACGTTGGATTACGATTTCGGTAATCGCTTATCCTCGAGGCAACGTCGCACTACGCTACATCCGGCTGCGCCACCTCACGTTACGCTTGGGTAATCAAGCCTTTATTCCAGTGTCGGGCAAAAATCAAAATCCTATTCACATGTGATTGAGTTAGATTTTGCTGCCCACGTCAATGTTTCCACACGTACAGAAAAAGAACTTCGTTTGGCGTACGAACAATAGCCGAGTAGTGCATTTGGTTCGTGCTTATGAGACGCTATGAGCGTAAATTTCATGAAACAAAGATATCCAGATAGCTTACTCCGTACGCAAAAATTGAAATCTTCTGCGCACTACGTCACTCGAGCTTGTCAGCTGTAAAACGTGGTGCATACATACAAAATAAAATGAGAAAAAGCAAAAAGTGAACACAAGCAGCAAGCAGCACAATTGCAAGCATTTAAGAAATATTGCATTCATTTAGTTTAATTTCTAATATTGTGCACTTATAGTACGTGTAAATTATAATTTTCAATTATCTTGTATGTAATTAAAATTAGTACTAAAGTTTCAGAAGGTTTTGATGAGATTAACAACAATTTTAATTTCGGCCATAAAATGAATTCACAAGTTTTCGTCAACAAACGAGAAGAACAACAAAATGAAAAAGAAGCAATCAAAGTGCTGTCAAACACATCAAGCAACGTAGCTATATTTTTTGTGTAGGAGAACAAATGGGAGAAAATACCCCTATTACATATAAATTTCTATTCATTAATAGTACTGAAAAATATATTTGCTTAAATTTATTTAGAAAAATATTTATTATGTAATTTTTTTAATGTCAATAAACCAAGTTTCAATAAGAAAATGTCGATATTTTTCATCGCTATAAATAAATTATCCCCTTTAAATATATTGTGACTACGTTTTTATTTAGCCACTTTGACAAGCTCGAACTACGTCACAACAAAGATGGCGGACATGCGCAATACTTTATCTGGAGTTCTTTGTATCATGCGTAAATTTGATATTCAACTGATGTTAGTTGACGTTAAGCATTCAAAAAGGCAAGAACTCGCTACTGCTCGCTTCGCAACTATCAAAAGAATACAGAAAGAGAAATGTTTAATGATAAATGGATGCTAAATTTTTTTTTTTATAGAAAATACAAACGATGTAGCGCAATGCCTAATATGCGAATTCACTGTTTGCCGTTCCGTATTAATGTACATATGTGCAAAGGCATTACTCGGTTTGTCACGCACAATACAATTTAACTTTAGGAGAAGAAAGAAAAGTAAAGCTTTTGGAATTAAAAGCTAAATATTTTTTAAGGTTTATTGCTGATGATGTTTATACAAATATTAATAATTCTAATATTCATAATAGTTACATTCCTGTCTTGCAATTGAAAAAGGCATCCTATGTTGTGTCATTGGCCATGGCAAAAAAATGCCGACCGTTGGAATTTTTTTTTAAGAATTGAGTCAGGTTGTTTTCAGTTTTTGTGGAGAGCAAGGGAAAGAAATGCAAGAAATTGTAGAACAAATACGTTTATCCAGAAGAACAATAACTCGCCGAACGGAAGTTATAAGTAAATATTTATATTTTACCACGAAACAAAGGTTATTAAACTGCAAATTTTTTCTATATGCCTTGACGAGAGCACGGACAAAAAAAATTATAATAATAATTATGAATCATAATAATTAAAATTATAGAAATAATTCATAAAAAAATCCTTTTATTTACAGTGTAAATAACAACAGCGCTGTAGCTCTCTCTCTTGAAAACACACACAAGTATGCATGTGAATGTATAATTTTGCCCGACACTGATTTATTTATTTTTGAAATTATAACATCGGATATTGGCAACGTCTTGCAACAACAGTTTTGAGCCTTTATGAAGCATTTTACTCGAATGATTGAAGTAAGCATATCTAATATTATTCTGTTACGTATTTTAGTTTTGGTCAAATTCATGACGGAAAAAATACGTTCCACAAATGCATTAGAATGTGGCAAGGAAAGCAAGATGAATGCCAACTTTCAAATATTGCCAAACATTTTTCCCCCTACTGCTGTCTTAATTTTGTATGCCGATTTCCAAAATTCTTCACTTTCAGATGGCACATTGATTTTGAAAACATCGCAACATGGAAATGTCAACAAAGATTCGTATTCGATCTCTGCTGCACGTCGCTCTTCAAGAGATAGATAATAAAGAGGAAGTTCACGGAAAGAAGATCTTATATGGTTTAAACATCGTTCAGGACATAAAACAAAAGCATTTTTAAACATTTCTAAATGACTAGGTAATCGTTTTAACACTTATTTGATTAAAACTATAATGAAATTGTGGCATTTTCTCTATCTTAACAATATCATCAGTTAATTTATGAATTCCTTCATGGAACTGATAATGAAATGTAAGATCATTAATTCTTTTATAATTGCTTTTATCCGCTAAAATTTTATTTAAGCTGAATGTAGCTAAATTATCAAAATTGAAATTTTAAACACATTAGATGAGTGGCGAGCGTGGCCCCTAAGCTAAAGAACCGTGGTACCCCGGGTTCAATTCCAGCTCAGACAGAAAGTTTTTCAATTGAATTTGTTTTTCTGTTCGGTCGTCACCTCTCTGCAGACAATGGCAAACCTTAGAGAGTAAAAGTTGCCATGTAAAGCTTCTTGAGAGCAAAAGCCGTTGGGAGTCAGCGTAAAACAGTAGATCCAGTTCTCGGTCATTTGTGATCAAACATTTAATAACACGCTCAACACAGTTGATCAATAGAAGCTAGGTCAAAGTCCTTCCAAGGGCTGAAATGGCCAGTTTATATATATTTTATTTTTAGATGAGTTTATGAAAAAGCGTGGTTTTCACAAAAATCGCCCAAAAAATCGCCAGGCGATTTCCTAAAAATTTAAGCGCAAAAACAATCTGTGTAACGCATACAAGCAAATATTTACTTATAAATGATTGATGTCAAATGATTGACAGTGTAAAGTCCGTATTGAGCAATAGTTGAAATCTATAAACCTTTTTTACTGGCGCAATGGAAAAATAAGATTCAATGAACTTGTACATATTTTAATTTTTAATCAATAATTCATTGGGACAAACAACTTTTCTTTGAATTTTTCTACATTTTTGGTTGAGTGTACATTGGATCTCCCTGCATAACTTTCAAAGAAAATGTTATAGAGGAAAACTTTATTTAAGAAAAATTTATGTTTTATATAGTAAATTTGCAATGAGATACAAAGCGTTTAATACCAATTCAATTAACCAAACATTCCACTCCAACCATTATACCAATTACCCATATTTTGCTGAAACTGCTGATTGAAATATTGCATTTGACGCTGAATCTCTTCGTTAACATGGCGTATATTTGCTTCAACCTGAGCGTTGATGCGCACGACATTGGCCATCGAATCATCAAACTGCTGCTGATCAAAATTCCCAGATGTTGCAACATAATTGTTGCCCGATATAATAGTATTAGAATCACCCATGCTGCTAGAGGTAGATACGCTGCCAGTGCGATATGAGGTAATATTGAGTGACATGTTTTCATAGGCACCAATCGGATCATAGTTAACCGCCTCCATCAGAACTTCGCCATTTGGCCCGAAACAAATGTTGACGCGCTGCAGTACCGTAGGTTGTATTTTCTGTTTGGTCACACGACACATATGAGTATCGGCAGGACAAAATATCCTATCACATTTCCACTCGGCTGCAATGAGTTCAAAATAAAGACTATGTAATTTAAAATTTCATAAAGAGTGTGTGTTTGTTAAACTTACTATCGGTTACACGGATTGCTACATCGCCGATATAAGAAATACTTTCACCATGGAGCGGTACAATATTGACCAAAACAGCCAGCAGACATCCAAAGAGTATAAGTTGTTGCATCTTTGCTGTTCTTATCTGCAGTGATTCATGAATTTATAAATTCTCTAATAAATATAAGTAGTTTAAATAGAATTTTGTTTGATATGAGTCATTTTTTTTGAGGTAATTCCCATAATGATAAAGATGTATGGGCTGTTTTCACAAACATCAGTGATTCTAAAATATATATGTATGTTTTTTTTGTTCACAAAATTTGTTTTGATATGCGCAATTTTCGCTCTAGTTTTCTTTGAAAGATTTTTTTCACCAAATGTTAGGGTTGTAAAAACCATATATTGGACCATGGTTTGCAAAATTCTAGGAAAATGTACCTATGCTTGACCAAAAATTGTTTAAAACTCAATTTTTATTCTGGTTAAAAAATGATTTGGGCCATTTGTAGCAGTTTTAGCGAACTTTTCTGGACTATCTAAGAAAATTATTTGCATAGTAGTTGCTACTTGGACCTATTATTCGCTTATGCTAGAATAAATTTCTTAAATATCCACAATTCTTTGCAATAGTTTATCAGTCACTGTCGGGTGTCATAGTATTTCCGAAGGTTACCCAAGGAGCATAAAATGCTGATAAGGCATTCAGCCGTGTATTTAAGTTGAGGGATTTTTTGTTTTGTATTGACGCCGCTTTTGAAACGGTACTTTTTATTCCGTCACCAATGAGAGTTGTTACACTGTACAACATAAAATAAATATAACTAAGTCCAAAACATCCAGTCCAACAGCCCAAACTTTTAATATCACTAATATTTTTGCTAATATTTTCACTAATATTTTTAATATTTTTGATAAATGTTACTATTTGCTTTCCGAAACAGGTTATCTGCTCTCGAAAGTTCTGTTTTTTTTCATATATGTGTATACTTTTTTTTTCTTTTATAAAAGACAAGTACTCTACCAAAACTCGAGTATTTTTATATGGTGCTGAACAAGCTCATTAAGCTTGTTTTTGTGTCGTGCAAATATAGTTAAAAAGTTTGAAAAAAATTGCAAATTAATTTTAAAATATTGACTTCAATTTCGGTCACAACAAAACAAAAACTACTTGAACTAACAAATAGAAATGAGTCAACTCCAGGTATTGTTCATTTATTTATGAAAACTGAAACACTTGTGAATGCAGTGGCACGAATTTGAATTTTATTTGGTTTTTTGTCTGTAGTACATTTCGTTATACATATCGCACCCTAACTACAATAGGGGCACAACTAAAAATGTTCGAAATTCGACTTTTTGCAAAAAATCGATTCACAGTGCACATATCTATCGACTAAAAAATTTTTTTAGTCGTATCTCTTCGTGAGGTACTAGAGGTGTAGGTGTGCCAGCGCAAGAAGGATGCACGAAAATTTTATCAACAGGTTAAGCGTCTAACCCAATGTTTCAAGGCCTAAGCATCCACTTGTAGAGATGAATATGGAGATCTGGGGCCAAACTACAGCATCTGTAATCGAGCAAAATTGTACAAGATTAATAGGCACTTGTCTCGTCGTACCCTTCGTAATTTTGCTCGATCACGGATGCTGTAATTCGGACCCTGGTAACGGATACGCAGTGTGTGCTGAGATTGTGGAGACAGTACTTCTCCAATCTTCTGACTGGCAACGATTCCACCGATTCCGCCCATGGAGAACACAGTGCAGCTCCACCAATCAATGATGACAGAGTGGTAGTGGCACCACCTAGCCATGAAGAGGTTCGAGTTGCTATCCAGTGACTCAAAAACAATAAAGCGGCGGGTACTGACGGCATGCCAGCTGAATTGTTTAAAACCGGCGGCGATGAATTGCTAAGGCGCATGCATCAACTCATCAGCAAAATATGGCTAGAGGAAAGCATGCCCGATGATTGGAATCTCGGCGTACTTTGCCCTTTACTTAACCCTACAACTAGGGTGCCAGATCATGATTTGCACGCGGGTTGTCCCGATTTTCAGCCTAAAAATGTGCGTCTCGCGAAGACATTAAGCGGGACGCCAAATGTCCCGATTTTCCGAAATACAATTAAATTTTTTATTATTTTTATTACTTTTTAAAAATATCTTCTATGTTTTTATTTCTACATCACTAAATTTGTACAGATATTCTTCTTCACTTACAATTTGTACGTGTCCATTTGACTTAGAAAATTGCTGAACAGAATTGCTGAATTTAGTCTGAAGAGCAGCCAGAGGCAGATCAAGTGCTGCTTATAAAACTTGAAAATGCATTCTTTGGTGTGGTTTTATTTCCTTGGGTAATAAAATATATTTTTTAAAGCTACAGATCGCTCTTTTTATTCAAAGAAATCGATTTTCAGTAAACGTATTTTAAGTTTTTTTTAATGCTCAACGTCCCAGCAAAAAATGGCTTCCAAAAGAAGCTAAAGAGGAAGGGAAAGTCCATCCTTGAATTCCATCCCTTCCACTTCTATACCCATAAGGCATTCTTTTAACATATGCATGTCATTGGGAGGAATGCTTTAATTAGTCTTCTCTAAAAGTGCTTCTAGGACTTTTTCAATAGAAGATTTCTTTTAGCCCTTCAATCAAAGGATTCTAGTAAGTGTTTTTCTGGAGAACTTTAAGAAAGCATTAAATGGACCGGAATGGTTTTTGTGGTTTGGGGGTTAAAATATCCCTGGGAAAACATCCCTTTTCTCGACATTCTAGACCAGTGATTTTGGTGTTGGAAATGAAAAGTGTTTGGGTTTTGTGGAGGTTTAAAAAAATTACACGTAAAATATCCTTTTCCCGGTTTTCAAAGCATTTTGGTGTTGTAAGTAGTAAGTTGTTGGGTTTCATTGGGGGTTTAAAAAATCTAACGGAAAATATCTAAAACATATATTATAATTATATATAATTGTTGTACTTTAATTGAATTGAAATGCCATTTGAATGTCTTCCAGAAGGATTTTATAAAAATGCCACTTGAAAGAACTTCTTTATAAGGCTAAAAAGAAGCACTGTTTGATATATAGAATGTCTTCTGGAAGTAGTGTCCGTAAGAATGCATGTCACATTTGCATCAGAAATTTTGCTGTGGTACTGAACTATTGAGCGACACATTTTCCTCTATCGCGAAAAGTAAATAAGATATCGTTATCGCTCACACAATTAAAATTGATCTATGACAACTATTTCTATGTAATTAACTAAGATATTGAATTTTTTGAGTTGTGGATCTCTTTCCCAATTTTTTTTTCTTATGTACCGATTTATTTTTTGTAAAATCCAGATTTTTTTTTTTTAAAAACCTGGGAAACCACAACCCATACCTTGTTTTTTGTTACTTTAAGCTATTTGGGGTTCATCTTCACCCCCACTAACTTTAAAACGGCATTTCATTAAATTCAGAAACCAATGATACAAATATATGCTTTTTTATTCATAATGAGTTCATTTTTTAAAAGAATCACTGAAAAAAGAGCATAAAAACCACAGCTATAGTGACAAAAAATCATGTTATAAAATGTTCCAAAAAACAAAATACAGCCACTTTTAATTTTTAATGGGATTCATTCGCACTCCATATAGGCTCTAGGGTTAGGAAAGGAGACCCAACAATCTGCGCCAACAATCAAAGTATCAGTCTTATGTCCATCGCATATAAGATTCTCTCAAGCTTACTGTGTGAAAGATTAAAGCCGATTACATAAACACTGATTGGACCTTATCAGTGTGGCTTTCGACTTGGAAAAGCCACAATAGACCAGATTTTCACACTACAACAAATCCTGGAAAAAAACACACTAAAACCAAATTTACATCCATCATCTCTTTGTCGATTATAAAGCTGCATTCGATAGCCCGAGAAGAGATTGCCTACACTAAGCGAAAAATTGCATTGTAAAATCAAGTCTGACCGTTTTCAATATAAAAATGTTCATTTTTGATTTATCGTTTTCATTTTGAAAATGTTCATTTTTAAAACAAAAATGCATTTTCAATTTTAAGTTGAAACAGATGCAGAAAAAATAACAACGCCATTTTGTTTTTTTCGTATCCATTGCGTCGCGTCGTTTAGTGCGAAGTAAAATTAAATTGTCTTTATTAAATATGGAATATTGTGAAGAAGAATGGCTGGCTTTGGGTGGTGAGGCGGCTGATTTTAGTCCTCATATCACTTCATCATCTACATCTCCACTAGAGGAATGCTCATTCCAGGAAGTGGATGACAGCGAGGATGATGAAAAACTCGGAGAACTCCTAAAGGAATTTGATATGGAGTGCATAATGGAGCTCTTGAGGGGTAAGCCATATGTGAAAACACATGTGAAATGGAAATATATTTAATTTCTTTTTTTTTGGTGCCTGCCTCATTTTCAGGCACGCTCAAAGGTTAAACATACCCCACAACGACTTTTGCAGAAGCTGTAGAGATGAAAAGGAATCTACAGAACACTTTCTGTGCACTTGCCCAGCGCTGGCTCAAAAACGTTTTCTTCACTTAAACAACTGGTTTTTCAAAGACCTCGAAGAACTCTCTTTAATATCGGCATTCCGAATCCTAAGCTTTGTGAATTGAGAATGGGAATCAACCCTGTGGTACCACAATGGGCCTCATTGGACTAAGTGTGTCTCAACTGAGGCAACTTTGACCTAACCTAACCTACTATTTTTTATTTTATATAATAACTGAATAATTAATAAAAACCAATTAAAAATTAAAAATTTTTGTCTAATTTCAAAGTGATATCGTGGAAAAGGCTATAAAAAGGTAAGAAAGAACAATTTTAAATCAAAATTTTAAATTTTTGAAATAAAAATAAATCATTTTCAAAACAAAAGTGTGTATTTTCATACCAAAAATGTGCTTTTTTAAATCAAAAATGTGAATTTTTAAATCAAAATTATGTATTCTAAAATCAAAACATTATCAACTTTAAAACAAAATTTTTTATTTTTAGATTGAAAATAAAACAATATTAAACTAAAAATGGTCCAGTTTTGAAATAAAAATTAGAATCTTTTTAAAAATGAATATATCGTAGATTTAAAAATTTTCAACTTTACCCTACTTTTGTTACTGTTTATTAACCAACTTCAAAAAGGAGAAGGCTCTCAAGATGGTTGGTTGTTTTTTAAAAATTTTTTTTTTATTTAAAGTTGGAATTTTTGATTTTACGTTGTTTTTATTCTCGGTGTATACGCAACTATGTCTGAGTTCGGTATACCAGCAAAGTTAGTAAGACTTTGCAGTATGACGTAGAGCAACACATAAAGCTCCGTCAAGGTAAGAAATGACCTCTCTGAAACCTACAAAACCGAAAGAGGTTTCAGACAAGGCGATCTGTTATCTTGCGATTTCTTCAACATCATTATGGAGGGGATCGTACGAAAGGCCTGTGTGCATCGCAATAGCACCATTTTTTACAAAAGTGTCCAGCTCCTTGCGTACGTTTATGATATAGGTATTGTCGGCAGAACCTAGAGAGAGATGTTACCGAAGCTTTCACCGATATCGAAAAAAAATCAGCCAGAGTGGTTTTGACAATAAACGAGGGCAAAACAAAGTATATGCTGTCTACAAGCAGGTGAGCGCGGCATCTAGACTCCCACGTTTCATCCGGCAGCTATAACTTTGAAGTAGGCAAGGAGTTTATGTACCTTGGCACCGCCATAAACAACAACAATGATGTCAGCCTGGAGATAAAGCGAAGAATAACAATTGCTGATAGGTCCTACTACGGGTTGAGTAAGCAACTTAGTTCCAGAGCCCTCTCTCGATCGACAAAACTAACGCTCTACAAGACGCTCGTCCTACCTGTGCTTCTTTATGGCGCTGAAGCATGGGTAGTTTCGCAAACTGCTGCAGTTGTTCTGGAGGTGTTCGAGAGAAAAGTTATTCGCAAAATCTTCGGTCCTGTTCGAGTCGGCGATGACTATCGCATCCGAATGAACCACGAACTGTATGAGCCTCTGTAGTCTAGTGGAGAGTGCGCTAGACTATCGAGAACTGGTGAGGTCGGCTGAAACCCGAACACGGGTTGTTATGGCCACCTAAGTAAATAAGTAGAAAGTCGTATCTCTTCTCTATAGTTTTAAAAATGCCGTTACTCCCCTTTTAATGTAACCAGACCAAGGCTCATTTATAGGGTACTTATTATAGGGTACATTATAGACACTTGAGAGCAAGCTCGGTCGAACTGTCAGAATGGATGAAAAGAAATCAAGAAAATGAGTGCATACACTCAAAAATATTTGTGTGTAAATTTTACTAATAACTGCGTCCATTCTACGAATTTTATTCAAAGTTTTCAGCCACGAATATTATTCGTAGAATCGACTATATTAGTACATTTAATAACGAATATTTTATTCGTCTTCTAAAAAAATAAAAATTCTGCCTGAGCTGTTGGTTGAACCGCGGCTCTTTAGTTTACGGGCCACGCACTCTACCAGTAGGATACAGTCACTTTACAGTCATACAGTTAATTATGTTCTATAGATATTCGACAAACAAGACTGAATGATTTCGGTTTTAAATTTTTTAGACTCTACTAATAATTCGTACATTCTACTTATAATTCGTATGTTCAGCCTACGAATGAACTGTTTCTACTAAAATTATTTTTCATTCGTAAATATTACGAAAGCATTAGTAAATATTACGAATGTAATGAAAGAAATAACGCAGTTTTTCGTACGAGAAATTTACGAATATTATTATTTATATGTACACAATCATTCGTACAATGCACTAATAAGAATTGATTTATTTTTGTTTACGAATGTCATAAGTATATAAAACAAATATATTCGTAGATACTCCATCAGGGATTAGAAAAATTTTACGAATGAATTCGTAAGGACACCACAATAAAAATACTTTGTATATTGTACGAATATTTGTAGAATGTACGAATATTTTGTTTACTAATATCATTCGTAGAAATTTTACTAATAAATTTTTTGAGTGTAGGGCAAAGGAAAGCACAGTGACAGTTCAAGCAAAGGCGGAACAAGTACGCATTTCTCTCAAGTGCCACAACCTTATAAATGAACCTTGAACCAGAGCAGCTTTTTCAAAATCAAGAAAAGAGACTTATATGTGCCTACGCTTTGTTTTGATTTGTGTCTTCTAATGTGAAAAAAATAACAGCTTTCGTGAGAATTTAGGTCTGTTCCCGTACTAATTTCAATTAATTGTAATAGATTATAGAATAACATTTTGCATGTTTTGCCTCTCTCTTGAGCTTCAAAATAAAGCTTTCAAGCTACTTGAATCGATTACGGGAACAGACCTATTATTTGGAGTTGTGCCTGTTTTGTTAATTGTGGTGAATTAATAATAAAAATGTACTATTTCGTTTTGTGCCTTTTTAACTGAAATAAAATTAAATTTTTTAAAAAACGGTTAAAAGCTAAATTTTATAGCTTCACAAAAGAAAATGAAATGTTTAACCGTTATACTTGTATTCCTGTATGACACTAAATTTTTTTGTTCAATTTTAAAAACTGAAAACAAGTGGCGCGTGAGCAATAAAGTGTCCCTTATTTTGCGATTTTTGGAAATATCAAAGGGCTGAAAGATTTTTTTTATATTTTTATATTCTAAGCACGCCAATCGGGTCCCAAATTTCCAAAGAATGTCAATATTAGACAATAGGTATGTACCCGTACTAATTCAAGTAACTGTAAGAGAATCGAGAGTAACATTTTGCATGTTATTCTTCTCTCTCGAACTTCAAAAATTTGTAAAAGAACGCTTTCAAGCAACTTGAAGTTACTTGAATCGGGAATAGAACTTATATTTGCATTAACCCATTTCCGGCGGCTCCTTAACTTCCGGCCCAAAATCGATGAAACTTTGTCCAGAGTCTATATGTATATGGCAGTAAACTTTATTTGGCAAAATTAAAAATTTTTACCCCCACCGGTAAGGGCTGAGCGGCCTGATGCATTTTTGCACCACTAGCTGCATTACATACCTTTATAACCGTGCATGCCCATTTTAAAACAGCAACGGGCTCTAAATTTATTGCAACATCAAATTTAAAACTTATAATAGTTACTATTGAAAAGCAATTTTCGATATTGCGATTCGAAATTTTACCGAAATTTTCAAAAATTAAAAAAAAACCAAACCCAAATATTGTGACGCGCCGTGGGCGTAAAATCCAAGTAAATGACCGAATCGACTTGAACCAAAAATAATGTACTATATTGTCAAAGGTCCATACTAACATAATCCCTACAGTGCCAGGTAATATCACTTTCGCGCTCATCTGGAGAAAATTTTTAAGTTACTGATGCAAAAATGCACCAATAGCTGGAAATGGGTTAAGGTGGCCCTAATTTACAGAAGTTTCACTTTTGTTCAAGGTATTAGAGCAAATTTATGACAATTTTTTTTTAAGTCATTTTAATAGTTTTTTCAATTTCTTCTGATTATTTTGTGTTCGAAATGCCAGAAACAGCCATTTTGAGGATTTTTGAAAAACAAGTCAAGTTTCAACAGCTATAACTTTTTATCCCAATTTTGGTTTTTGTAATTTTTTGTACAAAATAGCTAAGGACTATGCCATAGCTCCCGGAATGTTGTTTTTGGATTTTGAATTTTTAAATTTTTGCAGAACTTTTTCGTAAAAAAACCCAAACTCGAAACTTACAAATTGGTTCACTTCCAGTGAAAATTTTTATAACGATCAAGTTATTCAACGTAACCACACAATTTTTGTATTTGTATTAAGTGTCGTTTTAGATTATATTTCAGCAATATTTCATTGGAATTTTTTCACTTTGGGATTTTTGCGATTTTTTTTTATTACAACAAGAAAGAAAATAGAAAATTTTTTTCGAAAAGAAAATACCACAACTCTGGTACTTTTTATCGGATTTTAATGTTTGATAGCTCATTTCAAGCAACTAAATAAAAAATAAAATACAGAACAAAGTGCATAGCAGTTTTTTTAAAAAATACATTAGAGGTATTCTCTATGTCTAACTATGTCTAAAAAAAAACGTAGAATATTTCCTACGTATGCTACACTGATACCCATGTATACGGCAATGCTATGAAGCATAGGTTATGAAATGCAACCCTGTGTTTGTAATGAGAGAGCAGCCAAACAGCAGGTGAAATGAGCGTGAAGTGCAGCGAATCATAGAGTTCTTTGAGCTGTTGATTTTACTATGCTACCATAGTAGAATTAGAGAAGGTCTGTTGTAGATGCATTTCGGAGAGACAGACTGCCGGAACCATGGTAGAACTAGTAAAGGTATATGCATTTCAGATTGCTCTCTTTTTCTCATAGCCAGAATTGTCAAACTCAAGCATTTTGCTATTCTTGCATATTTTCGCTTTCTTATAGCATTCTCATCGTTTTCAGATTTTGTATGAGCTGTTAACTTCGTTTTGACAGTTGCAGCAGTCTCCCTCTCCGAAATGCATATACCTTCTCTAATTCTGCCATGGCCAGAACTGTCAAAACGAAGTTGACAGCTCGTACAAAATCTGAAAACGATGAGAATGCGATAAACAAGCAAAAATAGGCAAGAATACCACAATGCTTGAGTTTGACAATTCTGGCTATGACAAAAAGAGAGCAGTCTGAAATGCATATACCTTAACTAGTTCTAGCATGTATGCTACGCTTGTACAATAGGGCACTCTCGATCCATTGGATATTTAAGTATAGAATTGTTACAATCCGTGCTATCATGCTATTATGCTATACATGGAGAATACCCCTACTTCTTTGATTAAATATTAAGTAAAACTAATTTACTGCTCCTCCAATATCGGGCTCTTGAGCTAGTTCTTTATAGATAGAGATATAGAAACTTTATAAATTTAAGTATTACATCAAATCAAATATTTTTAGCCTATACCAAAAATAAAACTTTTGTAAATTAGGGCCATCTTAATGCAAGTATTGTCTAATATTGTCATTTCTCCTGATACTCAGTTTATTGCAAAGAAAAAGTAATAATTTTTTGGTTAAAATTTTTAAAAAGTCCTGATACTGAGCTTATTGCAAAGAAGAAATAATAAAGGCACAACATAAAATAAAATCATGCGTTGAATAAAATATTTTCAAGAAAACAGGCACAAGTGATTTTGATTGAAGTCAATTTTGATTTTTATCAAATTTCATCAAATATTGATGAAAAGAACGGAACAACATAAATACTCACTCCTGCATGGTCTTTCCTGACAATGATTTACTATTTTTATTAAAATATTTCGTTTACATTTAATAACGCAGTTTTTTCCTTCTCCTGAAACTTTGTAAATTTTGAGTTGTGCCCACTTTTGTTGTTAGTGTGCGATATGTACTAAACTAAAAAATATTCACCTCTTTACCCACGCAAATAAAAGTTTTGTAAATATTTATCACTAGTAAATATTCTGGAAAGTTTCGGACATTTTGTATTCTGTTATTTAAAAAAAGCATGAACTCACAAAACTTAACTCGATCTTAAGATATACAATTTCCTCCCCGAGCTAGCTTCTAGGCAGCTTATTTTTGTGTCTATCTTTTGAAAATTTGTTTTTTTAAAACAATTTTTGATATCAGCTTTTAGAAATATTCCAACCTGGATTGTTTTTAAAAATAACTCAATATTAATACACATTTTTTTGCTTTCTGATGCTCATTAGAACATAAAAACACGATATTGATGTCGGAGTATATATATATTTGTCTAAAAGCAACAACACTTACATCCGAAATGTGATTTAAAAGCAACCATTTATTTCTTTGGAATGTTAAAATTGGACCGATATTTCGAATATCACGTTGCATTTTTTATTTTTCCGATTTTGCTAGAAAAAAAGTGGTTCCACTTAATTAGAGATGTCACGCAAATCAAAAACACAGCAACAACGTGAAGCATATCAAATTAAAGCTAATGAAATTCTATATAAATAATCTTTTATTTCTATGGCAGAGCCCGACCAAATAAGTTTAATTAATGTCAAATTAATTAAATAATCTAAAAATAATTGTTCGATTTCCGTCAAGGTAATATATTACTGAACATTAGGTTGTGCAATCAGCCACCTTTCAGTTAAAGCACTAGCTTTTAGCGAAGCAAAAATGGTTTCAATTCTATGGAAAATTCTCGTGAACTCCAATAAATATCCAAAGAAAAAAATAAGAAGCAACTAGAACAGACGGCAACCCTGGTAGAGTTAAAGGCTTGATCTAAAAATAGCTACTGCTGTAATGTCATATGATTAAGTGGCCGATGAGAACGTTAAAGCTCTTACGAATTTGTTCGAACATGTGTCAAATCATATAAGACTTAAAAGTGGGGTATACATTAGCGATCAACGATCGACATAATTTTTAAAATTTGAATTTAAAAAAAGAATTTTTAAAAGATGTGGAACTTCTGTCTCCAACTAAAGTTTTAAATACTCGATACAACCATCTATATCGCAATTGAGTCAACATTTGTGAAATGTTGTAAGCATTGTTGAATAGCAAGAGGTTTATGATGAATGGGCGAGAATTACGTCAAATTACTTTGAGCGATTTAAATTTAAATTCTCACAGTAATATTGAAGTTTTTTGGGAATCTAATTTAAAACAAAGAAAAAGCGATGGCAATGAAGCAATTCCTCTTTTAAAAAATGGTTTATGCTGCTTGGTGCATTTCAATAGCCACAGCAAATGCAGAAAGAATATTTTCCATTATTAAAATTAATAAAAGAAAACTTAGAAATAAGTCAAAAATTCCAGCACTTTGTGGTGTTCTAAAAACAAATGACCTCTTAAAAACCCAGCTAGCACAAAAAGGTTGTAAAAGTGTCGCAAAAGAGTCGCCAATACAGATATAAATCGTAATTGTAACGTAATTACAACTAAAAAAGCAGATATTTTACGCTTGTTTTGTAACATCTTAGCCTTCAATTAGGCGAAAAATGTGTTATAATAATGTTATAAATGTGTTGTTGGTACAAACTTAAGTTGCACTTGAAATATACTTGAAACGTCTAAAAAAGTTTTTATTGTGTTATTCTTACGTTACAATTCAGGTAAAATAACGTAAATGTGACAAAAATTTTGTTTTATTGAAGTTATTTTTTGTTATAATGACAGATTTTCCTTCCTTTTTTAACAAGGAAGGAGTACTGCTTACATAAATATTCCTGATTGAAAAAAAAGTTCTTAAAAAGTTTTAAAATGTTTTGCCTACAATTCCTTAATATAATTTTCATTAAACCAGCGATAAATTTTTGGAGTGTATTTTAAAAGTCAAAGACAAATTGGAATGAAATAAAAAGATGTGAAATTAAATTGAAAATATGAGCGGTTATATACTGAAATTTTACAACAAAGGTCATTTTGTCGATGAATGTTTGTGTTTTGCCTCTAGAAAACTCACGCGCCACGCCAAACATAAAAATTTTTTAATTAATTTGGAAATAAGAAATATTTTGAGTTTTTAATTTTGACCTAATAATGTTTAATATACAGCTAAATATATTTTTTTAAGTTCCTAGTGTCATATTGCAATGAAATTTCTAAAAGAAAATAATAAATACTAAAGAAAATCGTATTTAAATTTATTCCAATCAAAATTTACAGTGTAGAAAAAAAAATCAAATATGGCGAGTATGAAGTTTTTAAACACTTTTTTCCAATGTTCCTGCAACTGAATAATAACCTCAATACATAGTTCTAGCAAATTACTAACAAATCATGTCTAGCAAATCAAAAGTTACAAATATTTTTTTAAAGTTGTTGCAACTGAATAACAACCTTAATGCAGCATTTACTTACAACAATTTTATTCAAAACTTCTTGCAACTGAATTATAACTCCAATACAACGTTCATGTAAATAATTACATTAAAAAAGTTGCAATGCTTTTTTCTAAAGTTCTTGCAACAGAATAATAACCTCAATACATCGTTCTTATATCAAGCAAAATTTTAAATGTTACAATTATGTTTTTAAATTTGCAACAACTGAATAATAACCTTAATACAGCATAAGCTTGCAATGATTATTTTCAATGTTCTTGCAACTTAATAAAAACCTCAATTCAACGTTATTTTTCTCAACTACATTTTTTGAGTTATAATAAAATTTCCTAAAGTTTTAGCAACTGAATAATAACCTCAATACAGCATAACGTTGCAATGACTATTTCCAATGTTCTTGTAACTGAATAAAAATCTCACTACAACCACAGATAATATAATAGGAAGATGTGCCACCGCCATACAAGCAAGTGGCACAGTAAAATTTGAATGTGGATTTATCATAAATCCACATAAAAGCTTTATGAGAGTCAACGAGCGAACGATTTAAAGCTTTTGAGAGCGAGAGAATAAGTAAGCGACAATGTGAGCAAATGTGAGCATAAGATTGAAAAGCAATAGAAATGATATGTAAAGATTTGATGCACGAAACATCTGAATAAACGATATAGCTGCCAACAAAATGTAGCAGAATTTCATTAGGTCTTACTTAAAAAATGTAGGCAATTTTTTTACTTAACTACCCTACGAACATTATATAATTTAAAGTTATTATATTTTTTTGCATTATCTCTTATCTTTTTGTTTTATAATTTCAAGAATATAATATCATAAAGATGACATAATCTAGGTATATTTTGTGTGTTAACTTGGTTTTTTTGCCGTTTTGCCACATGATATTTTTAGTGTTATATTATTGTAAGGGCGATTCCATTAGTTGAAGCTTTGCAGCAAATAATGTTGTAAGCAATATTTTTTAAGTTTTTTTTGCAGAAAATGTTTTTATTTAACTACTTTTATAAATTTTTTTATTATATTATTGCAAATACATGCTTTACTTTATGAAAAGTACTCAGATATGCAATTTTCAATTGTTTTTATTTATACAACAAAGACATTTTTTTAATCATATTTTGAGTAAAATTTCAATATTTTGGACAGTTTTTGAAAAAAAAAATTAAAGAATATATTCACTGACCTAACGCTACAGTTGAAACTATTTTTGTAAAGTGCTTTTATTTAAACTTTGATCAAAAAATTTGAATTAAATATATTTAAAATAGCTGACATATTTGCATCGAAAGTCAAAGTTTTGATTTTCATGTCGTCTTTTCTCATTCTTGGGGAACGATGTTTTATAAAAAAGTCGTTTTACCAAAAATTTCTGAAATTCTAAAGATATGTGAATGTTTTTGGTATTAAAATTACTGAAATTTTTTAAATTTAATTTGCGTAAAAATTTTTAAAGAAAGATTTTCAATATCAAATTTTACGTAAGTGGAAATGGGTGGAATGAGCGTGAACAAAACTAAGTATGTTACAATCTCATCTAGGATGCACACAATAAGTGTACTCAAATTGAGCGAAGTCCGATAAGTCATTTAGATTTGTACAAATGTCAATTAAACAAACAAACCAGAAAATAAATTATATTAATATAAACTTTGTGTTACATTGTATGAGTATTATAGAACGAATGCAATTCGAAGAGAATTAAAGAATTTTCAAAGATTTTTTCGATTTTTTTAAGTTTTGAAAAATATGTCCCCATTTATGATCCTATAACTTCAAAAGTATTTTTTCATATTACAAAATTTGTACATGTTTGCAAATAAGACATTTATATCTTTTATTTAAGCTATCATTTGCAATCTAACGATTTTTGTATAAATATTCTAAATACTACATTTGTGAAAGAGTTTAAAAATATGGTAATACTCAAAATTACCTCCTCTTCAGGCCAAATATGCGATATCGGATAGCTTTCTAATTATATTTCGAAAAGCCTCAGAATTTGGTATTCGACCACAATTAACAAGTAAGGTTTCCTGATAACATGTGATGGGCGTTGGGGAATGAGGCGTGGCACCTCCTACACCACCCAAATTTGCGGTATCGAATTGCTTTGGAGTTATAGGTCGCATAGCCTCGAAACTCGGTATTCGACTACAATTTACACGTTTGACTGATAAAATTTTGTGGGCGTTACCCCTCCCACACAACTGAGATTTTTTGATATTGAATAGCTTTGGAGTTATAGGTCGCTGCACAGCCTCGGAATTCGGTACTCGACCACAATTTACTCGTGCCGTTTCACTGATAGCATGTTATAGGCGTTTGGCAACGGGGGCGTGGAAGCAACACACAGTGTTTCAGCTAGTTATTCATACCGGTGCGAAGATTTCGTTGCTTTGTTTTGATTTATTTTTGACGTAGCTTTGTTTACGTTATTTCTGTTATTTTACTCATTTCCATGGCAATTCAAAATAATCGATGAAGTTTTGAAAACTGATTATATCAAGAAAACAAATAAAAATTTAAAATCATGAATGTTGTAAAAAAATTCTGCTATGACTCATTTCAAAGAGTTTACAGTGTTGCAAATCCTATTATAATGTAAAATTGCGGTTTAGGGATTTTTAAATTTAGCTAAAAACGCTAAGAACATTGTTTGTAAACAAAATCTTTAGTTAAATATATGATAATTTGGTTTTAAAGTCAGAAGAATTTGTTTATTACGAACTCACCACGTCGACTTTGATGCAGGTAGTTATGAGTATTTTAACTAAAACCGAAATACGTTAATATCCAACCTACTACAATCATACTTTTTACCTTAATATATTCGTTGAAATGTTTTTTTTAACAATGTTAAAAAAATGGGAAATGTTAAATAAACGGTATATTTTAAACTCTTTCACAAATGAAGTATTCAGAAAATGTCTACAGAAATCGTACAAATAATCGTATAAATAATAGCTTAAATAAAAGGTATAAATGTCACATTTGTAAATATTTATAAAACTTGTAAAATAAATGAATACCTTTGGAGTTATAGGATCATAACTGGGGTAATATTTTTCAAAACTCAAAAAAGTTGAAAAATTCTTCTAAAAAAATTCGAACCAACCTGGTCTTAATAATTTTTATTATCTAGAAAAAATACTCAATCGAACTAGCAATGTCGTTTTTGTCGCGCAAACTTTTTTTAAATTGTTTACCACTGTTATTAATTTGTTATTCACTTTTAAATAAAAATACAATGAATAAAAAATTTAGTTATTCATTACTATTTTATGAATTAAATGTTCGCTAGTAATTTTTTTATTAATTTTTTATTCATTATTAATTTTTTATTCCTTATAAATTTTGTATTCATTTCTAATTTTTCATTCACTTTTGAATAATAAATAAAATGAAAAAAAAATCTTGTTATTCACTTTTGAGTATGGAACCAAATAATAATAAATAAAAAATTAATAATGACTATAAAATTAATAATGAATAACACATGTGCCTATTGCCTATGAATAAAAAAAAAAAAAAATGTACAAAAAATTAATTATTGAAAAATTTTAAATTCTTTTTGAATTGCATTCTTCGTAAATGGAATTCATATGAATAAAAAATAATTAATTATTCTGAATAACGAAAAACAAATATTTTAAATTAATTACTAATCAATTTTTTAAAATTCAATGTGAATTAAAAATTTCATTTATAAACAATTTTGAATTCATTGGATGGATTTGTATGTCGTTATTCAGTTTTCCTTAAGATTCTGAATATATATGCAGATTTTACTGCTCTGGCTGATAGTCAATCAAAAATAGGCAATATTAATAGCAAGCAGTGAATAAGAAAAATCTGCTTCGCACAAAATAAGGAAAATAATGCAAACAAACAAAAACATTTGTTGCTGTCAAGCAGAGATCTCAACTGCTTTATTCCAACAACAACAACGGAAAAAACAATTACAACATTAAATTTCACGACTCTCGCTAGCTATGAGAAACCATGCAGTGGGGATCTATGCTGTGAAGCATTGTGGAGTGAAGAGTAAAAGAGCATTGCAGAGAGAATGTGCATGCAAGGATTGGAAAATTTTCTCTCAAGAAAGCTTTTTCAACGCGCTTACAAAAGCTTACGTATTGATCTGAAAAATATTTGTTACTTTTTAATGTTCTACGTGGCACATCTTTATACTATATAATCTTTGCTACAACATTTTGCTACAAAACAAATTCTTATAATTCACAATGATTCATTGCCATTCAACGAAAAATTTGTTTAATTTGGCAGTCTCGTTGAACGCTGAAATAAAACAAAAAATGGATAACATGGTAGAAGAAGCCTACACAAAGAAATTGACAAGCAACACAGACTTTTTTGTGAACAATGAAATTTATATTTCGCTTTTAGAATTTTAGTGCGTCAGAGCAAAACTGGAAACACATAGTTGTGACTTCCCTATAACTTGATAAAAACATCTTCAAACCGAAGTTTTGAACATTTAGTTGTTGTGACATTGATATGACTTAATATAAACATAGAGCAACTTAGTCGCATCTAGGTTGCTAACTGGTTACTGTATCTGGTACAATTACAATACACAAACATTTTTTATGGGTGCTACAAAAAGAAATGTTGTAATAATGTTAGTTTAACGTAAAAATTACTTATTTTTTTCAAAATTTTATGAAACATTTTTACAACAAGTTCATTTATTCGTAACATAATTAACACTGTACTTTAACTTGTTTGCAACAAAATGAATGATTTGTTACAAATTACTTATCTGAAACTTTAATACAACCCATTTGTGACTAAGTTTGTATAAAAAAACTGGAATACCACCGAATTATAACATATTTTTGTTACAAATCGAAATCTGTGCTAGCTGGGAAGAATGCATCAAAGTGTATTCAATTTGATAAATAAACCAAATGTACAAAAAATTAACAATTCAATTTACGAAAATTGATAAAACCCAATTGCAAAAACATAAAACAAAATGTGATCTATTCAAAAGCATGGTGTTATTATAATAAGGTATTCTCATTCTTAATATCAGAAAAAATAGCCGTCCTTATTTTGGCACTTCATTTGAAATTTTTTATATGAAACTTTTCCAATTGCCAAAATAAGTCATTATCTGACAGAAAAATACTGAAAAATGTCATGGGATGAGAACTTTAAAAGTACAAATGGTATTTGAAGTTTTTTTTAACTGCGTATGTTATTGTTGACATTCGTGTAAATGAATTGTTTTTTACTATTTTCATTTTAATAAATAAATAACTACCAATAAAATGAACTTTTTAAGGGTTACAGTTTTTCCGTTGAAAATACAATTTTTTTTTTTGGAATTTACAATCTTTTTAAAAGAACGTCTGGCAACGCTGCCCAGAAGTAAGCTAATTCAAATTCCTTCTGATATAGTGTTGCCAGGTTCCTTTCACCATTTACCTCTAGATTGGATTTCAAATCCCCCTAAGAAATTTTTTCAAGGGCTGAGCTGTTGGACGTCTTTAATAAGGGCAGAAAGTTGCTTCATAGTTCTCAATTGTTGAATGTAAAATTGATCTAAAAATTAAGTCTTACTTTTGAAAGGAGGCTCCGTTTCTCACTTTTTGAATTTTTTTTGGTCATATCTTTTTTGTCTATAGTTTTTCCCGTACTTGCTTTGTTTTTAATTTTTACACGGAATAAATCAATTGCAAGTAAGGCGCGAAGCAAGTTTGAAATGAAGTGGGAAATGATTTGAAGTTCAGTCCCCTAAAATCTCACAACACACTAAAAAACCCCTAAATCTAGGGAGAAATCCCTTAACCTGGCAGTACTGTTCTGAGAGCCCGAACAGAACCAAAGCGGATGTCGGTTGTCGGATTCGCCTTGCAACAAAATACATGTAAATATATGCAGCCGCCATGGTAAAACTAGTGAAGGTATATGCATTTCAGACTGCTCTCTTTTTCTCATAGCTAGAATTGTCAAACTTAAGCATTTTGCTATTCTTGACTATTTTTGCTTTCTTATCGCATTCTCATCGTATTCAGATTTTGTATGGGCTGTCAACTTCGTTTTGACAGTTCCGGCAGTCTGTTTCTCCGAAATGCATCTACCTTCTCTAATTCTACTATGGCAGACGCCAAAAATTGAAGCACCGTAGAAATGCGCGACGGGAAAACGCCAGAACATGGTATAATTATTTGACAAGGGAGCCGTGACAA